>CAFUXE010000224.1:385321-427116 GCA_903364295.1 Serranus cabrilla | reverse complement strand
AGACAAGGCGAACACAAAAGAATAGGAACTTTGGTGGTTTGAGCACAAAGACAGGATTCACAGACGTTTAAGAGGGGGACCTATTTGAATGTAACACAGCTGCATTAATTTATTAAGACAGATGGACAGATCAGGAAGGTCTTGTGAAAGGCTGAATTATTTTTATTACCTATTGAAGATTCCTTGACATTTTATTGGGGACATAACTAATATTTATCACTATTATGATACGATCTATAAATTATAGAATAGAGGTAGTCTGGCACTTAAAAAGAACAAAGAAAACTGAGTTCAAACCCCCTGAAGTGAGTCTCTATCATCCCTACTGGCTCGAGTTGTGTCATTCTATGGCTGACCCTGACCTTTGACCCCCTCCAGGGTCAGAAAATAAACGGGAATCCATCAGTATCTTATTATTAATGCAATTATTCCAGAGGAACGCTTTTATTACAGACTATAAGACAGAGTTGATTACGTTTGTAATAACTTAATAACTGAAGCCCACCGAATCCTTCTGCAAGGTTGACTGATCCACTTCAACGAGCAAATACGGACACACCTGCTCAGTCCGGCACAGGTGCATGCAGGGAGAGAGAGAGAGAGAGAGAGAGAGAGAGAGAGAGAGAGAGAGAAGAACAGAGTGTCACATAGAGTGTGTTTGTGAGTTAGATTCCAAGTACTAGGATGGAAACTAAGATTGTGCAGGTATCATATCCTGTTTTATAGTCTGTTTCACTCTAAATGGAAGCATAATTTATAAACTGAACATCAGGCTCTATTTAAGAAGACTTGAAACTATCCATTGAGACCATAAACACATTCAGAGAATTTTTAGGTAAGAAATCAAGTGAGAGGTCAGGTAATTCTCTCATAGACTTCTATACAATTGGACCAGATTGACCTCATTTCTCAGACCCAGAGTTGCCACTTGGTTAAACCCTTTTACACAATCACATATTTGGATATTTTTGTTTTCATTTCTGCTCAGACCTTTAACAACACCACACCAACATAACTCCAGGTCAGCTGAACAGATTCCTGCCTCGTGTGAGTCAGCAGGAATGTGTTTGTCTGAAATGGAAAACAGGCAAAAAGCCAATCCATCTTGGCATCCATGCTGAAGAATGCTGGGCTTCAAAACACAATATAATACACATACATTTGGATTCTACATTCCATATAGTGGGCATACTGTTTTTTAGCTCTTCTTAAACATAAAACATATCAGCCAAATAACTAGATACTATAAACAAACAACTTTATACAGTTCAAAGGGAACATGCACAGAGCAGCTGACAATTAGTGACAAAGAGGTGCTTACACTAGTGCTGTCAAAAAATCTAATTTTGCAATTAATTTGAAAGTATTTAAAGTGTTTAAAAAGATTAATGCAATTAAGGCAAACTAAAAGTTATGTCATGATATTTTGTCAGGAAGGGGTCTCCAAAAAACTGTCAAAGTCCTTTTCTCACCTCAGGAGATCTGAATGAAAATAGGTCCTATATGATTCTAAGGGTACCCACGAGTCTGTGCTTTACAGACAAATACACACTATCACAAACTCTGATCTTGAGACAAAATAAAACAATTATGATTAATCACAGAAAATTGTATGATTAATTATTAGATTTTTTAATTGACTGATGAACCTAGTTTAAACATGCACAGCATTGTCTTTAATAATAAGAATAATAAATCAAAACAAATAAATAAAAAAATATCTCACTATTTTATGTTTAATCTGGCCAAAGCATATGCATTATTTTGCTCTAATTCCAGTATGCCTATTCCAATTTGTTGCTTTGTTAAAATATTAAACATGTGTGCATTAATTGTATATTTAGGTGTTTTTTTACTTGTTTTTAACTTTAATCGAGAATGACATCACCTACAAATCAGTCAATAACAGACGTTTCAGTAACAGCAGATGACTGGGTTCACACAGGTTTAGATTTCTTAAAATTCAAAACTCCATCTTTATTTATTTATGTAATTATTTTATTGGTTGGTTAAGGAGTCTGTTAGTCCTGTAATACATTGTGTTCGGAATCCCTGGTAGTCAGCAAAGAGATTAAATTTGGGTCCTGATCCTAAGAAGCATCAAATGTAAAACCCTCAGTAGGACTCTGGACTGATGGTGTGTGTGTACAGCTCTGATGAGGCCACGGCCTGTCAGGCTTCTGCTTTGATGCTGCTGACCTTTAGCTGTCACCCAGTGTGTGTGTGTGTGTGTGTGTGTGTGTGTGTGTGTGTGTGTGTGTGTGTGCATATGTGCTTCAAAACAAATTACATCATTTCCGTCACATGTCTCAACAAGTTGGTAACATTTGTTTGTTTCTTTGTTTATGTTGCTACAAAATACTTCTATGCATTACAGTTATTTTCTCATTTCCTCAACGTAGCAAAGTTACTTTGACAGACGGTTAAACATGAACTGTGAAACTGAATCACTCATCCAGTAAGAATGAAATGAGATCAATTATTGTTTTGAGTTTTCCTTTATGTTTGTTATTTTAGTACTTTATAATTATATCTGATTATGATTTTTCACACCAAACTAAAAATTAACTTTATTTCTATCAAAGTTTATTAAGCTCAGGAAACTGTCAGTAAGAAGAAGCTTCACAATAAATGCACTAACTGCTTATTATTTCTTAAAACTCTACCGAAGGCTGGTGTGGTTTAGTGTTGTAGTTTTTTGTTTATTCTAAAATATTATTTTTCTTCTCCTTAAGTGAAATGTAATTATAATTTCTTAAGCTCAATTGTACATTTTATTATAATAAGCAAACTTTTAACCAGCTGCAAGCCGAGTCTATCCATAATGAATGAATTGTTTCTGTGTGATAAACAGGCCAAAATTAAAAATAGGCCGAAAAAAAACAAGGTTAAATAACAGATGCATTCATAACAATTTGGCTCATTGGAATTGGAGGCCTATTCCATAAGAGAAAAACATAAATTATATAAAAGAGAAACACATTATAAAAAGCCCTGGAGTATTATATGACAGCAGCATTATAATTTATTGCACATTTCACATTCATGTATTATTCTCTAAACGTTTAATCTATCTCACTTCACTTAATTAGATTTATCTCAGTCTGAACAAAGTCTGCAGACTGTCAAGTCATCTGTCATTATCCTGAAGGCATCTTTCGGACAGAGGTGAGCCTATTTAGGAAATTATTAACCACGACTAAATGCTGTCTTTGTTTAGGTTTTTTTTCCAAGATATAATTAATAAAAACAATTATGAGGAAGAATATTTTTTTGAAAATTTGTTTCACAATAAAATCAATCCAGTTCCTGCCTTATTTCATGCAACGTGTTACATTAATTGACATTGTTTTTGGTAAAAACATCATAAATTATTGTAGCAATGTATTTTTTGGGCCTGTTCGTTTCCCTGCGTTCCTCCTAACCTTCATTATTTGCGCACAAACACACACACACGCCAAAACAAGCACTCACGTCAAACCGAGGCCGGGCCGCAAATCCTCCAGGAGACAAATCCCCGGAGTGGCTTTCTGAAGATCCCCGGGTTTCAAGCTCCAGGAGCCGGCCAGTCCCACCGCAGCTCCCCGGGGCTGAGTCTCCGCGCTCCTGGAGCATTTTTCTCTATATGTCAGAGTTTGTTGAGACGCGGACAAAGAGTGGCGGTGGAAGGGAAGACACAAGCTTTTTCTTTTCTTTTTTCATATGCACAAACTGCTTTTTGTTCCCCACGTTTTTTTTTTCATTTAAGATGGAAGGGGGTGCTCGTTTTGACCACATGATTGCAATTCACCTGAGATAAAAACAAAGGACGCAAAGAAAGAAGGGGAAGGGAGGAATGAAACAGAGAGATACACTCATGGTTCCCTTATCACAGTCGACATTAATGGATAATGAAAAAAAGTGGTGATTTTTGGATTGGGTGCCAGTGCGTCGCATGGCGGGGATACAAGGGGTCATTGTTGTGAAGAACAGCGCCTGTGTTTGTGTCCGTGCGGCCCGTAGTGTCCCCCTGTCGTCTATCCTTTCTGCTGTTTGGTTAGAAACGCGCGCTCGGCGGCTCTCAGTTAGACTCAATTAGAAAACTCACACATGGACAGGAGTCACAAAAACTGTTTAAGGGCCTGTAGGCTGTACACACCTGTACTGTGGCGGTGAATATATTACACATAAACATAAATGTAAAAACAAAATCAAGTATACCTGAAGCCTACTTTACTGGAAACATTCGACCCATTTAAGTTTGTAATGACTTAAGACATGCGCACTCTTTTTGCATTCCAAATATTTGTTTCTGCCTTAAAAATAAGTGGATTGGGGAGCATGTCGTCCCATCTGTCTTCCCCTTATATCCTCTCTGTCACTGTCAAATAAAGCATAAAAAGGCAAAACTAAATCTTTAAAAAAGTGTTTTTGTCCATGGCTCATTGCCGATGGACATTAAGTAACCTTGACCTATCAACAGGTCAAAAACGCTCTTTTATCTGTCTCTCTGACTGTCTGGGGGGCATTGCGGTGCGCAAAGGTGCGTCAAATCTGACAAAGATTTTCTCCACTCGCTCCATCTTCGACATAAGAAGTGACTGCAGCCTCTGTGTGTTTGTTCCCATCCTAAATGATCAGGCCTCTGATAACGTTGGTTCTGTTAGTCAAACTCATATACTGCGTCATTTTAAAATGTGAGACACTTGCGAGCATTTTTCTCAGCTGATTGATTTTCCACGCGACTACAATGGGATTTAGGATCTTTGCACAGTTTTAATTTTAAAAAGAAGTTTTCTGATTTAGATGCTGGATGGAGCCTTTCAAGGAAACAATTTGTGAATGTGTGTGGCTGATTGATGGGCGTGTAAAATAGTCAGTATGGTATATTTTTAAATTAGGTTATCATTTTGTATGCGTAATTTACGCACTACAATCTGATTGTATTCAACCTAAAGTCAGACAAGAATAACAAAAATAAAAAATAACAAAATGTATTTTCTTAATAATTTTCCTCCAAATTTCTAAAGAGAGAGAGAGTGAACGAAAACTTTTCAGCCAATCAGAGCTCTCTTGGCCTGTATCCGTACTGCCACTTTAAGACTCGTCCTCCCCAGCCTCTTTTTCTTTTTTTTCTCAGTCTCATACAAGGAGCTCTTTAAGCCCCGGTACCGACACACAGAGCAGGCATTCATACTCGGGCAGCGCGAGCGAGGGGGCTCGGGAGCGAGCGTCACTTTGGAAACTCGGGAACTCACGGATTCTCGTGCTAAACCGGCGACCTCCTTTTCTCATTACTGAAGTAAGGTGCTTAGCATTTCCAACTGTTTCCTCTCTGCTGCTGCCGGCTGCTCTGACTCTGCGATTTCATTATTTCTTCTCGTCGATATTCGCAGAGAAGAACTCCGACTCATGCAGTCTTATAATCAAATAATCGTTCACTTCTGCATGAAAATGATTAACAACTCTTTGTCAGCTTGGACTCTGATATTATTTCAGCCTTTCAGGTCTCTGTGTAGAACAGTGGCGTTACTATATCTATTTTCTGCACCAAAAACAGTGTTTTACGCACAATTTCTGACTCTTTTATGTCATGGATTATTATCATAAACATGTTTGTGTCACGGTGAATCTTTAATGATAGCTGTTCCTGTTTATAATTCAATTCTGGCTTTTATTTTTGTATATCGTTGATTATCATTTGTTTGGTCTGTCTTTAAATTCAAGTTTTTACAATTTGACTAACCGAGAAGACGTTAGCCTTTTTATTAAAACAAGTTTTTTAGAAGTTTCAAGAAACTATTTAACAACTTTAAACGGGCATTACTGCCAAGTAGCCTCGACATGGACTTTAGTGCAGATGGAAAATTTTAGTTTAATTAATCCCGTTACTTTTTGTTTAATTGCATCTTGTTCTGGCTTGTTCTTTATTGCGTGTTTATTGTTGTTCTTGTTGCTTTGGAACTGTGTGGTCCAGATTACACTAAAAAATATGAGCTATTGTAAAACTAATTGAAAAAACAAAACAAAAAAAGTTTCCAAACAAGCAAATTAAGGCCACCTCACTGGCAAGTCAAGCGGAGATAATGAGTTCACATACCCGGAATTCATTACGCACAGCAAACGTGCTCAGTGATGTTAATTAACAATAAGCAACATTTTAAAAGGAAAATCAATATATATACAGTATTTTATCAGATAATGAATGAAATAACAAATGGTGGGCATGCCCAGTGGATCGGCGGCTGTCTGTTGAGTCAATTACTCGCTTGTTTATTCTATAAATACTTTACTGTTAATGTGGTCCATGACGAAATCAAATTATAACAAGTGACTTTTTTTTCTTTTGTTTCTTTCATTAGACTGTCATTGTAACAGACGAGACATGCGCAATGACCGTTTGGTGCCTTTTACGCACGATGTTTACGCATTGTGTCCGTGCAGCGGGGACGCGTTAGAGCCGTGAACACAGACCAGGTGGCAGGCGGATATCATTCAGACAGATGGCGGAGCTTATCACGCATCTTTGCTGGGAATGGATACGATCTGTGACACTCAGTCTTATGTTAATTAAAAGCTAATCAAACTTTTATTAAGAGACAGACGATACATTATTTAACTCCCGTTATTTGCCCTGTATAGTATCTTTACAAAAACAGCGGTGAAGCTGTATTCAAATATAAAGGTGGGGTAACCCGAGTGTTAAGTGGGTATATCCCCCCACTTAACCCACACGTGAACACACAGACTGTTAAAGTGACAGGCTATTTCATAATGTCACTGGACGTGAGCGAGATGGCTAATTTTCCTGCAACACGATACCTGAGCAGAACACAAACCAGCCGGCTGTGTGTTGCTGGTTCACAGGAAGTTCGCTGATTTAGGACGTAGAGTTCGAGGCAGGGTGTTGATTTAATGCACAAAACAAGGACACATTTTGCTGCCGCCGATAGACCTGCGCCTGTTTAACAAACAGACTGTGTCTGATTCACACACACACACGGGGTTTATATTTCCAGCGCCAGGCCATGTTTATCCAAGAAGTGCAGAGTATAAATCCGAGGTCTGTGCTGCTGCGGCCTCATATCATTCCAACACTTTCTCTCCGGGGAGCTTGGAATAACTGCTAAACCTTAAACAGTATACAGCTATACGGGAGCTGCGCCTGTGCAAATAAACCTACATCCTTATTTTATGACTGAACTTTATGTGAAGACTCATACAAATCCTAACCTTTCTGATAATACCGATCATTAAATTCCACACGGTCTCTGCAAATAACAAAAGGACAGCAGGAAGCATATTTTAGTTCATCTTTCTTTTAAAGAATATGAAGTCTTTTTACTTTTGCCCTCAATGAAAATGTCTCCAATTCTAACAGCTTAAAAAATAGGGATGCATGACATATATCTGTACTGATAATGTGAAGCCAACTTGACTAAAATGTGGATAGACGCCCTGACGTCCGTTGGTGGTGGCCTGATAACAGTAATAAGAATTAAAAACACTGACATGTGTGATTTGACAGATTATGATATATTATAAAGGCGCAGGTAGTTTAATCGGTTGAAAAAAGTCCATGTCATTCATCCCTATATTTAAAGAAATGACTTCTCATATCTGTGTGAGTGTTGCTGATAGTGGAGTGGTATGGGGACCTGAACTATAATAAAAATGAGTATTTTAATGAGAAAATTAGGTTGGGAAAATCTTTTCAGGGATAGTCTTTTACATTTTATCAGAAAAAAGGGTGCAAAATAAAGCCAAAATGTCCCCCATCGTGAGGTCTTCACTTGGCTTTAATGTATTAAGAACACTAACAGATAAGAGCACCTCCACCCTATAATATAATTCATTGGCCTGCTACAATTGCGATGATGTACCAGGATCGCGGTATAAAAATGATGACATTTGACAATTTGATTATTTACGGTAAATATGGCCTATTAATGAGATATTTCGGTTGTTACGCTTTGAAAATGTTAACGTTTCTATTAGTAAAACAATTGTTAAACAAAAAAAACGTTTTCATTCCTTGAAGGGTCGTTGTAACTGATGATTATGTAATAATGTGAAACCGTGATATTTCCTAAGATGGTACGTGAAAATCCTCAAATGATGCCACCACAGACCTCCAGGTGCTGGTGGAGGTTTTGGGGGACTGTCCCTCAGCCTGGTTGAACTGACGCTTCTATCATTCTGCTGTTTCAGGTCCCCTTGTTGGATTTTAACCGCGGGTCAAACGGTGGAGAGAGTGAAGGGGAAGTCAGGAGGGAAAGGAGACCGGGTGAGTTTGGCGCAGACAGCTGTGCATTAGCAGGTAAACTGGGGTCCAAGGTGCGCACTGAGCCGCCTATGATACCAACAACACGGATGGAAAGAACTTTAATGTCGAACCCTCACAGAGTTTTGCAACGGAGGCTGAGAGTAGAGACAGACTGGCAGTTTATATTATAACTTGAAGGAGGCCAGAGGGACAGACCAGACAGCCGTCAGCCGACACTCCGTGCGTCACTGTAGGGACAAACAGCAGCAGGGAACCGACAGGTAGAGCCGAGAATTTAGGAATAGACCTTGCATCCTCTGCGCACCTGGAGCCTTGTGCGTGTAGGAAGATGTCCAGAGAGGAGCAGAGCCTGTCGGAGGTTGAGCTCAGTCCCGGGATGTCGGACGACAGCCGCTCCCTGTCACCGGGTCATTCCTCCGGTGCAACCGGCGGGGGAGACTCTCCTCTCCACGGGCAGCAGCAGCCGCAGCTGGCGGGTCTGGACGACTCGGCGGCGGGCTGCTCGTCCGTCAAATCCGACGATGAGGATGAACGCTTTCCCGCAGGGATCCGTGACGCTGTGAGCCAGGTGCTCAACTGCTACGACTGGACCCTCGTGCCCATGCCCGTGCGCGTGAACACCGGAAGCAAGAACAAGCCGCACGTGAAGAGGCCCATGAACGCGTTCATGGTGTGGGCGCAGGCGGCGCGGAGGAAACTGGCCGACCAACACCCGCACCTGCACAACGCGGAGCTCAGCAAGACCCTAGGGAAGCTCTGGAGGTGAGGAGGCCACTTCCTGATAGTTAAACCCTGATAGTCCGTCTGTAGTCAAATCACTGTAATGTCCACATGATGCTCGCTAATGCAGGAGTGTGAAGCAGCCCGATCAGATCAAAAACTGTAAGCAAAAGAAGCAAGAAACTACTGTACGTTGATTTTATCTAAACAGAGCAACACACTTAAAAAGATGTTCCAGATAAGGGCCAGGGTTAATTTATAAAGTGGGGGTTGAGGGGAATTCCTCCAGATTAGGACAGGACAAAGGTCAGTGTCATGGTCAAGCCAGAGAGTTTCCAGACTAAATGTATGGGGTAAAGCAGTGTTGTTCTATTTCCTAAATGATCAAAAACAACTTTTAAAGATCACCAATCAGCTGGTTCCATGCACTCAAATCTACCATAATGTTTGGGTCATTTTCTCTTTTTCTAAAACAATGTTCCTTTCACTTATTTTACTTCAGGCCAATTTAAACAAGTATATTTACAGAGATATTTATAAAAGAAACAAGAGTTACAGTATAAAACTGCAGACACATCTTCCTTGTTTTAAATTACAGTTATTATGTGACACGTTTCTGTGTTTCCCCTCTTATCTTTTGGTTTAAATACAATTTTTGTATTTACTTATGAACAAAGACATGATTGAGAATCACTTTCATGGGGGAATGTAGACATTATTCCCTAATATGAGCTGATCTGTGGTATTATATTTTTCTCCAAAATGTATTAGCTGTAATTAAGTTGTACTGTATATAAATGTGATTGGTAGGAGACGTGGTTGTGCTAACACACTGACACACTGTCTCAGCGGCCAGTATTCCAGTGTGTGTATGTGTTTACTACCATGGTCACATGTTCATACATTATTCAATTATTGGACATTGCCAGAGTAAATCGCGGTGCTCTCACAGCCTTCCCGGTCATGTCAAAGACCTTGTTATCAACCCTCAAATTTAAAGGTATTGCAAGATTTTCCAAGTCATTTAAATTTTTAAATTTGAATCTTTTCCTTCTGTCAGAGCAACCATCCAATGTCTCCTTTCACACAGAACGCTCACTATTTGCTGACTAGAAGGTCAGAAGGGTTAAATTCATTAACCCTGTTAAGACTGAACATTAATTCAATAAAGACTTGACCTTGGGCTCAGGCATGATTGGTTAATTGGCCAAGAAACACGATGAACAGGGAGGCTGAGGAAGGTCAGGAGTTTCTCATGCCATTCCTGCCAGCAGTAGTAAGAAGGAGCTCAGTTTCACGTTTGCAGACAGGATGTATCTTTGGCCCGTATTACTTCATTACTGTCCAGCAGTCAGAAGCCCCTGGCAGGCATGGTATCAGATGCAGCTGTGCAGATATAGTGAATGAGGTATAATGTATTAATAGGCATCGAGAATTGATTCAACTTATTCCTGGAAAGTATGTTGCAGAGCATATCATTGATCTGACCGAGTCTGAAGCCATCAAGAATTTTAATGTGCATCCTTTTTGTAGTAGCACACATTTAGAATTATATTGTAGAATAAATATCACAGAAAAAAACAATATTGTGGCCTAATTCTTACTAAGTACTGAGACCTTTTAAGTCTTCTTTATACCTTAAACAAACCTATCCACCAACATCTTTTCTTTTTATCAAAGGCTTCTTAACGAGAGTGACAAGCGACCCTTCATTGAGGAGGCAGAGAGGCTCCGGAAGCAACACAAGAAGGACTATCCTGACTACAAATACCAGCCAAGACGCCGCAAAAGCGGAAAGCCTGGTTCTGGGTCAGGAAGTGAGGCCGATGGCCATTCGGAGGGTGAGGTCAGCCACAGCCAGTCCCACTACAAGGGCCTCCAACTGGATGTGGCCCTAAGTAGGGGAGCCGGGTCCCCTCTGGCAGATGGGCACCACCCTCATGCTGCAGGTGGGCTGCAGGCTCCCTCCTACTACTTTACTGATACCATCTCAGACATTACCATGCATCTTGGGTGATCTGATCACAAGTGGACAGCTTTAACTATGTCAGGTGACACCATCGCAATTAGAATGGGTCTCCACATGTGTCTCGAGTTACCACTTGTGATTGAATCTGACTTCCCCACTCTATATGTAAAAAAACATGTATATCATTTTCTGTTTGCAATGGCCATATCTGTTGTTGTTTATAACCACTCGAAAGTAGCAATGCACTTTCCGTGCCTAATTTGCTGGAAAACAATACAGAACTAGTCTATTTCTAGAACTAGTCTATAGTATACCAAATCGCCCGAGAAATCAGACAGCATGTTTTGTATGTACTCCATTCACAAGAATCTATTTAGTCTCTTGTTGTTGTCCCCTTTTGTCCACTGTAATACGAAGCTGCTGGCGCTCGATTGGCTATGCTGACACAGAAGACATCAGTTGAGTATGCAGTCCTTCACAATGTGGTGCAGGACCAGTTACGTACCCACTTCTAAAAGAAGGTGGCCGTATGATGCCCAGACCACCTCTGAATGTATTCTGAGGGATCAATGTGTCTTGGGTGCATTCACACTTGTACTTCAAGCTGTCCACTTGTTATTGGACCAACCAAGGCGCCTGTTAAGGCCAGGTGTGAACAAGGCAACTCTTAGATAAGTCTGGATACAACTGGACAGTGTGGCACACAGATTTTAAAACTACTGTAAGTTCATATTTTCTTCTGTCTCCACAGGTCAGAGTCACAGTCCTCCCACACCTCCCACCACTCCCAAGACCGAGCCTCAGTCTGGGAAGGCGGGGGATGGAAAGCGGGACGGTGCTGGGAATGGGAGCTCCCGTGGTGCAATGGGAGCCGAGGGAAGCTCAGGTGCTCCTGGATCTGGTAAACCTCACATCGACTTTGGTAATGTGGACATTGGTGAGATGAGCCATGAGGTGATGGCCAACATGGAGCCTTTTGATGTCAATGAGTTTGATCAGTACCTTCCCCCCAATGGACACCCGGGGGTTGGGCAGAGTGCTGGGGCAGGAGCGGTTGCAACTGCTTCTCCAGCCTCTCCGTACACCTACGGCATCTCCTCAGCTCTGGCAGTGGCCAGTGGACACTCAGCAGCCTGGCTCTCCAAGCAGCAGCAGCAGCCGCTGCAACATCAAGGCCCCCCTCTTGGCTCAGATCCTGCCAAGGCCCAGATCAAGAGCGAGGCCGGGGGTGCCGGGGGTCACTTCTCAGAGGCAGCCTCAGTAGGTTCCCATGTCACCTACACCCCCCTCAGCCTTCCTCACTACAGCTCTGCCTTCCCCTCACTGGCCTCTAGGGCTCAGTTTGCTGAATATGCTGACCACCAGGCCTCCGGGTCTTACTACGCCCACTCCGGCCAGGCCTCGGGGTTGTACTCTGCCTTCTCTTACATGGGGCCCTCCCAGAGGCCCCTGTACACTGCTATCACTGACCCAGCCAGCGTACCGCAGTCACACAGCCCCACTCACTGGGAACAGCCCATCTACACAACACTGTCGCGGCCATGACAGACAACGAGACCAGAGGGCACTGGTGCAGGTTCAGCCCCCATGTCAGACCCAAGAAGCAGCGGCAACAGCAACAACAGCATTGTCGGTGGTATCGGTGGTGCAAGCGGTCTGGGCTGGGGGGAGTGGGCAGGCACCGGGGGAGTCGGCAAGGGAGGCAGGAGGGGAGAAGCCCCATTCCGCCCTTGCCCAAATGCAGAAATGCTGTCACAGCCCAAGGATGAGCTTGAAGCATGGTGCTATCGAGGTGTGGTTGATTATTTGGGGCGCTCCGTGCAGTAGTCAGAGAATGTATTACTTTGGTGGCATAAAGGAAGAACACCCACCCACCATCGCAGAGTTCCAGGCTCGATTCGCAGCAGTCAAGCCTCGGTGCTCCAAACAACACAATTGGCAATGTTAAAGTGGTAAAGGATTATGTCCTTGTCAGTTTGTTGACTAAATGTTTATCAGAGGAGGCACCATGTATTCTGCACCCCTCTCCGACAAGGGGTCTGCAGCAACAGAGACCATGGTACACATTGAGAAGTAGCAAGACTCCAGTCTGTATTGTGAAGGGCTTGACTGAGATGGATTCAGATTCGTTCTATGTGAAACGGGGTTGTTTTGTGCCAGAGGAATGGAGTGCCAAACGATTTGGCTGTGGCCCATTCACTTCTCAGGCAAGATTGACCTTTTATCAAACGGACGTCAGTTTTGTAATGGTTTTGGAAATCCATACAACAAATACTGAAATGATTCTGTTGTTTTCTGAGGCACATTTGTCCCTATTTAATTCAAATGATCATGCTGTTTTCACTTAAAATGCCTTTTCTACACACAATGGATGTGCATGGAAGTGAAATGCCATAAAACTACCGCATGTTGAGGTTTTGTTTAGTGAATTGTATATTTAGAAGAAAAACAATTTTTATAATGACTGACTATTATCAGGATAGTTTATACAATGTACTTGAAATTGCAAATGTACGATTATCGATGCATACAGATTTGAGATATTTGTTAAATGACCAAAGTTTTGAGACCAAAACTTATAGAAAAGAAACACACGTTTCTCCCAACGTGACACTCAAAACTACCTTTTTTAGCTTATTAGATTTCTCTTTGCTGTCAACATTTTTCCAGTGTGTCTTATTGTAAGTGACTTAAAAGCATAATGGTGTCAAAAGCTACTTTTGCCTTTTTTCACAATGGCACTGATGTGTGTGAAGATTTTTCAATCGTATTTGACGCATTCATGAAGAACATTCATGACAAAAGACAACTCTATTTATACTTGCATAATTCATGTCACTGACCAGCTGCAGTGTTTCATAGAATACATGATAGGAGCTTTTTAATTGTTTTAACTATTTACTGTATTAATACTGTTAAATGCTTTTTGCCATAATTATCTCCACTGAAAACCTGCACCACTGCCTTTTCTTTTCCTCTGTGTGTCATTCAAAGTGTGTATATAGAACAGTATTCAATGTCAAATCCTTTTATTGCAGTTGTGTAACTTAAAAAAACACAGTAAGCATTTGTTGGGTGGTTTAAATGCAGGAGATGCCAATGCTGAGAAACGGTTGCCAGAGATTAAGTATAGCTTCCAGGAGATGATACATTTTAACACAGCCTAATATTAAATATGTTTAATAATACCTGCTACTCACACATGAAAAAGAGAAGTATTTTATCTTAAATTGTGTTTGTGTCTTTCTCAAGTTTTAGATTAGTCAATCGTTTTCCCTCTTTAGTTTCTATAGTCAACTCTGTTTCCACATGTTGTTTCTGTTCATATCTCTGAAACAAAACTGTATTTTAAGTATCTTATTCTCCATCTGGTTTTTAAAAAATGCTTTGTTTTCATGTATATCACTCAAATATTCTTTATCACTACTGCACACAGATCTGAACTATAGTTTGCATGCAGCACTGCTTGTTTTAATTCACGGTCCATTAACCATTTACCTCCAGCGCAAGAGGCAAAATTCATATACATCCTTGTTGCTATGTGTGAAAAATATGTAATGTTGCTATGACTTTTACATTTCTTTATTTATATTTGTTTTATGTTTGCGTGCGCTGTTAATTGTTTCTCTCCATTATGAGGAAAACTGTTGACTGTTTCTGCCATTTTAGTATTTCATATTTCTATTCATGTGTAACTGTTGCCAGCACAGCACGGCAGCACGGCTTCTAAATAACAGCGGGAGCGAAAGCCTAAACATGTGATGATGACTAATGACCTTTTACGCTCACTTGAAATAAAGCTCTATTATTTCTGCTTTGATATAAGTGTGCCTCGTGGAACATTTTTATGATGGAACAAATAGTATTCAGATCCCTGTGAAACCACACTGTGAAATTACTCCACTATAAGTAAAAAACTTACCTATGTAACTGTAGAAAAGTATCATCATAATGTACTTTAAGTATAAAAAGTAAAGTACTTGATATGCAGAATGGCCACATATAGACTGGTTTATATGTTCTAAATATATTAGATTATTATGATTGATGCATTTATCCTTTACATTTTCTCAAGATAGGGCTAATTTTTACTACTTAAGACTACTGTAAGAAAAAAGTCTAATCACTTTAAATTTATTGTGTTTTTTTAAGTTAAATCTCAACCTGAAAAGTAACTAAAGCTGGCAGTTAAATGTAGTGGAGTAAAAAGTACAATATTTTTCTCAAAATGTACTGGAGTAGAAGAATAAAGTTACATAAAATGCAAATACTCAAGTAAAGTACATGATCCCAATATCATACTTAAGTACAGTACTTGAGCAAATGTACTAAGTTACATTCCAATACATGCAAATAATAAATAACACACCTCACTCATCACCAAACTGTTTCCCCATATTATAAAAATGTTATGAAGTTGACAAAAACTCATTAAAAAAGTACGTCTTAATGTCATCTAGAGACTGAAGCACTGCTCACATTCTCTGCATAATCTGTTCAGCTCATGAGTAATTCACTTTGGCTGGCTGGGACGCAGCTCCAGCTCTCCACAGCCATCAGCAGAGGTAAGGTGAACATGAGTGATGGTGCCTTGTATGTGCAGACAGTGTACCACACTGTTAGGACGCTGTGTTACATTACAAAAGCAGCAGTACTGCAGTTTGATGCTGTTTACTATAAAAGTTTACTCCAACTGAACTTGAACTAACCCGGCCCCACATGAGGGTATGATTGGTTATGCATGCCTATATGCATATCTCAACTTTATTGTAGTGTGCATGCATGTGTGTTTCTGTGTGTTGCGGGTTAAGCCTGACTCCTAATTCCCTCTCTTTAATCGGCTGTGTGATACTTTGGAAAGACAAAGAGGGCCATTGAAGGGGAGCTAGGGGAGGAGGGAAACAGGGCAATGAGGGAGCCTTACCCATAACTGCCTGGCCTGTAGCTTCACTGGGATACAAAGGGACTCTCATACTCTGCGCATAGACCCTGCAACCCCCACTACCCAGCCTCCTTCCTCGCATCCCCCACACTGAAAAAAAAAACTCTTTTCAGGTTGGAGCTGTAATGGGATTAAAACATTCCAAAAGTTAAGAGAGTAAACCAAAAATAAGATGTATTTTTTTGTTTCAGCGGTTTTTGAGCACCAAACTGTCACAACAGGTGTCACCAGGAGCAGCAGACCCAGGAACAGACCGGCAGTCAGTGGAGCCAGGTGCAGAGCAAGAATGGATCAAAAGCAAAGCTGTCTGTTAGGCAGAAATGATGCTATTTGTTATTATTTTCTTCCTTGATTCTTCATTTAGTCAATAAAATGTCTGAAAAGACTATAAAAAAGTCCATTACTGTTTCTCAAAGTCCCAAATGATGTGTTTTTATATATGATTGGGACAGAAATGCATTTCTTATCTTCTTATTTTACCTTATCATCAAAACAGTTGTCTATTATTTTTCAGCTATTCAACTGACTAATGGATTTGTGGACTAATCATAGCAGCACAGGTTCTTATTAATCTCAGTGATTAGACAGTAATCATGAGAAGTATATGGAACATGAAACTGCGGCTGTTTATCACAAAACAAACGGGAAACATTAAATTAAGCTCAAGATCTGCAATACAATGCATTACAGTGGCCACACTGCTTTTAAAATGAATGGGAAACTGCAGATGTTAAAAAAAATTTCTTTTGGCCTACTTTTGCCAGCGAATGAGCAGAAAGCTTCTTGTAATGGCAACATAGAGAGAAGCCAAACATCATTTATCTGCAAACACAACCCTGGTGCTAAAAAAGTCGGGATGCTATGAAAACGCAATTAATATATAATGCAATGATTCAGAAATACTTTGCCAAGTACAGTTGAATACATAACAAAGACAAGACCTCTTGTGCTCAAACTGGAAAACTTAAAGATATACACTCATTCTGAATGTCCTGCATTCTGTTTTATTTAGGTTTCACACATCATCGACACAAAGCCGGTTGAGAATTGGGAAAGTTTCTATTTAAATGTAAAGCCACACAGTTGAAATCTAGGTGGTCTTGGAATATACCCTCGATCCAATAATCCAATCTAAAAATTCACTACACAGATACTAGGTACCATGCACCCTTAGGTCCAGGTGCAATGTAATCTCAGGGAACTGTCAGAGAATAAGTAAAAGATAAACATTTTGAAACAGATCACACTTCAAGAACCAAAAAGAAACGTAACAGATGGACAGAACAGATAAATAAAGACATATAACCCAAGAAGACACACATAAAAGAGGACGGCAGACAGTGATGAGCCAAAGAACAAGTCAGAAGACATCAGTCGACCTGACAGTGGCCTCACTGTGGTTGGTGCTGCTGAGTGTCACATGGGCTGCCCCTCCACCCCATGAAAGGAGCACAGCGACACCCTCAGGCACTTTCTCCTCCAATCAAAAGACTCACAGCTTAAAGCAGTTTTTAAGAAACTCATAGCATGACTGTGGTTACTGACATGGAACTAGAAATACCAGTACGATCTGGCTTCTCCCTGATGCCGATTATACACACCTCTTGGCTCTACTTTGCCACAGGAAAGCAGGCTGTATCAAGTAGGGTGTCAGACTTGTCAAGTATACTGTATATATACATATGTTGATTATATAATCCTTCCCTCCATCTACAGGAGACTGGAGTATCACCATGCTGTTTCATCTGCAATAAAGCTGCTAATCCCCTCATTCTCACAAACTTTCAGCCCACTATCTTCCTGCATGCACGGCCCTCTTTCTGCCTGGGCAACAGCCTATTTTCAGTAAACAATACAGCGACTGTTTGGCTGCTTTGTGCGTGTGTTTGTATGGGGAGATAGAGAGAGGGTGGGGGGGGGGGACATCATGATGATAACAAGAATTCTGCATCAGCTGCAGGTGAAACATGCTAAAACTCCTTAAAGACACAATAAGTAGGATTTGTCCATAGGAGTTTTTAAACACAAAATTCAGAATTGGCATCTCCTCCCCAGCTCAACAACATCTAATTAGCCAGTGAGTTTAGCAATTTTGAATCCAGACAGCTTTTAGGCTATTTGTGTCCAGATAGAAGATTTTATCACTGCATCCTGAGCTTCTGAAGAAATTACAGTGTCAGCCAGGCCACGCCCAGAAACGTCTCCGACAGCAAAAGGAAAAGAAAATAGAAAGACAGGCAGAGTGCAGCGTCTCTGCAGATACAGACTCCAGCAAACAGTTGCAGTGAGTCATAAATGATGAGTTACAGGGATTCTTTACAAGTCTTTACATTGGTAAAAGAATCTGCCACATCATTGCGTCACTGTATACGTCTGTATACGTCTCTGCTCTCTCAGCATATCGCCAGCCCGCTAGCGCTAGCCCGTATCAATCAAACTGCAAATTGAATAAAATGAATGAAACAAGTTTTAGGTGGTCTTGTTGGAGAATTAACACACATTGACATGTTTGATAAAGCTTATGGGTATGCATGATGCAGACTGTGTAGATTGCATCTACGCAGATAGAGTAAGTGGCAGTATGTACTTTGTGTTGGTTTGCAGTTCACCAATAATGCTCTATAAAATAGTTTTTAAAGTACTTTACTAGAAGAAATAAGTGAATATTTGAATCAGACGAAACAAAGTTAACTTTGTTTCACCATCATAAATTCATATAATGATGTAAAACCATGTCGACATAAAATCAACATATTACTTACCTGTTCAGGAGGAAGAGGGCAAGATCAGGATCACTTAGAATCCTTTAGCTCCTTTGGTTGAATGAACCAAGATTTTGACCCGTGTTCTATCACTCCCCTTTAGCTTTTCTCAGTCTTCAATCAATTATTTTCTTTGTCTCTTTGCTGCCCCAGTATCAGCCATTACCACAAAATGTAACATAAAAAAAACTCATCCTGCTTTTAACTGGCTCATGTAATACAATGTTTGTAAATCTTTGTCTGATTTTGCAGGGAATTGAACCAACAAAAATAACTGATCTTCTTGCTGATGGTCTAGTTTGCTTATATAGGTCATATAAATGCATCCCTATTAAATTGAGACAGTTTCATAACCAGCAACAACTCCATGCATCTGCTTTAATAAGATAGTCAATAATACTAAAACTAAAGCTGTACAACACTTACAACTAAATAAGTCTTTTCAAATTCTTTCAGGTAAGGATCTTACTGCATATCGATAGTTTACCCTCTGTGACACGGATATAAACCCAAACTATAACTTCAAACATCTCTTGAGGTTCACAGTGTTATAATGTAAGTGTTATGAGACACATGGTCATTTATACAAAAGAGTTTATTTATAACAATAAAAGAGATCTTTCACATGTATCCCCTCTCTCCTTCCAAACAACTAATGGAATAATAACAACACAGGAATATTTTGTAAAACAAAGTAAATGTTTGACTTAAGTTACATTTCCCCCTTGTGGCTCGAAGTTAGACTGCAACTGGTTAAAAAAGACTGTAGATTTGAACTTGAGATGTAACAAGCCTGATCACAGGATTATAAACCTGCAAGCAACACACTGTTCTGATTTAAGTTCATCTTCTTGTGTCTGTTCAGTACTTTTCATTGATTTATATTTCCCCGACCTGATGTCACCTGATGAGATGGATGTTGTGGAACAGGTGGGTGATGCTTCCATCAGCCTTCTGGGTTTGTGTAGCTGACTGACCTGATACGCTGGTGGGGCTGAACAAGCATATACTGTTTTATCAGTGCAGACTGAATAAATGGCTTAATCCGTTATGATGAGCTCGTCACAGCCCCAGTCCTCATAACTCCCATCAGGAAGGTACCTGCGGATGATGATGGGGATCTTTCTGCTCCTGTTGAAGGGGGTCAAACAAAACTCACTGTGAGACGCTGAGCAGTAAAGAGAAACTTTACATCAACTTAAACTCAGGATGTTATTATCTTATAAAGCATGAATGATCATTTACAGTTGCATTATCACTTACTTGAGCTCTTTCATAGCTATTTGTAACGGATCTGTTTCTCCCTCCAGCTCCACCATGACTGGTGCGCACATCCTGTT
This sequence comes from Serranus cabrilla, assembly GCA_903364295.1. Taxonomy (NCBI): domain Eukaryota; kingdom Metazoa; phylum Chordata; class Actinopteri; order Perciformes; family Serranidae; genus Serranus; species Serranus cabrilla. Next base: position 407,117 of record CAFUXE010000224.1, on the reverse strand, counting down.
GGAAAATCAGCAGATAGAAAGGTCCAGTAAATGCTGAATTACAGTGAATACATTTGTGGCAGACCCTGTTAAAACAGCCTGATAAAGTTGCCTCCAAACATCTATCCCTCCTACAATTTATTTAGGATTAAGTACAGTACTAATTACATTAAGACACAGTTTGCAAACCTTTTTACATTAAAATTCTTAATCATCACATCCTAATTGTTACTATGTGCCAGTGTGTAGAGTTCAGAGGCCAGATCTGAACCCAGGACATTGTACTAACAAACGAAGGTAACAGTGTGTAGGTCAACACATATAAAATCACTCACGCTATCTGGAGAGCTCGAGTCCCGAGCACTCTGGCTCTCTCATATTTGGTCATGTAAGGTGTTGTGATCCTCTTCTGGTTGGCCTGCTGCCCCTCTCCTGCAGGAAGGATCTGCACATTCTCCTGGTCCTCCTGCACACAAGCAAATAGATGTGGACTCAGCAAATATGCTCCCACTCCTATTATCTCAAAGAACATGGCTGATGGTTATGCTGGACTTTATCCAATCGCTGCTAGTACTATGATCCTCAACAGGGATCATGGTCGGACTATTGCTGCACCTGCTGTAGTCCTGCTAGACACCGACACTACTTTACCAGCACCACAACCACCACTGTTAGTCACAGACTTCATTATATGGTTAGTACTATTATTGTTGTCATTGTTACTCCCTTTTTCTGTTCTCTCTTTGAGGCAAATTTGTGATTCGTGATTCTGGGCTCTATCAATAAAACTGAATTGATTTAAACTCAAGAGACAAATAACATTAACAGTAAATTACTTGATATGTTACACAAAAGCTAAATGCTTGTTTGAACAGCAAAGAAAAAGTATAATATACTTAAAAGGTGAACTTACATCTTCCACGTTTTCCAGGTCATCTAATCCTTCATCCTCTTCAGCATCATCAAAATCTCCGTCGTCGAAGCTACAATTTTTACATGAACAGAGTTATGAAATCACCACAGATCCATGTCGAGTTTATTACGCACAATTCTGCTAGCTAACCGGCTAAACGTTAGTTAGCTGTAACATTCACGTTAGCCCACGTTGTCTTGTGTTGGAACAATACGCAGTTTCATTTCGTATGTTAATGCTGTGTGTCGTTACTTACTTATCTTCGTTGTCGGACATGTTTAATTCTGAAGCTCGTTAATATGAAGCCTTTAATACAAAAATGTTCAGAGACACTTTTTGTTGTCAACAAGGACCCACATGAACGTTAGGAACCTTCAACTTCCGGTGGCTTGGTCCGTTGGAGAATATTCCGCATCATCCGGAGGAACGTTTGTTTTTCGTTCCGCTTGTCGTACTGTTTAATAAAACGGTGGTAAGAAAAGTAAAAGCGAGCATTATTTGGTCAAATGTGATAAAATAGCGTGGTACGTAGTGGAGTAAACTGGCTTTTGGTCCACCTTCCAACTCCTTTTTCCTCATTTTGTATTACGAACTTCATCAGAACACACCTGCTGTTGTTTAATTTGATTTTTAAAGCACCAGCAAAGTGCGGGCCATTTCTATCCCGGCTTTTCAACATTTAGTACAGAAAATCCTCACCTTTGACCCCAAATGATCTGCCTTTAAAAAAGTTGCAGTACATAAGCATTGAACAAAATTCTCTTGTTCATCTAAAGGAAATTTAATCTAGGATAAAGTTATTGCATTACTTATTTCAACTGTTTGAGAACGTCCAAGCCCCTTTCTTAACTTACAGTCATACAGACCATGTTCACTTGTGTCTAAATAAGGATAGGTTGAATGCAGAGGTTGAATTTCCCCATTGTGGGATTAATAAAGTAATTAATCTTAATCTTATGTGTGCTGGTATATGTTCTTTATCATTAAACAATTCCAGACAAGTTGGTTATAACTGACTGATTTGAGATTATATTAAAAAGTGATTTAAACATAAGATTTTACATTTTACAACATACAATTTTCTCCATAGAAAAGACACAAGTTTCCCAAATAGATATTTATTATATACAACAACTAATACAAGTATGTATTATTAAATAAAATTAAAAAACATAAATAGCGATTGCATACAGGACATAGGGCAAGTAGGGAAACATGGAAGAGAAAATGTACATTGATAACACTGCCTCAGACAGTTCATAAACAGTTTGGAAGACTTTCCACAGTCATGATAGTGCTTCAGCTCTTTTTCTCCGTGGAGGCTTTGGTGCTCTCTGCTTTATGGTTCAGCATCTTAAACATCTTTATGGACCTGAACTTTCCTTTTGACTTCTTAACCTCTTTGAATCCTTCTTTCTGAAGGTCTGAGGAGAGAAAGGTGCATTAAAGCACAGGTCAGGATAGGTGAATACATATCACGGTATGAAAAAGGCTATTTTAGGGGGAACTTTCTGATATTAAAAAAAAAAGAAACTTGCCTTTGTTCTTCATCATGGCTTCCAAAAGCATATCTTCTTCAATTTCCCTAATCAGAAAAACACAGTTGCATTTATACTTTTCAAGATAAAAATGTACGAATGTGAATGCCCCATGTAATGTTTTGTTTGTTTTGTTTTCTGTGCACCTCTGCCTGTCCTGATCCAAGCTGCTGACGATCTGGTTCCTCTGTTCGATGATGGCGACCAGCTCATCCATCAGCTGCTGCTCTCGCCCTCGATCCTCCTCACTCCAGTCACTCTCTGAATATGAAGACGATGGCGTGCAACATTTAAGAACACAAAGCACGGCACGGCATCACATTCACCACATCCAGGAAACTGTACCCAGTGAGGTTTCAGGTTTCTGATTTATTTGTGATTCCTGTTTACACAAAGGCAGTTTCAGCTCACAGGCTAAAACTAACAGAACAGGTCCTCTGGGACATATGTGCGTATTCATATTTGTCTGGTTGATGACAGCCAATTTAGCCAGTTTATTCATACACTCATATTTAGGTTGGTTAGAGATAAAAGAATGTTTTCTGATTTTATTAAATTAGATGAGCTGATCCACATTTTTCCACACACCCCATGGGCAAGTAAGAATTAGCAGGTAATCTCTACCTAGTAGGAAATCACTTTTCTTAATAATTCAAGAGTTCTCCCCCAGCATCCCCACTGTTTATTTAGATAAATAATTAGTATTATGGTCATAAACGAAGGGGCAGAGCACACATTTGCGCACTGACCTGGTTTATTGAGGAGACATCTGAGCTCGTACTCCACATCTGCCTGTCGTTCCTCTAACTTCTGCTGCTTTATCCTGGGAAAAGACGCAGCACAGTATTCAAGAAACCTCACGTCAACACAACCACGTAACCTTTTGAATGCAGAGTAAGCTGCAGTTTGAAAAGTGGCACATACTGCAGAATCCTTGTGTACTTACAGATGAACCAGCTCTGTGTCTCTGCGCACCAGAACATGTCTCTCATGGACCAGAGAGAACCACTCCATTAGCATTTGCTCCTCCTCGTTATCTAGAACATAAAACAGACCCATAAACATCCCTATTACACGGTTAGTATTCATGCACATGAGAACCAGTAGGAACGACTTGGTAAACCATTCCTGTCGTCTCTCAGATTCCCCTCCAGTTCCACTCCTCGTTGTTCCAGAGCCTCCAGTTGTTTATCCAGTTCTCTGATCTCCACCTGCAGGTCTTCTGTGGACAAATTCTGATCCGTCTGCACCTGACAGGCAACATTTAATACTCAGTAATATCTCACTCCAAACATTCTACGCAGAACTTCTGCAAATCTAAGCATGAATTTACACCAGAATAATTAATCGCAAATGACAGACCCTTGTAAAAAGGCTGCGTTTAACATGATCAAGTTAATAACAAACCCAATGCTTTATTAAGATTAAAGGTGATGATGTGAAGCAAACCCACAAGGGATATTTTTGATTTTTTTTTTTTATGAATATGACATGAATTTAATTTTCTTAGTTTCCACAAAGGTTATTGCTGCTGTATTATGGAGCTCTGCAGTGTAGACTAGACTCCCAGACATAACCCAGAGAAAATAAATAATACATTTTTACTGCAGTTTTTTGAGTTGGACATGTTTGTCCTCTAATCACATCAGAGCAGCTGTTTAAAATGATGCACAAAGGGTTCAGTTATTTTTATTGTTAGTTTCCCTCTGAGTTCTAAATCTTGCCACTGTACCTTCCTCTTGATGAGGGGGAAGCCGTGTCCGGGGGCGGGTGCCCGTGCTGATGGAAGGTCCTGAAAGGTCTTTGATTTGGACATTGCAGGTTTTCGATCAAAGGGATTCTCTTTGCAGGCCAGCTGTGGAAAGAAAATGGAACATTTTAACCTGACTATGTACGATCATTGGAGAGTCTGTGACTGCAGGAGAAAACATTTAGATTTCATTATTAACAGGAAGCCATTATCTGTTCTCCTACCTTACTTTGACTTGATGACTTGATGAACTGATCAGATTTATTTGCCTCTGCTGAGTCAAAATGCAAAGGGGAACTTTGAGAGTGGACGGATTTGATGGCCGGCACAGAAACACTCCTGGATAAAATGTGACTCTGTGACACTTCCGGTAAAGGACCTCTCGCGTTTCCAGTTTCATCCAAATCTGATAGACCAAGCTGACTAGTTTCTGACTCACTTGAAGCCCCTACATTATCACCATGTGATGATTTAACGGCAGTAATTTCAGCACCACCGGAACAAACCGCACCATCTGTGCTAGTTTGGTCCGCGGGCTCAGGTGTAGCGCCCTTGTCCTGGGTGTCCTCATCCTCGTCCTCTCCAAATGGATTGGGAGGAGGCGGCCCTGTGGGTCTGTAGCATGACCTCCGCGGTTTTGACACAGATCTGAATCGTGGAGTGGGTACTGGTGCTGGAGCCGGAGGCAGCTGCATCCAGGGTCCGGGATGGACGATGGTCTTCCATGGATGGTTGGTTTGGACTTTCGGGCTGCCCCTGGTCGGGCTGGTGCTACGAGGGGGAAAGACATAAAGTGCATTAAGAGATGCATTCACATTTTTATTGTTGTGCTAAGTCACACCATTTTATAAGAAAAAACCCTACATGTGATGCTAAAAAGGGACCTTTCATGCCCATTTTCAGGTTCATACTTTTAGTTTGGGTTTCAACTGCAAAATGTTTAATGCTTAAATGAAAAAAACACATTATTTTTCTCATACTGTCTGTATAAATATGTCTGTATTCACCCTCTGTCTCTGTTTTAGCGCCTGTCTCTTTAAGACCCCTCTCAAATAGCCCAGGCTGCTCTGATTGGTTATTGTTTCAGGGTCTTTTGCATCTACACTCTTGGTGTCTCTGCACCATCATTGCAGCCGGGGAATGACTGTAACTGCACTGTAGTGGCACTTTCTACTTCACAACCTTACAGAAGTCATGACGGCTTGTTTAAATGCACAGTTTGTGAATATGGGCTGTGTGTATTTCTCCATGGATTGAGCATGTTGATACTTTCACAGTATTAATACAGCCCCTAGAATCTCTCTTTAATCTAAAAAGACAAGTAAAACTCTCACCTAGAGGATCAAAGACATGTTTATATAACTGTTTGGATTATTGCCAATATTTCATGCATTAAAAAACTGTAAGTTGGAAAGGTATAGTGAGATGATGGCCAATATAATCAAGAGAAATATAGACTCTTTCTGTATACTTACATGTGAGATGAGTTGGTGGCTGCACAGAGAAACAAGACAGAAATAATAAAAATAAGAAAAGAGCACATTGATATAAGATATATTGATATATACATGCAGAGAGTTATTAAAACAGGACCTATGGTGGCTTTATACCTGCAGCAGGGGAGCTGCTTGAGCCCGAGGCAGGTTTGGTCCTGGGTGCAGGAACAGGAGCTCCAGAAGAGTCCAACATTCGTCTGGGTGCTGGAACCGGACGACTACTTCCTTCTGTTACTTGTGCACACGTTGAAGAAAGCTCACAGGGCTCTTGAGTCTTTGTTACTTCCTGTTGTGTGTTGCTTTCTGCCAAAAAGGATGCGTGTCCTGCTTTTCCAGCCCCTCCGAAGCTCCCGTCTGGAGGAGGATGAGGAGGCGCTGGCTTTGTTACTCTGCCCTTTAGTCCAACAGTTGAGTCTCTGTTTTCTCTCTCTGTCAGCTCTGTTCCTCTCTCCTGCCTTCTCCCCTCCGACTGTGGTGTTGTACAAACCAGTCTGTCCTGTGACTCTGTTGTCTTAGTGTAATGAGGGACGCTGCTGATCGCTAACCCACCCAGAGACAAATAACCTGGCTGGAACTGACTCTCAGTGGATCTGCTCTGCTCAACAGGAGAACTGCTGCTGTCTGTGATGTGGTGAGTGCAGATCAGGGAGCCAGCCTCTCCTCCCTGTGTGTACGACCCCGGCAAAAGAGTGCTGCGGCACACTTTGCACCTGGAAGAAAACAATGATGCATGTTTTTGTGAAAGATTCCTGAATGCAAATAAACAGAAAGAAAGCTTAAAAAGAAATGACTGACCTGCACTGATGTCTAAATAACTCATTACTCATATTTATAGATAAATGTGTCCATCAGCTGATTTTACTGGCTGATATTGGCTCTCACTGACAAATTGGGTCTATCGGTCCTGCATATTAGTTTTCTGATATGGGCCAATATGAAAACCCCTTATACAGAACATATAAAGCAGGAAATGATACCTGGGTGTCATAACGCTATTTATTTTATTTTTTATATAAAGGTTTGGCAATTGACTAACACTGAACATACATTCATATTTATTTAGCAAATTACTTTATGTTTTATTAGATTTTTATCTATATTTTATTGTCGGCAATTAACCAATAATGAACAAATAAACAAATTTAGCCATTTAAAAAAAAAAAAACATACACTACTTGTGTTTATTTAGCTTTTTCGTTTGTCTCTGTGTTCATTTCTAGGATTGGCTGAATACATTGTCATGTATACTAATTTCAAAGTTATTTGTATAAGAAAGCAGCCTGGGTACCTTACCATGGCTATATCGATGAAAAATCAGCACACAATCTTCATAGATAAGATTTTATTCCAGCTCAAATTTTCATTTTTTTAAACTGCTATATCAGTAAACCTTAAATTCTTCCCCTCTAGCATTAGTATCCATCTCAAAAATATCATACCAGTCCGGCTTGATAATCCAAATAGACTGAAGAAAATCCTTTGACGATTCAAAACAAAATAAAAGACAAACAAAGCCAGTTTTCTCGTCCTGCTGTACAGCCACGTACAGATATAGATTCCTTCAGCTATAATCATATGTGAGCAGTGACGCCCAGCATGTTTACTGTGGTCACTTGAAACGCATTTGGAACGCATTCTTGTGTGTGAACTGCAGCCGGCCTCAACCAGCTGAACACAGCCTGGATAAATCCGGATCCGAACAGAAGCAAAGAGAAGCTGCTGTTACCTGTTAAACTGTGCTGTTACCTGAAACAGCTGCGGTGGTAGACCTTCCCGTCAATCAAATGTCTCTGTATGAGGTGGACAGGCTTAAAACACAAAATACACACTGTCCGTGGCCTCCTGCTGGACAAACGATCTTCTCTCCTGGTTTCCAGATCAGTCGGGCTCTGGAAAGAGAAGAGGAACCAGTAACTGAGACTGAGGACTCAGAGCATGAGAGCACAGGATGTTCACACTGGGAATATATGTGCATTTAAATTACCTTCAGGGGCTTAAGAACATCAGGAGTTTTACTCTTTGAGAGGTTGTTTGTGACGTGTGATGACCTCAAACTGGCCAGACCTGCTCCAAAGTCAAGAGGAGAAATGCAAATGTGAACTTTAACATTAAAAATGCTCTGTGTTGCTTTAAGTAGAGAAGTATGGAATATAACATTCAATTCTATAATAAATACATCTAAGAAATAAATGAGGCAAAAAATATATAAATACATGCAAACATAAATGTTGTCATTTTAACAGATAAAAACAATATAACGGATGGAAATAAAAGGAGCTGCATTTTATATTTGTCATACTTGTTTTATGGGTTATATTATTGTTTTTATGAGCATAAACCTGGTTTCATTTCTTGTAGAATTTAGGATTTTATTATTTTACTACACTTATACTCACTGTTGTGTCTCCTATTTTTGATACCTATGTTTTTAAATAGGTTTTTATGAATTTGTCTATAATTAGCAGTAGTAGTAGTATAAATAAATAAATAAATGTGGATTTATTAAATAACAGTCCTGCATAAAATGTTTAAATAAATATTTAATATTTATTCATTTATCTAACAATTTGGATTCATTTATGTATTTTTATTTTCAGTATATATATATATATATAGTACACTCATACTCATACTGGTGGAAAAGCAGGTGCCATTTAAATGAATTAATTCCTTAAAACATGACTTTGCGTATCTTGAATTAACATAACCCTAGGAATGTCTTTCAATAATAATGTATGTTGATAAAGTGCTTGATAAAGACAATTCAATGTTCTGCAAGCAGCTATGAATAAAAGTCTCTGACGAAGAGCTCTGACACAGAAAAGAGACATTATACTCAGCACACCGTAAGATTTCCTGTTGAAGAAGTGGTAGTACTGGGAAAGGTAGGTGACGACGCTCAGACAGTCAGGCACCTTGGTGGAAACCAAGTCTTTTGGGTCCAGTAATGCGGGGATGCCCAGCTTCGTCTCTGCAATCTCAAATGCCTACAGGAAACCACAGAAGAGAAACAGAGAGTGAAGGTAGACGCCTGTAAAAAGGAAGTTGCTCAAATACAAATTATTTCTCCTTTTTTGTTTGTTTGTTTGTTTACAGTGCTGGGACAGACAGGCTTGCATTGTGCTCTGTGTGCAAACAGATGGGAATGACTCACCAGTTTGTTGTTTTGATGCACATTATCTTTGGAGAGGGAGCTGAAATCTCTGCAGCAAAGTGAAGAAAATTGAGAGGTTGATTAGCTGCTGATGAAAATCACACACAAACAACAAAAGTTGCCTATTGATCAACCAGAGACTCCACAGACACACAGCAAAGGACTGCACAGGTACAATGCAGTGTAAGACAGAGATTTAAGTAGATCATTCTAGTTCAATCACTGTTTGTAAAAGGTAAAAACAAACCGACTAATCCCATTAAACTGGACAAGAAAAGGTTACGCAGAGAGACAGAGAGAGATTAAGCAGATTAGACACAGTGTGCAGGTCTTCTCCAGATTAGACAGCACATCAGTCAATTTGCTGCAGCCCCACAAAGAGAAGACAAATAAATCCCAGGAGAGGATCCCCAAAATGTGTTTACGGTGTTAGAAAAGTCCCAACATGGGAATAATGCATCTGAAACACTATGAAACTACAGGTCTACTTACATCAAGTCAGGTCGGTGTTTGTGGATGATGGCGCAAAAAGCAAGTCCATCCCTGAATGAGGTTGACATGTTCTTTATTTCCACATTGGGATAATTGGCGCACGTGACGCGGCACCACTCTTGTACAGTCTTCGGTGATGCCATTTCTTGTGTGAGATTTGACATGTGGGCCGGCTGAACATGGCACTTTAGAAGTTAGAGGAGATCAAATAAAGCTGGGCAGGTTTGGCTTTGAGAGGAAACAGGAAACGAGCACCTACTACCCATGCAACTACTTCTTTTGCAGAAAACCTGCGGACAGACTTGTGCATCAAGTCGGTGAAGCAGCAGGAAGGAAGTTATAACCCATTTCTAGCCTATTTCTCCTCTCTTACGTTGTCAAATACAAACCAGGGTCCGCGCATGTTAAAGCGACTTCACCTTGCTTCAGTGTTTCCAGCCACAACTAACGGCTTTCCTCACCCACGCCAAGTTTCGACAACAAAACAGAAAAGAGCTTCTGAAAGTGGCGAACTATCGTCAAAAACATCCACAGTAATCCAAAGACTGATGGTCGATTTAATAAAATGGGTGTTAATTTGAATCAAATCCCGTTACTTGCGGTAGTCCTTCTTGTTGTGCTCCACATTGAGTGAAATGAACAATAGCTGCCGCTGGAGGGCGACATAGAGCCGCTGCTCCTCTCTATAATTAGGAAGACGTTTCTGGTTACAGGTTTATTTCTCTTCTTTTACTGTTATCAGCGTGACAGCTAAATTTGATAGCATATTTAACATATATGCATTACAGCTTCTTTTAAACAGGTCATTTGCTCATTTCAACCCCTCATCTCAGTCCTTGTTATTAATTAACATATCTCCTGATGTACACATGATTAAAGAGATTTTATGAGCATATGCATTTTAGGCAACGGTGTTATTTTGTCATCTCTGGACAACATAGCCCCTTCTCATTTCAGGAAGACAGTCGTAAAGTTTTAATCTTTTTTTAACTTCCGGTCAAATCAGGTTAAATAAAAAAGTATAGCAACATTAACCCATAGAGTCTTACAATAAATACATTAAAAAAAAAAAAAAACGGGACACGTGTATTACTACAACTAAAGTAACTCCACAATGTCTAAATCGATGTTTTAATAATGAAGTGTGTGGTCACATCTGCTTTAATTTTGAAGAATGTTTTTCTCCAGCATGGTTCCGTTTGATCACTTGACGCAGCTCTCTGATCATAGAAATAGACTTTCAGGAACAGTTTATTACATGATCATTATTATTATAGGTCATTGTACACCTGGAAGTGTTCTTAATTTCAATTAACGTAATAATAATAATGAAGAAGAAGAAGAAGAAGAAGAAGAAGAAGAAGAAGAAGAAGAAGAAGAAGAAGAAGAAGAAGAAGAACAACAACAACAACAATATAAATTTATATGGCAGCGTTAACAACAAATTTTGCAAAGTGTCATGACAGACGGCAGAGAGCAAAGGCAGAAGGCAATTTAACAACAGAAAGACAAATAGTAAGGCCAAATAAAAAGCCAGACAAAAAACAAGTTTAAATTAAGGCAAAGATGTATTTATATATATACATATATACATTACAAACAAATACGGTAATGTGTTGGCACACTGTATATCAATAATAAACTAACATAATAAAACTCGGTCATGTGTTTGACTTCTGAATATTCCGTCTATGAAGTCTAGTTCTGTGTCTCTTCTGCTTCTACGTGCCTGTGAGTCCCTCGCGAGACCGACGCACCACATAAATCTCGCAGTGATGGCTGCGCCGCCCGAAACGGAGAGTTTGGAGTCTCGTATCAGTGAGTATTTTAAACTTATTCAGCGGTGCAGGTGTGGTCTGGAGATCCGGACACTCATTATTTATCATCCGCGAGTTGTTGTCGATGAGGTGACAGCTCACCTCAGCAGCGCGTGTCCCGACAGAGGGGACTCGGACCCTGCCGCCACATCCAGGATGCTAACCTAGCTCCGGGGCTGCTGTTCTGCCAGCTGTCAACACACAACACAGCCAGGCGTAGCTTAAGCTCTGCGGCTCGATAGCTCAGCTAGGTGGTGGGCAACAGGATCTTGAAGGGGCCCATTTTTAGTCAAAGTAGTCAGTTAATGATTACGGCAAAGGCTAATCGCCTCAGAAAGTTCTAGAAGAGACGGTGACACAGTGCAACTACCGACAGTAAGCTAGCTAACGTGACACCGTGTAAGCACCTGCCCTGTATATTTCTCTGCACAGTTGCAGGCTGTGGTTATGTGACAGTGACTTATTGAATTGTAAATCACGGAGTCACTGGGAAATCCTGTGGGCCTTCCTGTGCTGCCTAAAGTGCTTTCCTAAAGTTGTTTGCATGAGCTTAAATATTTTGAGTAAACATATCTCTCTATAATGTGAAAATAATTAGGGTATGAGTATTGATGCTGTATAACAACAGACACTTAGTTGCTGAATTAGCTACTGCTAGCTAAAATGATACAAACAGAAAAAAAGTCTAACTGTCCATATGCAGGTTATAATGTGTTTGTTGTGGTTCTGTTGAGTTATATTGCATTGTATTTGGGTGTTTCCAATATTTTGGTTTTATTGATATAAAACGATTGCATTCGTTTTATATAGTTGTGGCTAGCATAGTGTCACTCATATGGTGTCACTCTGGTGTAGGACCAATAACATTTCACACAGATTTCAGACAATTTCGTAGGAATGCAGAGGGATGTAACTTGATATATCAATTCAATGATCAACGATCCAATATCAGTGCAAAGTGAAAATAATAATACAGTCATCTTTAAGATACACCTTTATTTTGAAATTTCCAATTTATGCTTGGCATTAAAAAACATAGCTTGAGTTTCATTTAAATATCTGGAAGAGCTCAGTGATGAAATTGTATAGCCATATTTTAATTGCTTTTTGTTGATGCACACTAATTGTGTTGACTAGTCATATCATTTACAGGCCCCTGAATTGAATTGAATTGAAATCATATCTTGGCAGACTTTGTGATACCAGCAAATATCGTATCTTTGCCTCGAGAATTGTAAGACTAGGGTATTGTTCTGAAACTTGTGATTTATACCCCTAGATAATGCAACCTTTTAACAGTAATGTAACTTTTAAATAATACAAAAATATTATTTATTATCTCAACAATTATTGTACCCAACACCATGAGACATATCTATCCCTATATTATAATAATAATATTGATATAATGCAGTAATGTTCAGGTAACATGTATCACCTATGCTGTCTATAATCTAATTTGTTAACATTTCAGATAGAGCCACAAACCCACTGAACAGAGACACAGATTGGAGCAGCATCCATGCATTCTGTGACCAGCTCAACAATGATTTGGAAGGGTAAGAGGACATTGTTTGTGCTGTGTAGTGAACATAATTTCAAATTGACCTGCGTGTTAAAACTGGAAATAATAGGATATGAAAAAAGGTAACAATAAATAGCTTATCTTACTTGGCTCTTCATGCTGCACTTGCATTCGCTCACTTGTTGTATTCTGTGGACACTCAGATTTGTTTGTGACTTGTGTTTCAGACCTCAGCTGGCCACCAGGCTCCTGGCCCACAAGATCCAGTCTCCCCAGGAGTGGGAGGCCATGCAAGCCCTGCTGGTGAGTTCAGATTTGTTAGTCAAAAAAAGCCGCCACATTACTAATAATTGTAAATTATTTTCAGTGCAGATTTTTCTGTTTGATGACTATTTTCTTCTCCACTGAGACGGCTACTTTTCTGCCCCACTAATAGTATGGGATATTTACATGTTGAGGTTAAATTGCTTTATTTTAAAGATGTTTTACTGCTATAAGATTTAAGTTTTTGTCAGATTTCTTCCACACATGGGCTACGAAACATACCATACAACACCATATGCATCAAACCCTAAATCAGGAGTATGTACAGTAGTTGGCTTTCAGATTTAGTCTGGATTTATCTTTTACATTGTATTCCTTTCTAGGTTTTGGAGACGTGTATGAAAAACTGTGGGAAAAGGTTTCACAGTGAAGTGGGCAAGTTCCGTTTTCTCAATGAACTCATCAAAGTAGTTTCTCCAAAGGTAAGAGTTTTTCTCTGAGTGCATCGTTGTTTTTCAGACTGTTTTTTCTCCTGATGTGTCTTTTGTGTGCAAATCACGTGACTTTTGTCCTGAATCCCTCACTCAGTACCTGGGCTCACGGTCCCCAGAACCAGTAAAAAAGAAGGTATTGGAGTTGATCTTTAGTTGGACTCTGGGGTTACCTGATGAGGCCAAGATCTCAGATGCCTATCAGATGCTGAAGAAACAAGGTAAGAAGCCAATAGATGAATGAAAATGATAACTTCTAAAGTTGTTAGAAGGGTGGAAAGGTTGCAGCTGAAGTCAATTTTCAAGATTAACTTTAATATCCTTCATATTCTTTAGCATTTGACATTTTTCTTATTTTTATCTGTGTTTGTGAATCAGGTATTATTAAACAAGACCCAGAGCTGCCACCTGACAAACTACTAAACCTTCCTCCACCCAGACCTAAGAATGCCATTTTTGAGGACGAAGAGAAGTCAAAAGTAAGAAACACAAGCCACAAATACTCTGCACCACTTACTGATACTTTGTAACACATAAGTGATTTCTATTTCTATGGTTTCTGATGGTTAGTTAACCCCTCAGGTGTTACCAGGGAAACTGAGTTGTGGTTTGTGAAAATATTAAGATTTTGGTTTCACAAAACATGAATACATAAATTAGGGGGCTTATTTTTGTCTTTGACATGTGACCATTGTGTAAGTTGAATAATTTGCTTCGCCGTGTCCATTATGGACTCCTAGTCGTCATTAATTCCCGATAATGGGCACTTGGTCGGCCATTATCCCTCACGTATTTAAAAGATGCTTTACCAACACAATAATAAATGTGACCTGAGCCATTTACTTACCCACAGTGCATTGCTGTAATGATTGTGCTCGTCTCTCCTTTGGGGGTGATGAAACCTGATCACTCATTTCTCACCATGGGAACTCTGCCTGTTTGTCAGATGCTGTCTCGCCTGTTGAATAGCTCGCACCCAGAGGACCTAAAAGCTGCCAACAAACTCATCAAGGAAATGGTCCAAGAGGTAAACCTGTTCTGCTTCCTTATTAATTACACTTCTGTGATACATAATCTACACCGCCACCCTTTAGCACTGCAAATAAAGTCTAGTGTGTGTTTTAAAGAAAAGGAATAAAATGCAAGAGTGCTGCACTCGTGGCAGGAACATTAACTGGAGGAGGAAATGGGTTGGCTGCCCTGGAGGGTTTGTGTGTCACTGGCAGAGTGATTCAGCAGGACGTCAGAGTAAATTTGTCCTGATTTCAGGGGTAATAGGAACTGCTCTTTGCTCTCTCCAGTGTTTTCAAAATTGCCCCTCCCTGACCTTGCTGTACTTCCCCAATCCTGCCTTTGACTAAGATTATGTGTTTATATTGTATGTGTCTGCAGCTTGCTACATGTGTGATCTTTTCAATACATGTGCACATGTTTGTGGTCACACCTTTGGGAATCTCTCCTGTGTTTCAGGATCAGAAGCGAGCAGAGAAGGTGTCCAAGCGAGTGAACGCCATTCAGGAGGTGAAGGAGAGCGTCACTCTGCTGACTCAGCTTCTGCAGGACTATGACGGCACCACCGACAATCCGAGCAACGCTGAACTCATACAGGTGGACTGCAACATACTTTAAACCAGAGGGAGATTTAGACTGTTCAGTGTACAGAGTCAGAAACTGGATTTCGAGTATTTAACTGTGTGTTTCGTGTGGTCAGGACCTGTACCAGCGCTGTGAGAAAATGAGACCTACACTGTTCAGACTGGCAAGTGACACGGAGGACAACGACGAGGCTCTGGGTGAGCATTATTCTTATTCATCTGCCATTAAATATCATGAAAAAAGATAAGGTCGCTCATTATTTGCTGCTATTAGTCCTCATCAGGTAGACCTAAAGTCATTCCACTGTCCAGGTGTTTTCTTCCTTAAAGGCCTCCAGTAGGACACTGAACTCGTGTTCATGTTCTTTAAGCCTGATAAGGGTGCCAGAGACACACCCACAGTATAAATATAGAAAACATGGAAGCTAATCATTGAAAGCAGACCGTTACCACACAGCAAACGGCTCTACACATGAGGGTTGCAAAATTCTGGCACTATTCAAATTGGAACTAACAGGAATGAAATGGAAATATAGGAGTTACTTAGCTATATCATAAGCACGTAGAATCCATTTATTTGGCACATGCATACAGTGTAAATTGGTCCATTTGGAGGGTTAGCAAGCATGGCCACTAACGGGGAGAGTTACTTTGCAAATTCAAGCCAACATTGTGTGTAAACTTAAAGTGCCCAGCAGGAGAGATCTTAATAAAGTAAAGATTTCTTCCACAGCTGAGATCCTGCAGGCCAACGACAGCCTGACTCAAGTCATCAACCAGTACAAACAGCAGGTGAAGGGGGAGATCGTAAACGGCAACAACACATTAAACACACAAAAACAAACAGGTGGGTGAAGCACTGGGCACAGAAATACCTGAAGAGTGCTCAGTAGATTGGTTGGTAGATGTTTTTTGTCAGTTTTAAAAGGGTTAAATCCATTTGTTACAGGAGGAGGGAACGCACTGCTGGATCTGTCGGGATTGGACACATCACCACAGTCGCCTCCATCCTTCCCAGAGTTCCCCACTCCAACAGACAGCCTCAACGCCCCCTCACAAGAGATGGGCATCAGTCTCCTCGACGACGAGCTCATGTCACTCGGTAACAGCACGTCAGACACCAATAAGTTGAATGTGGGATATCGAATTTTGAACCGCAGTCCTAAATATTAAATATATTACACTAAATATATTTGTGCATACCTCAGGTTTAAGTGAAGGAACACACACCTCCAACCCTCCATCACAGCCCGAGGACTCCACAGCCTGGGACTCCTTCCAGGTGAGCAGGAGGAGGAGGAGTTGTTTTGAATTATTATTATTAAAGGGATAAATAGTTGGAGTTGTATGAGGTACTTTTCCATAGTCGGCATGTTATTTACAGTAGATGGAGGAAGAAGAAGCAGCAGGCGTACCTGTGGCTAAAAAAAAATCTTAAGTATATTAAGTGTATGCTACATTTTGAATATTTTAACTTCTTTAACGTTTCTGTCAGACAGCCCTCTTTACATCTATATGCTGAAACTGTTATTTAAGTTCTCTTTAAAGTCCACTGACTCTGACAAAAACAGTAATTTTACATGCAAAACCTGTACGTTGCTGGTCTACTGCAGCCTTGAATGGTTAGTTTATTTATGTTATTGTGCAGCTTAAGCATTTTAAAGGGTTAAGTGTTTTATTCAGTAAAGTCACATAAGTCATAAAAACAAAGTGATCAATCGGTAATCACACTTTCTTTTCCAAACTGGGCACGTGATAACCCCCATCTACTTTAGTAATACACTGACTGTAGATAATATCCTCATACGACCCCATTTTTTTCTAAATCCAAAGTCTCCCTTTAACTGTTACACGACTTCATTTGTCAAACACGCAAAACATATTTTTAAATTAAAGACGCAATATCGCTACAGCTTCAGTGTAATCGAGAGATCTGTACCTCTTTTTTTCTCACAAACTCACCCACACGTTCTGCTCCCAGTCCTCTGACAGCATAGACGCAGACATCCCAGCAGCACCTAGTCTCCTCCTGAGTCCAGACCCACCCTCCAGCTCTCAGCCCCTTTCGTCTGGCTCCACCCCTGGGAACTCGGCCCTGGACGAGCTGGACCTGTTGGGAAAGACACTGATGCAGCAGTCGCTGCCTCCAGAGGGCCTGCAGGTCAAATGGTATTTATAACACCATTTTAACACTGTGACATTCCTGCGATAACTGAGCAAATGGCCTCATGTTAGCCCTAATATTTCTTAAGTTTTAGTTTGATTATTGTCTGCTTGCTGTACCTTTTGTATTTATATTTATTTTAAGTAGATTAGTGCAGTTAGCAGACACTGTAGGTCAAGGATTTCAGTCTAGTTTTCTTTAACTCTTACTTGCCTGTGTGGCTCAAAATGTGCGAGTTAAGAAAAAACTTATACGCATATCTTTAAATTCAACCTTCAACAATACAGAAAGCAGATTTTGTGAACGTGTTATTTTAACTGTACAGACTGTTTTTAAGTGAGCATCCTGTGAGAAGGGAACAAACGCACACAGATGCATTGCTCATTTATCTGCTTTCAGGGACAAGCAGCAGTGCAAGCCAACTCTGAGAGATCTCCAGAGCAAGTCCGGCTCCAACATTACTCCAAACCCCATCCCGACCTTCGCTGCTGAGCAACCTGCACCTCTCAACTCTCAGCCCTGCCTCGCAGCCACGTTGCTGGATATGTCCCCGACTCACACCGAGACTCCTCCTGCAGAAGTCACCCTGACTGATGTTTTTGTACCGCTAGAATCTATTAAGCCCAGTAAGTGAACTAAAGGGATTTATGCTCCTGTGCACCTGAAATTAAAGATTTCTATTATACTCTGCTCCTCTTTCTCTCTCCAGGTAGTCTGTTACCTGTGACTGTGTTTGACGGGCACAGTCTGCGGGTTCTCTTTCACTTTGCTCGCGACTCGCCTCCGTCTCGTCCTGATGTGCTGGTGGTGATCATCTCCATGCTGTCATCAGCGCCTGTCCCCGTCAGTGACATAAACTTCCAGACCACAGCTCCAAAGGTCAGCAGAAAGAAAGGTTCAAGGCTCACTCTCGATAAGAGCCGAAACATACAAGGTTCATCTTGTAAAGACACGGTTATTAAACCACTCCAGCTCGTATTTGCCTGAGTAAAGACGAAGTGTTGTTTATCACCTGCAGTCTATGGCAGTGAAGCTGCAGCCTCCGTCAGGAACAGAGCTCCCAGCTTTCAACCCCATCCTTCCTCCTGCTGCTGTCACACAGATCCTGCTGCTGGCAAACCCAAACAAGGTAAGCATACATTCCACATAGACCCTGGGGTTATGCATTTAAAAATAATTTTTTTTGTGCCTTAATTGTATGAAAATGACCTTCTACTGGATTTTAATTGCTCAGGCAGGACAGTAAAAGTCTGAAATGGTGTAAGGACAGAGCGCATCATATGCTGAGCAGATTAAAAAGCCTCTGGAGGCAGATTCGTGACATTGGTCTATAAAAATGAATCTGACTCTTGTCTGCTATTAATGTACCGAACACTTGAGAGCACCACTCTGATATTCACAGCAACAAATGCAGTCACTGAAATGAAATAATCCTTTAAAAAAACATATCCTCCAAACCTGGTCACAAAACTGTGTAAGAGGATTGTGTGGAAGGACTTTGTGTTGTTGTTCCTCTGATGACTTACTGACACCTGAATAACAGATCTGTGAATATCTCTTCAAAAGTTCACTTCTAATTTTTTTTGCTTTAGTTTTGCAGAAATGTTCTCTCAACCTATTTGTGTGTGTTTCAGGAGAAGGTGCAGCTGCAGTACACACTAACCTTCACCATGGGAGAGCAGGAGCACAGCGAGAGCGGCAGTCTAGAACAGTTTCCTCCTCCAGAGACGTGGGGGAACCTATAGCATTTAAACACATCAACAACCCGACAGACTCTCTGCTTTCAGACTCCTTCCTCATCCAACTCTTCAACTCAACACTCTGCATACGCCTGTTTTTCCTTTCGTAGACACATTGTACTTTCTTTGATCGGTATCGATTCTTTTCCTTGGATTACGCTCACGCTCAGTCAGTGTAACGTGTGTATGCTTTGCTCTTAATGAGTCGTGTGTCTAGGTCTAGTCTGCTGTATGTGGCTGCTTTAAACTTGCATCAACTTCTCCTAAAGTTGTAGCAGTCTTGTCATATTGTTTAACGGACAGCGCTATGAAGGAAGGAAACTGCATCAAACGTGTGCATATTTGCCCATTGGATGTGCTTGATGTTTCAGGCACAAAGTCTGTTTGAGTCAGTTATCAGTTGCTTTAGCTTCACCTCTGCATGCTCTTCCAACATGGGACACCGTGCTTGCAAAATCCAGCACACCAAGAGAGAAAGGACGTAAGCATTACATAGATGCAGCCCATCTTGTTTGCAAAACAAAGCTATACTTAATCAGCGTTTTGTGGTGTGTATTTTGTGATCACTCATAATTTCTTCCAGTCCACTTTTTGCTTTGCACAGAATTATGTTTTTTGATTGTCTTCTTTTCCCCATCTTGTGTAAAAAAACAAAACAATATACTGTAACATCAGAGTTGTGTATCATCTGCCATATGTGCCTATTTTGCAGTTATAACATTTAACTTTTTGGTGCGTTTGGATGGATTTGTTTTTCTCATCTGTTACACATCAGTCATATTAGGTCTGCAGTTTGTCTACAGCTACATTATAACTTAAATTCTTAATATATTCAAAGCATTTTCAGTAGGGTATAAGTTACATTTTGACTAATCTTTTCTTTAGCTTGTGATTTACGTTAATATTTCAGCATTTATTGGGTGAAACGGAATATCATGCAAACTGAGACGATCCCGGGTGCTCCAAGCACAAACAATGTCTCAAACATGTTCAACTTGTTTCTACAGTCCGCAATGCATGTCAGCCACGCTGAACACTTCCTCCTCCCCACAGGCTCTCATTCACATTCCGCTGCACTTATCTCCAATACGACTGCTCTGTAAATACCAATGATGGCAGTCCGGTTATGTACATTTGACTTGTGCAATGTGCAAGAGCATAACACTGGTAAAATATTCCAAATGGGTAATAAAGTTTTTTTCTTGGTGACTTAAAGGCCTGTTTCGCTTGTGTTATGGCCTCGTCAGAAGAACCCCCATTCCACTTTACTGAATCCAAATAATGAACACCTTTCCTTATTGAAAAAGTGGATATACAATACAACTGAACTGTTATCCATTACTTTAAGCAACTGTTTATCCATTACTTTTTAGCTCACGATTTAGTCAGTTGGCCTACTTGACGCTATTTCAATCAGATTTTTCTAGATAATTGAACTAGTCCACAGGAATTGAGTAAATTAAGAGAATGAATTCCCACAAATTTCTGTGGTTTAGTCAATACACTAAGCAATTTATTTCTACCATTAATTAATTGCTTTTACCTACCCGTTTAAACTTCTGTGCTTGCTTACTAGTTTTCACACACACAACTGCAAGAAGTAGTGTTCATGTATGACATCTGATATATTTTTCTAATCAAATCATTTTCTTTTTCAAATAAGTTGAGCTGCTCCACCAGTTCTGTGACTTCTGCCTCACCATGTTAAAATTCCACAATTTAACATCTGAAGCTACGGCCTCCATGATCTTAGTGTAAAGAATTTAAAGACCACACACTGCTACATTAAGGAGCTTTATTAAACTGTAAAAAAAATGGACTTACTATTTGCTAGGAAGTTATCCATCATTACTGCTGCAAAGACCCACACTGGTTATTATCTGAATAAGGGAATCTATGACAGTAAACAAACGCTCATTTGAATTCATGACTTTAACTGCTGCCATGGCTACAAAAAGCCCCTGCAGAGTTGCCTCTATAAGGCCTAAAATAATATATATGTAATAAAATCATAAAGATTAACTTCAAAGAAAATGTTATAGGAAATGTTTTAAAATAAAAAGTTATTAAGCCGAATCGAGCCCCATCTACACCAGGAACTTCAAGTCTTTTTTTCATCCATTCAAATGAGTCTTGTGGCTTGCAAGCTTTTTAAACACAAAGATAAAGATATTAAACCTAAAACAGCCTAAATACAAGAATCAGCACCTACCTTAGATACACCTAAAGGGGAAAATCAGATACTCCACCAAACCTATGTAGCAGCTCACAGAGAGGCTCACAATACAAAAACAGCATGTTTGTACAAAAAGGGCTTTTTACAAAGTTAGTAAAATGACACAGATAAGCTTCTGTCACTGTAAATAATAAATGCTGATTTAACTTCAAAGAAAAAGTCAAGACCACTTATTAAAAACCAGTAGCCAAACTAGGAAGCAGTCTAAACGATGAGACTGAGACTCTGGGTGTAGTGTGTGTTTTGTGTGACAGATCACATTACTTTCTGCCTGATGGAGCGGGTGGTGCTGGAGGAGCAAACTGGAACGGTGAGTGTCCCATCAGGCCCATCATGGGCTGGGGAGGGTTGAACTGCTTGGCCATCAGAGGCGGGGGGCCCGATGAAGAAGGCCCCACTCCTCCGACGCCCCCCGACCCGGAGCTGCTCCTGGAGCTGCTGTACTGGCTGCTGCTGCTGCTGCTGCTGTTGTTGTTCTGGTGCTGGTCGTTGGAGCTGGAGCTGGAGCTGCGTCCTCCGTCCCTGCTGCCACGATCTCTGTAAGACGAGGAAGATGAGGAGGAGCGGTCCCCGTCCCGGCTGCTTCCTCCACGGCCATCTCGGCTGTCGCGGCCGTAGCTGCTGCTACTGCTGCGGTTATCCT
>CAFUXE010000224.1:359852-381525 GCA_903364295.1 Serranus cabrilla | reverse complement strand
TGTCAGAGTCTGAGTCTCTAATTTATTTAGGAAATGCTGTGGTGCGTCACTGTGATGATGGCATGGCTGAGGGGAGCCCACCCTCCTCCATACCCCCCTCTTCGCCCTCTCACCTGACAGCCGCCCCCGACCCTAGGATCAAATTTGGAAGCCCAGCAGCACCCCGCGCTTGCCACCCCCCCCTGTCGCCCAGGCAGCCAGTGTCCTGGAAGGGGGGAGAGTTTTGTTTGTGGGCTCTGTTCTAGGTTTTCAGCGGAGATGGCTGTGTCTGGGACTGATTAATCAGGCCGTCTCTCTCCCCAAGTCAGCTTTCGATTTGTCATGCCTAGGTCCGGCTGCAGGCTCCCGAGGGCCTGTGTGCTTCTAGTTGCCGGAGGAGAGACTTGGAAACAAAAAAAACAAACAAAAACAAAATGAAAAGAAAACAAAATGAACATAGAATTAGGTTAAAGGTTGATTGCCATCCTGTAAGGGGCAGCTTCACTAGCCTCACCCCTTACATCTTCACACTTTATTCAACATCATTCTCATCTTTAGTGTTTTTACCTAATATTTAATACAGCAGAGTAGCAGGAAACCCTGCTTCAAATATGATAAGCTTCTGAGATACAGATTTTATCTGAGAAGCATCATATGTTCTTTGGACGAAAAGCAAATCTGTATGTGTTTGTGGTTAAATTTTGATCCAGAATGTACTGGTAATGAACATGCAGTGAGTCTGATTATTATATAATGGCCATTGTTATTATTCTACATATTACATGGTCAGATATCTTGTATGTGTACCATATCAGGGTGTGGTTATACTGAGGAAATTATTGCTTTGCACTTGACCACACAGGACGTACCCAAACCACGCGAGGCCACGTCAGTAGCGATGAGGATGGGAGCTTTGCCGCTACGGAACTCTGCAACACAAGACAAAGATTACATTATCGGGATCATCTTCAAAGCAAAGCATCGACTCAGTAATGAGTCAGTGTTGTTAAAATGTCTTTGTGTTTGTTATACCAGTTAACACCCAGTCTCTCTCAGGCTGGCTTTTGTCACCATGAATACACATCGCTGGCCACCTAGAAGAGAGACAAGCAAGCTGTCACATAAAGAACCAAGTACAACTACAATTCAAAAAGTTACAACAGGTTATGTTGTACATAAACCATGTAATATGACTGTGATCATTCTTAATCTCCAAAAGGAAACAAATGTCTTCCTACTTCCAAACTTCTGGGTCAGACACAGGATGTGATGAACACGTTCATGCATGAGATCTTATATCATAAAAATTGCACAGATATAGAACCTTATTATGACTCACCCGTCACGTCTCATCCTGCGTGTTAGATCGTCACATCGTTTCTTGGTCTCCACGAAGATGATGGTCTTGTTCTCTTTCTCAGCCATGATCTCCTCCATCAGCTGGATCAACCTGAGGAAATGAAAATTTTTAATTAATTAGATGTACAAGTCTACAACTTAGAAATATATTTTGTATATTCAACTCTCACTTATCAGTCACAAAATAGTGGCCACAATCAATAAATTAAGGATTAAAAGGGACTGAAAAATACAGTGAACAGGAAAAGGTAAAAAGACAAATAAAGCAACTATAGGCCCCTAACCAGTACAAACTAATCAAACTGTAATAAACCACAGCAAGAGGAAGAAATTATTTTACTTGTTGTCCTTTTCACTCTCCATACAGACATCCACTATCTGAAGAATGTTGTGGTTGGCGCTGAGCTCCAGCGCTCCAACATTGATTTGGACATAGTCTTTCAGAAAGTCCTCTGCCAGCTGGCGAACTTCTTTAGGCCAGGTAGCGCTCCACATCAGGGTCTGTCTGTCAGGCTGGACCAAGAGACAATCAAAAACAAGTTATTCCACATACTCTGAGTGCTTCATCTGACAAAACATGCACTTAAACACGAAACACAAGTTATCACAACCAGAATTTCTCTGCTGCTAAAAGCCAGATATGTAAAAAGGTTATTTCTCTTATAAAAACAAATAAAAATTTATTAGCTTTACCCTGATCTGGTCCACAATCTTTCGAATCTGTGGTTCAAACCCCATATCCAGCATCCGGTCAGCTTCATCCAGAACCAAGTAAGTGCAGCGCCGCAGGTTTGTCTTTCCAGCCTCAAGGAAGTCAATCAGACGACCCGGGGTGGCAATGCAGATCTCAACACCTAGGGAGAGACAAACTTAGTATATTACCACACAATCAAATGCGGATTTAAAGAATTTTTTTTTTTCAAAGTTAGTAATTGGAAATAAAAAAAGTGTGAACACTTCTAACCTCTCTCCAGGTCTCTGATTTGAGGTCCCTTGGGAGCACCCCCATATACACAAGTGCTTTTGATGCGGGATGACTTTCCGTAGTCGTATGCCACCTGCTGGACCTGCTGCGCCAGTTCTCTTGTGGGGGCCAGAACCAAGCACTACAGAGCACATATAATGCAATACCAATCCACTATTTAGCTCATTAGATACTTAATTGTTATGCTAAGATGGCTTTTAATATCACTAATGTAAGCTCTGGTATCCCAAAGCAGGCTACTCAAAAAATTACTGTATTAGATTTCTCCTCACTTACAATGGGTCCATCCCCACGCTCCAAATAGGGTTGATGATTGATGTGTACAATAGCAGGAAGGAGGTACTGAAGAAAAAAAAGGGGAGAGATCAGTGGGTTATGCTTCTGTGTAAACCACCAGTATTATATGCATTTATTTTTCAAGCACAGTTAGAGAATGACGTGTCTCACCGATAAGGTTTTCCCAGAGCCAGTCTGAGCGATTCCCACCATGTCTCTACCACTAAGGGCCAGAGGGAAACCTTGAGCCTGAATGGCTGTGGGCTCCTTGAAATTCTGCTGCATCAGCACATCCATTACATATTCTGCATGGAGAGGCAGAAAAATATGTTTTATTCTGCAAGAACAGACTTGGTTTTATAGTAGCTGTCGCTGTGCATGTGTAGATACCAATGAATGCATGTGCTTACGGGGAAATTGTGCCTGATGGAAGTTGGTGACAGGCTTAGGGCAGCCTGTCCCACGAACAGTGATTTCTTTCTTCCTGCAAAACTCCTCAACATCATACTGAAAGTACCAAACAACAGAGAGCATAAAACCAAGAGACCACACGTGTATTTAAAACACCACAGTCCCTCTTTTCATACGCAAAACGTTTATGATTAGGTGTGTAAAATATATTTCAGGAATACCTGGCTCATTCGCTGCAATTCCGAATGTTCACTATAAAAGTTCTTCTCAAATTTGGGAAGCTCATCCAGGTCCCATCTTTTCTTTCGTAAACGGTCCCCGGGGTTCCCAAACTTTCTGCCAGGTGGTGGACCGCCTCTGCTAGACCCAAAACGAGGGCTGCTGTAATATGACGAGACACACCTTGTTAATTAGCTTTACGAAACTCTTCTTTGGTAGATTATTCAAGTTATCACAAACGCATCAAAGCCTTTTAAAATAACAACTAACGGTTCACCGTTAGCTTGCTGCATTAGCTGCTTACCCTCTTTCACGGCCACGGTCTCTATCTCTGTCGCCATACGAGCCTCTCATTTTGAGGATACAGTTATATGAAAGGTGAAGCAGGTTTTAATGTTCAAGTTTAACTGACTGTCGCTCTTTGTAACTGTTTCAGGCCTTGCTTGAAAATCCAAGTAGCTAACTAATGTTAGCAGTAGCCGACGCGCCCACTATTTCTGCCAAATGCTAACGTTAAGTTGAAGCGCTTTAAATAGTCGCTTTGTTATGGGCTTGCCGAAAAGTCAAATATCACTCTAAGCTTTGTTTTTAGTGTTAAGAATTTAGACTGAAGATAAATTGACACAGCAATGAGGCGCAGCAAGGTAGACTGTTATGTTGTTGTTGGCATGGCATAGCCCTGCTGGTGAGCGGAAGTTACTGTGACTGGCTGTCTGCTTAAATTGTCCCGCCCCCCACGTCTGATTGACAGGGCCCCAGTCTTTTTTTCCCCTTTAAATCAAATTGCATTATTTTTTTATCTACAGTGGAGATATCTGCGGTGTTCTCGTTTGAAAGTAAAATCAGAAACAAAAAGGTAACATTTTCCGTTTCATATTTTTGGTTGTCTAGTCCATGGTCTTGCACACAAGTCATTATTGTCTCTTCACCAAATCCAAGTAATAAATGTATAAAATAATATACATTTTACAAAATTCATAAATGCTTCCTAAAATATGTATCAATTTGTTCTCCTTCCATCCTGCAACTTTATTGGATATTTCAAATTGGTTCAAACAAAGTAGGTCCTTGGAATTAAGTGTTGACTTGCATTTATTTATTTATTTTAATCTACTTTTTAATCTTTGGGTTGGGGGAAGGTATCAAGTATTTTAAAGTCAAATGCCTCAAGTCCACTTAAAGTCATTTGTGTTAAACGTCAAGTTAAGTTTCAACCCTTTTTTGAATTTGTTAACTTGAGTTGTCAAATTTGTGACTTGAGTCCACACCCCTTTGGCATACCATTAGGAAGGCGTTTCTATTCCGTGGGTACTCCTTGCTATTTCTGTAGTGTGTTTCATAAAAGTAGACTTGACAGAAATGTCTTGCTTGCATTTGTATTTTATTTCCTTTTCAACACCAACAGGAACCAATATAGCATCAAAACGAGAGATATTACCAATATACAAATTAAAAAGTATACAACAGAAATAAAACAGGAGAATATATGAAAATTAAAATATTAAACTAAAGCACTATACCAAGCAATGCCATTACAGTCATCATCATGAATGTTTCCCAGTGCTTAGTTTAGATCTATTTACAACATCCCTTTCTTTCTGGCATAATATTTCCTGGTTTAATATATTCAGCTCCAGCTTTTAAATCACAGGGTATCAAAGCGATCACTTGATAGTGTTTTGAATATGATATGCTTGGGCAGAGTAAAAGGCAATTCATTTAACTCTCTCAATACTACAAAGTTAGTGTTACAATTTTAGAACAAATTCACTCAACCTGCCTTTAATTAAAGCACTACAGGCTCAGCAGTAAGTCGGATACAAAAGTGATGCGTTAGTAGATTGTATGTGAGTCCCAGCAGGAAACCAACTTTTTAACCTCATTCTGATTATTGAATATGATTTTCTCACGAGAAAAGATGATGCACATCAATTTGGTTGTTAATTTTTCATCCACACTACATTCAATACAAACAAGTTCTTTACTATTTGTTTAGCTGTGGTTGATAGAATCTGAAATCTGTTGGACCCTGCACTCAATATAAGAGAAAAACGATGGTTGCACATTAAGAGGCGGCATTGGGCCGAATGTCACCTGTCAAAATGATCTACTCAGCTTTTATATAGCTGTGCTCTGCCGTAAAACATTCACGATCACGACCACAAGCAGCTTCTTTACTGGCCCCTGCTAAAACGCATATTAAACATCAGTTCTAACATATGAACAATTAACTCTACTAATAGCAAACAGGATAACAGGCAGGCCTGAAGGTGCATCACTGCTATAGTGTTCCTGAACAAATCTGTGCATGCTGCACACTGTTAATGCCCATATATTCCCATTCCAGATGTGATTCCAGTCTAATTTAAAGCCTGACACATCTTTGCATGGCCTTATCTCTCTGTATGACCGCCACCCCTGACTAACTCACTACTACTATAGCAGTGATGCCATTACAAACAATACCAGCAGAGGCAGGCCTGATCTGTGCTACAAGTAATGCCCTTAATTATGGGATTATAATCTGCAGCACATCACAGCTGGGCCCGGCTCTGCAGGGAAGTGTTGCTTCTTCAGTAATCTGTAATCTGTGTGGGTGTCAGTCTCCCTGCCCACAGCTGTTCCCTCCACAAACAGTCACAACGCACGAGGAAGCCAGGCCAACAGCCAGAGTCACACAATTACACTTTTGAGTCACTTGTTCATACAAAATGAAAACAAACACAGAATATTTATAACATTTCGGGAATAACAACTTTCCAACAAACTACCCTTTAAACGAGTTAAACCTTCAAGGTCATACAACATTTAAATAAAAAAATGTGATTCAATTCTTATATATTAAAACGAAGCCTGGCAATTCAAAGGCTCCATACTTTTGCTCGACTATAAATCAATTCTAAATCTTAAAACAGTGTGTCTCGTTGACAGGAGCACAGGGTGCTCCCTCTATTTGGCAATGTTTCGGTAAGAGGCAGAATTGGCAGAGGACTGAGGAGGAGTTTGGATTAAGAATCAATATAAAAAGTGAAAAAAAGAGGCCATGTGTTTCAGATGAAGATGGCACTTATTGACTATAGCATACACCTTATGCAGCTTATCCTTATCCTTTTTTTTGTTAAAGTGCAGCAGAACAATGCTATATGCAGGCACAGATATTTGTACCCATGAGATATGGTAGATGTGTCGTAATGGCCTCAATGACATCAACACAAATGACAGCTTGACTAGTTAAAGAATCACATGTCTAAACATCTTGACTTCTCTTCTCCCTGACTATATTTCTCACAACTTCTCCATCCTCTTCTCCTACTGTACCAATTAATTCCCCTCTTTCCTTGTAAAAACACTCATTCCCTTCCCACAGTCTGTTAACCACAGAGTCCCATAAGTCTGACATGAATATGAGCTTTTCCTTGTCTAAATGTATAGAAAAAATCTTTGCACATCTGAATGTGAGATAAGATGCAAAATTTAAAAAAAGAAAACAGAATCTGATCTTAAATGTTAATGGAGCAACAAAAGATCTGATTTGTCTCACATTGTTGATAAAAATTAAATTTGGGCTACAGGAGTAAATTGAGCGTGTGCCTGAGTCTTAGAACTCGTCGTCAGAGCTGAGCAGAAGGGTCTTTTCGTTGTCTCCGCGGGTGCTGAGGTTACTGTGGCTGCGGGAGAGGGGTGGCCCCCCGCTTCGCTCTAGTGTGGACTGCTGGGTGTACTGCTGATAAGCTGGGGAGAAGTTATGGATGGCATCCTGGACCATGTCCCCTGGATTCATGGTCTCCTTCAGGCTGCTGGAGATGCTCTTCATTGGGGCACAGCGACCTGGAGGTGGGGTAGAAAGACTGGAATATTAATAAGGAGACACAGAACTGGATGGACAGGGAAGGAGATATGAAAGTGATAGACAAAAGATAAACAAATACTGACTATGTAGTGATATAGGGCAGTAGTGGCATCCTGAGCAGAGAATGAAGTTACACTCCCTGTGTGTGTTTGTAATCCGAGCTTCTCGACTCTTTTCGTGCATGTGAGTCCCTCCCTTTAAAACTATTGATATTTCCTAAGAGCAGTGAGCAGCCAATCCTGGCTCTGACTGAATTTAGTTTAAAATGTCATAAACAGCACCTTTAACATTTAATGGCATAAAAAGGCACGTGGCGATTATGTAACAGGCAGATGATAATTTAACATCATTTCACTGCTTCAGTTTTTGCTAGGTATAGTTTTTGTCAACACAAATGTTTTCTGCTGGCAGAGAGATTGTTAAAGGGGACCACGGAGCCTGGGTAGTAACATACACAAAACATAAATGTGGCAGGAAAACTGTTCAGACTAAATTAAGTGACTGCAAAATGAACATAAGGACACAAAACAAAACAGCCATAGACGCATGTTTATCAAATATATGAAAATAAATTCATGCTGAACTGAAACCAATGTTGACATTTAACCACAATCAAACAGAAAAAGCAAACAAAACCACTTTAATGGGGGCAAAAATACAGAACTGTGGTGAATACAGACGAAACAAGGCTAACATGAGACCTACCGTACTGTCCATAGATAGGAAATGAGCCTTTGAGTGCCGCACAGTGAAGAAGAGAGAAAAAGGAGAAAGGAAGGCAAAGAGAGACAAGGAACACAAGAAAGTCAAGATGAAATGAAGGAAAAGCAGAAGAAAAGTGACTCAAAATATGTTGAGAGCATCAAAGATAGGAATCAAAGTAAAAAAAAAGGTTAGGACACAAAGAGTGATCAGTTCTGTCAGGCTGCAGGAATCAGTCTGTATCAGACAATTTCAGAGCAGTAAGATGATCATTCACACTATAACATACAGGCTCTTTCATTAACTCTATATTTTGCTTTAGTTTTCCGATCTTAAAACCATCAGAATAAGACAGCCTCTTTATACTAAACACACACACACGTCCCTTACCGTATGAGTCCAGCCTTTTATCCATGTAGACCTTGTAAGTGAAGGCATGGCGCAAAGCAACAGCAGCAAAGAACATCTCAATGCAGATGATAAAGTTTTGGTAACCAGCGGCAACTGTTCCCTCGCCCACAGAGAAGTCAGCAGAGCTGATCTGAGGGATGGCCCCGCACTTCTCCAGGATGGCCAGCAGCATCCCTGAGAGACAGAGTGAGAAAACAGAAATCAGAAACAGAGAATATGCACAAAAGCTGTGTGCATTTTAATGCATGCCAGCGAAAACCAGACTGGAGAGCCAAAAATCTAATATTCCCTATTGCAACAATCAAAGAGGCTGGCATATAAAAAACATGATCCACAAGAGGGTAAAGGAAGCTGATGTGAAATTCATAAATGAGGCTACAAAATGCAAAATAATTCTTGAATAACACACAGCTGTCTTTTCACTACAGTAATATTTAACAAAGTGTGATTTCTTTTGATAGCGTCTTGAAAATTCACTTCAAATAATAATAATAATAATAATAATTCAAAATAACGTCAGAATGATGCTGAGAAGTTCAGAGGGGGGTCTGACCTTGCCAGAAGGAGAGAAAGATGACTGATTTGACCATGAAGAACTTGAGCACGGGGTTGTACGGGACAAGCAGTTCGCTTGTGGCGAAGTAGAAGAGGAAGAGAGCGTAGAGCGACAGACTGACGGAGATGTTGTAGATAATGGTCACATACAGGTAACCGCTAGCCACGCTGGAGGAGAGAGACACAGGAGAGGAATGTGTTTAAGTTAAGGCACACATGGCAAGTTCAGAACTAAGGAAACAAAGTAAGCTAAGTAAAGCTACACCAGACAGTTTTAATGTGGGCAAAAAGTGGAAACCCTTTCAGTGTCTTACTTCTGTGGAGGCTGCAGCTCTTCCTTGTGAAGGATGATGATTTTTATATAAATATGCAGCTTTAACTTCATAAAAAAAGATGAAGCTTTTGGACTGCAGAGCAGCACTTCTTTTTTTTTACAGGCCATCGTTAGGGGTCTAAACGCCTTAACACACTGCAGGCAGGACAAATAAATGACAGCAAAGTGTAAAATACTTGCCTGTGAGTATTTTGCATCAAAACTACTCATACCAGCAGTGATGTGAATTTGTGACAGTTGCATTACTTAGACTTGCACCAGCTCAGTCTTTAGGGAAAAAAACAGTTATGCAGTGTTTACAGTCTACCCAGGGTGAATATAGTGAAACATAAGGCCATAGGGAGCAGATTTAATGTACTGCCTTTGTCAAGGTTGAATGGAGTTATAAGGTATGCTGTCTTGGTTTTGACTTTGGAGCCTGTATTGTTCTTTTATATTCCCCATAAGTACAGTGTAACTCAAAACCCTCGGCTACACTAGTTTATGTTTGACTTCTGTTCCGCACAATGTGAATGATCAGTGCCTTAAAAAAATTTCTAATATTTACATTCTGTTTGAAAGTAGTTCTGATAAAAACAGGAAGTATAAATGAATTGTACGGGAAAAAACACCCTGGTGAGTAAAGACCAGGAGTAAGAACCTAAGAATGGACTTTGAATGTTTTGAAAATTATTCCTCCTTACAGATATGACTTCTCTGGGTTCAACCAGTGCTGCAGTTCAGTGTCTACATCAATGTGACACAACACAAGTCAGAACTTAACAAATCACTGCTCAGGAAGCTTTCTATGCTGAGAATGACGGTGGCTAAGTTGTTGTGGAAACATACTTGAAGTCTCCATCTCTGTATTTCCCGAAAGCCTGAAGAATGACAGTGATCACTGCCATCAGAGGTTTCACCACACAGAACTGGAGAGTTGCCTGAAGAAGCAAGAGTGAGATAAAGAGTGAGAGGAGGTGAAGTAAACATGTTAGAAAAAATGAGGATAATGATGTCAGGAGAAATATCCGGTGAAATGCCACAGCAGATGTTCTTACTCACTCATACACTGCGTCCAGAATTGCTTTCTATATAGTACATGCTCAAGACGTGTACTATCTTTCAACATACATTTTTAAATATTCATAATATATTAAATATAATACGTAACAGTGGACAGTGATTGGTACCTGTTTGCAAAACCTGAGGAAGCCAATGGAGTACGTCTTGCCCCACAGACAACAGGTCCCATACACACAGCTGGACCTTAAGTGAAAAGTGAAGTTAAAGTTAACATGAAATTATTTGAGTAAATGTTTGTAAATGAAATGAAGAGAATGGAATCAAAAAGGGAAGATGGCAGCAAACAAGACTTACTCAATAGGTTTCCCTCTGATCTCAGCCATGATGGCGCTCTCTCCTCCCAGATACTCATAGCACAGACTCAGGAAGTTGTAGATGACAAAGGCTGAAGAGTCACATACAGAAAAATTTTTTAATATAATTGAGCAGAGTCCCAATCTAACTGCATTTATATTAAGGTTTTTCAAATATAATCTCAACATTGCTGATGTGGATATTTCTAACAGCCTCTAAAATATATAGAAGCCTGTTCATACAGCACAGTATAGCAGTATATTGTGTGGCAATATTGTATTCATATACAGACTCCAAAATCTTTGATAAATTATGAATATTGCAAATAGAAATGACTATAGTAGTAAAATTGAAAGCTTTTTCAGCCCAGTGAAGTGAGATGAACAGATTGCAAACAGATGTTTACAAAATGTTCCTTTACGGACATAATTTGCAGTTGAAAAAAAGGTACTGTAACCATCATACTGTGACTTAGATATCATGATATCATATTGCAGGGCCTCTGGTGATTCCCACCCTTAATAATTCTAACAGCAGTGTATGAGTTATACAGTGTTAAAAACACTTGATGTAACTTCCATAATAACAGTTATGTTTTGCTGGTTTCGTTTCAGAACTGCTGAGCTTGCCATTTCAAGGCAGAAAGGTGAGTCACATCCCATCAGCAGGCTTAGAAATGATTGGGTAATGTTGAGAGTGAGCTAGAAGCCTAAGTATAATTGCAAGGTATTGTTGTCAAGCGCCGGGAGCAGAAGTTAATCTGTGGGATAACAGGACACCTGTGGAAATAATAACACTGAAGAAAGCTCATGTTCATGTAACACTGCAACGCAACAGTGTCACATAATGTAATGTGATATGTTGCATAACTACAGCTAATAAAGATAAAAATCATATTCTAGCATGTGATGTTTTGTGTTATTCTTCCACAGCATCATGGGTCAAATCTTTATAAACAGATTTCTGCCCATGTCTGTAGAATCTGTAGGCAACAGGATAAGATTTTGGTATTTGAATTGTTCTGGTTTCTGTTTCAGTCGGAGTCATATAAGCAGGTAAACAGTCCATGTGGAGAGCAAAAGATGTGAAACGGATGAGCCCAAAATGCATTGTCAGAACCCATTGACTATCGTCTGATGACATTTTTTTTAAATTCAATGTTGTCTGAACCAAAAACAAATACAAGAAGTGTCAGTGAAGTTACTTGAACCGTAACCACTCACCACTGTGCAGAGGAGGAAGTCCTGCCCAAGTGTTTTCCACCATAACTCTACACTATAACCAAAATACAAGATGCTAAATTGTTGTCAGACCAATAGCAAATGGGTTCTGAGATTGCACGTTGTATCTCTAATCCCTTTTTATTCTGCCCACTCAGGTCTGATATATAACCAGCCTAATCAATGCAGCCAGCTGCACTAGTTTGGATGGTGCCATTTAATAAATGCAATGACACTGACAGACCTGCTCTTACTTTTAAAATCGGTCCTTGTTATACATTTCGATAAGTAGTCCAAACAGTATATAGGACAGTTATGTCATATCCTGTCTGTGTAATGGCCAATCATTTTGGATCTTCTGCAAAACTACTAATTTATTGGACATTTTGTTGAGAATACTTCACTATTGTATAGACTGTATAGTGCAAACTGATCCAGTAATTGGTGTCCCTGAGAGAGCACAATGTTATTTCATCTGTTGCCCCAGGTGTTCTCAGGCTAATTTAAGGGTAACCCACAGATACCAGCTCCCCGCTGCCTCAGCTCTCATTACTGAGTTTAGAAGTAAGCCTGTGAGTGAAGCACACTGAATATCCTGCCAGAACACAGTCAGCACAGTGCTGCCTTTGTTAATGTTGCATAACTACACATGCTGTAGTTTTTGCTCCAAAATGTACTCTCGCTGCTTTTAGCTTGAAAGGTTCTGGCAGATGAAAATAATTTGAACATGCGTTTATTTTTGAATGATAAATATCCAAGAGTGTAAGAAAGCAACAACACACCTACATTTCTCTGTTAATTATCTTAATGGTGGAGACGAAGCTTACCTCGTCAATACTGTGCCTCAATAAAGCTAGTTCTTCAAGCACTTCTATCATATCTAATAGCATACATAGTAACAGCTACTGACTTACACTATTTTCTACCATTTATTCATTCTGTAATATGTGCTGGAATGTCACACTCACTCCAAAAGAGAAGTGAGCGGACGTTTAATTCTAAGTACTTTCTTTCACAAAAGTACTATAACAGGACAGGACGACACTACAGAGCCCACAGCAGATTTACACACAACGTGACATTACTAATCTGCAGACATGCAAGTAACTATATTTTAAAATTAATCCCGCAAGTATGTTATTTATGAATCGTTTGACTGTTCTGTAGTCGAGATGTCACAAATGCCCATTACAACCTCTGAATCCAAAGTGACGTCTTTAAATGGATTATCCAACCAATAGCCCAAAAATTCCTCACTCTGATCATGTTAATATGCACTGTAACATTTCACTTTTACTCTGAATATGACAATAATATGAATTTGCTACGGGTCATGTAAAAGGCATAATCCATGAGGATATTCTGAAATAGGCCTTCCACAGTAGCCTTGCCTAGCTGAGTCAATGAAGTCTGCCACCAGTGGGAAACTTTAGCAAAAATTCCACAAGCAATTCTACTTTTCCATATTTTGACATGAGCCTTGCCAATCAGCCTACAATGGGCATATGCACGGTTGCATTTATCTAGGAATATTAGTGGAATATTAATTTTCATTAGCTGGGTAAAGAGCTTTGTAGGATTTTTTTCTAAATAAGGGCAAAAGCTGGAATATTTTGTGCTTGTAGTCCATGTGAACTACCTTAAATGTGGGATTTTTGGAATTATTGTAGGTCAACTACTAGTATCAGCACTTTTAGCCTCTTCAGGAAATTGTTCCAAATAAGTACTTGGATAGAGTAATAAAAGCAAATTGCCATTAACATAATCAGAGTATGTTAAATAATTGCTTGCTTTATTCTTATTTGTTTTCAAATTGTGCATTAAAACTGTGAAAAATTCCTGCAACAGTAGATGCTTTACATACAGTCTGGTTAAGTCAAAGAACAGGATTATCTGCTCACAAGTGAGATGCCATTTAAAAGTCTTCTCAAGGATTTGCTCGTTTTCATACAGTTGCTAGGAAACAGGTTTCCCCTCCCCTGCAATCCCAAGAGGCCACAGAGCCATGAGGACAAAGATGGCAACCTTTGTAAATGAAGACACTACAAAGGCCATCTGCCACTGGGTTATCACGACACATAAATGTTCACACCCGTATGTCTACTGGGAGTTAAGAGACACACTGGAACACAAAACACTCGCTCTCTGCGCTGTGGTGAAGATTCTGCCGTTTGCATGCCAAATACGGCAGCACATAATCCAGTCTGCAGGAGAAAATGCAAGTGTTGCACTGCACTCCTCCATCCACTCACCTTCATAGCAGTCTCGGACTGTGTCAAAGTACACATAATACTCCTCATTGGTGAAGAAAAGCAGGCTGAGCCAGGAGTCGAAGGCATAGATGGGGACTATGAAGAGGATCCTGACAATATGCCTCTGTTCATTTGGAGAGCTGTAGTAACGCAAGTGCATGTAGATCTAAAAAAAAAAGAGGAAAAAAATGTCAGAAATCTAAGAGCATACTTTGTACAGTGATCTCATGAAGCACTCCATTATCAAACCAGTAACTAATGTGTAAAAAGCACAACACCTCTGTGCTTGTCATTAGCAAATACATATTTAATGTTATTTTCTATGATTCTGTCACAAAATAAATGCACAATTGAGCCTGAAACTGAGTCAGATTTGACATCTGATACTTATTTTGTTACAGAACTGTGATACAGTATCTCAGGTTGTTTTTTTGCTGAAATTCAAAGTAGAATCTTAAAATACTTGTTTATGAACAGGCGATTTGAAGGATGTGGAGCATATACATTTACAATTGTGTGAAACATGAAAAAATGACCCAAACACTTTTTCTCACATTTGCTATACAGAAAATGAGACAGGAAAAGGAATATCTATCAGCTCCCTCCTTGAAACCACGGCTCTTAGCATGGTGGATAAATTGTTTAACTGAAATTAATGGCTTCCTCATGAAACCTGTATGTGTATTATCGTCAGGCTCTAGTCTGTCTGTACAGATCAGAGTACCAGTATACAGTTGCCTGAGTTTGAATATTGGAGTACTGTGTGTGGTGTGTGTGTGTGTGCACAGACACATTGGGTTGTTTTGGGTAACTGATACTGGGCTTTTATCACTCCTATTGAGAGCAGCAGACAGGCAGGAAGAACAGGGTGGGCCTTTGTCACCAGCGCCTCTGTCTGTTCCATCCGGCTCCTTTCCACTTACACAATATCCCACCTATCACCTTTCCTGGTCTGTAAACAGACACACACCTTTGGTAAAATAACAAACAGTGGGTGACAATACATCGAGCGAGACGGTGCACTCCGCTCACAGGGCTTGTTGCTAGGTGACCCTCCTCCCTCCTACACACACAAACACTCCCATCGCTGGCTCTCACATCCAAGTCGAGCCAGGAGCACCTGTTACCAGAGTGACAGAAGGCTCTTCTTTAAGCCAGTATGTGAAAAACAATGGAGGACAAATCATTAACCTAAGCCTCGAGGTACAGTGGATCTCACTTACATAAAAAGGGACGTTTACTAAATATTTATGTAACATGAGGGCTTATAAACTGACACAAACAAGACAAACAGCACTTTGCTGCACTTATCTGCAACACTAACACTAAACAGCTCCATTCTTCAGAGATTTGGAACACTATTCTAAGCTAAGAAGACCAACGTATGCCCCTTTACATCATTTCTTTTTACTTCATAGCTTTTTCACCCCTAGTTAATATTTTCTAACCCCTAAT
Organism: Serranus cabrilla; assembly: GCA_903364295.1. Classification (NCBI taxonomy): domain Eukaryota; kingdom Metazoa; phylum Chordata; class Actinopteri; order Perciformes; family Serranidae; genus Serranus; species Serranus cabrilla. Next base: position 366,161 of record CAFUXE010000224.1, on the reverse strand, counting down.
GTAGATTATTCTATAGGCAACTGGCAAGCAGCCGTAAAGGCAACACACATACTTCCCCTGTACTGGGCTACCTGAGGTATTTGGCACATGTTGGGTGTGTTTCAGGGGGAAGAATCAACCTCAATCAAAATTAGCACTTGGGGACTCACTGGCAGCCTTGGATTGCAACACCTCTGGCCAGTGACATTTTTTGCATGTCTTTTGTTGTTTTTCCCTTCCCCTTATTTCCTAACATCTCTCTACTTGATGGCTGTCAAATTAGGTATAAAATGCCTCTCCAAAGGAAGCTTTGCACCCAGTTTGATTGGTAGTCCTCATATCATTTGTTTCTAATGCTTTGTAACTTTTCCTGAAAAGGAGCTGTACCTATATAGCATAATGAAATAAAAAACCTCCTGGCTCCAGCAACCTACCCTTATTCTAGGACCTACTACATGATATAATACCCACTCATATGTATGTGTTTCCTCCACCATTATATTAGGGGGTCGCCCCGCCCCTCCTTGAGGGTTTGATTTAATAGTATTTTCTTTACAGTGCCACATCACAACAGAAGTCATTTAAGCTTCCCTTTCCTATAGAACAGGTGTATACCTTAAGTTAACAGCCTTAACTTATTTATCTTATTTACACGATGGCATGTCCTTTCTGTCTCTACATGGTCGCGCATGGACAATTCTCCTCTGCTCTCTGTTTTGCTCTCCAATGCACACGCACCGGTGTGAGTCCCAAGAGGGGACCGAGAGCGTGTGGAAAATATGTTGCATTGATGACCAAAAATATGTTGCGTCACCCCCCATCGCCCTGTGTCCCTCCAAGGCTGTAAAGCTAGGCTAAACACTGATTTAGTACACATAGCTATTGTTGTATAAAATAAGCAGTTGCAGAGACAAAATCTGATATCTTAAATGCATAAGTTTAGTTTGAAATGTCTGCCCAGTAGATCACCTGCAACCACCAAATGCCATGTTCTCCTTACCTGGTGACAAGTGATCAAAAGAGCTGTCCATACGAAAAAACCCGATATAGTCTGGGCAGTGGAGGTCATGAGGAAAATGGGCTCTTCTGGTGTGACCACTGGGGCTTCTGGTACCCAGGAGGAGTTGGATTGTTGTGGGGCCACCGTGGCTGGGGGCCCCGGGGCGAAGCCGACAGGAGAGTCATTCCCCAACCTCTCTGATAGGGTGATGTCTCGTCGCCAAAGCTGACCCATCTGTGTTAAGAAAGGGTGTATATGAGACTAAATCAAAGATGTTCTCGACGTATTTCAAACTAATTTAACTTGGACATCTTGATTAAGTGCCACACAATATAACATGCAAGCCTGAATGAATGTGTAAATGCATCTCAACAGGCCTGCACAGTCTGAGACCTAAATCTTCAGCCAACATCCCCTGATGTTAGAATGAGAAAACAGAAAAAGAAATGGAGCAGAGCAAAGTAGGGCATTACACGGATCTACAATGCAAAAGAGATTGTGTGGATAGACAAAATGGAGATCAAAATGTGCAAAGTGAAAAAAGGAAGCATAAGGTAGGTGGGTGAGGAGAGGCTGATAAGAGTGTAAAAACCACACACACACCAACACATGAGGGGGGAGGGATCAGTCAAACACGGCAAATCAGTGTGACAGCAAAGAGCTGAGGGCTGCTGACCCAATTTCTCCCCTTCTTTTTGCAGTGCTTTGCTGAGGAAAGAAGTAAAGTGTAGCTAGAAATGATGCTAAACACAAACATATTTTTCCATTGAACACCTTGCTACGAATCATCACCAAAGTTGAGGCTCAAGAGACCGAGGCCCCAAGCAGATGCTGTAATAAGATAGATCATTGAAATACAACTGAAATAGAGTGAAATAATTGTAAAATTAAAGTATCCTCATCTTTCTTTGTTTTATGAAAACAGAGCTAGTATATCACCAGAGCTTTGAGCTGGGAGAGATTAAAGACATTGGACAGTATTCAGGAAGTGTTATCCGACTATATCTCCTCTTATTTTTGTTTGTATTCTTGATTTGTTCTTATTTTGTTAATACCCACATTTTTGGGATGAACCAGTGTTTTCTTATTTTTGCTCTACATTAGGCAGGAGAAAATTTTACAAGCGGTCGAGAGCACTCGTTTGATAATAACTTTTACTGACCATTCATTGTCAAATGATTTGTTGTCAAGTGTTTAGCACTGTACAGTCAAAAACCTGCTGAATTGTCTTTAGTGAGTTTGAAATGAAGCAATCCTAAAGCTTATGCTGCAATTGTGCCATGTCAGCAAAATGGGAAGATATTCGCCTCCACTGGAAAATCTCTGTATCTCAATTTTAAAAAATTATATATAAGAAGGGAAAATAGAGCATGTGGTGTGTGTCATATATGTAATTATGCAGCACAGATTTGGATATATGAAAATAAGATTGGCCAAATTGGAGCTTGCCAACACCAAAAGTGTTGAATGCTCTATGTGCCACCACCCGCATGATCAAATCATTTCAGATCTCTGAGGACTGTCATCATCCATCTACGCCAGTGTCTTGGTGTGGATTCCAGGAAGGCAATAATCTAATCATTCACAGTGAAAACTAATTTCACAATGACTTTCAAACCCCCCTGTGCACCAGCTAAATATAGGCTGGCGCTCAATGTGGCTATGGATGACTCATGCTGCTTGCCAAAGCCTCAATCAGCTTGTGGCGATGCAGGAACTGGGAACACATCAGCGTGTCACATATAAACAGGAATATGTTGAAAGGGACATCTCACCCCAAATTCAAAAACACATGTTTTTCCTCTTACCTGAAGTATTATTTATCAGTCTACACTGTTTTGGTGCGAGTTGCCGAGTGTTGGAGATATCAACCTCGAGGTGCTCAAGGTAGTTTCAGTTAGGAACTACACTAGAAAGAAAATAGTTCCTTCATGAAACTACTCACAACAAACTCTCTGGATTATCTTAAGTAATCAGGTCACGTTTTCTGCAGGAAATATCTCCAACACTTGGTATTTGTATACATTTATTTTTGATTTGCTCTTATCAAATCCTCTTGAGTACAGAGTCAAAGAAACTTCAATAATGCAACTTTCTGAAGGCCTGGACTGTTTTAGGAAAGAAATAACAGAAAGACAGACTATGAAATTATTGTAATTTGTTTTTTTAATTGGTGTAATTAAGGGCTGGGCATATATTATTAAATATTATATTAAATGTTTTATATTTTATATTTTTAATTAAAAAGCACTAACTTAGTCAAATTTCTTTCCCAAAGTTTTCTGATATAGCAAACAGTTCCAACCCTCAACATCAAGTAGACAGATGTAATATACTATAAAATATACTATTACTGCTCGGGATGAACTGATACTGACATCGAGCCAAAACCAACTCAGACAGCTGGATCGAGTAGTGGTGACAATGGGGCTGATCTTTTCACTTCAATTCTATATTTATACACTTTATTCAAATATAAACTAGAATTTTAATTCCTGCTCCTGTAAAAAAAAAATCAGTAAATAATGTCTATTTATTAATTTTATACACTATGTTTCACACAGTTTGGAAAAAATGTCAAAAGAATGATCCCAGTTAGAGCCAGAATGATCTATAGTTGGTTAATATTAGCCTGTCTGATATCTGTGCAGCTATCAGTACAGTACTGTGGTATATGTTCTCCACTATGCACCAATATGAAAATATTTTTTACAGAACATATAATGCAAAAAACAATGCTTGAGGTGTGGGACTACTTGTAATACATTGTATGTAGAATGTAGAATAATGCTCAACATACTTCAAGGAAGTTATTTGTTTAAAGAAGCAGCCTTCTAAGAACTTTTGCATAGTCATATTGATGCAAAATAAATGCACTATCCACATAGCAAGTCAATTTTCATTCCGGTTTATAAAATCTTTATTATCAACTGCCAGTCCCAAATCTGTTGGGCCTTAATCCTAGTAACTTTCACACAGTGAGGCATACAGCTTATTACTAGTATCATAATTGGTGCACTGTATCAACATACATATCCACTAACATTTATCATGGTATATTTTTGCCACATTGCCTTGCCTGATGAAGACTAGTCGTCTGAAAATGTATTCATTTATTTATCACGCATGGTGGGATGCATGTAAATCAGTTAAAACAGGTTGTGTACATATCATCTGATCAAAATGAGTATCGGGTCAGGTCAGTGGTCACTGCATACAAGCACTCCAATAACCACCAGCACCAGCTCACTCCTACCACAACAAAACTCGGTGCTTCCCAGTTGGCCACAGACAAGAGAGGGAGGCAGCTCATCAAACCTGCTGACTGCACCCATGGGTAGGTTTCAAAACATGCATTGTACTTTGACCTCAATCGAATCAGCAGTCTTTGTGACAGGCCATCATATGTCCTAAGGACAGGACAGCTGTTTGAAACATACTGTAAAGCATCCGCCTATTAAGGATGTGTTCAATCAGGGGCACTGAAGACCCCAAGGCCACCTAATAGTGACCACAACTCATCTGAACTGTTCTAAGGGAAGCTATAACAAATCCCACAAAGGACGATGAAGCGTGTTTCCCAGCTTACGGCCAACCGTACACACACAATCTTGCTGCATTTTATAAAAACAGTGACATCACATTTAATGAAAATCCAGCTGGGGCAATATTTACATTAGAGGTATCAATATGGCTCATATTTCAAGTAAAATGTGAGTAAGGAGAAACATGCTGAAGAGGAAAAAAATGGTAGCTGTTGTGTTCAGTGCTCATGACTCCATCCTGCTGCTGTTTCACTCACCTCCTCTGCAGTTGTTTGATCTGCGCTGGTTTGAATCAAAGCATCAGTTTAGCTCATCGTCTCAAGTCGACTGCAAACCTTCTGGAGTAGAAAAAGTTAACTGGCCCAAAACTCAAACGACAGCCAGCCAGGTATCCAATCACTGCATCATTGTTTGAACCCTAGAAACTTGCCTCTTTTTATAAAGCTGGAAAGTGTCGCCAGCTCAGCCTTAACTGCGCCGAGCGCTGCTAGCTGTTAGCTTACGTTAGCTAGCCTTCCTAGCTTGGCAATAGCTTGTTGTTGCTTGTCCTAGTAAAGTCAAAACAAAGCCAAAAAATGTATCACGTTTTTCAGAAGCGACGCACTCCAGTACAATATTTAACCGTCTAGGTACTACTGTTTTTTTTATCTCGCCTTTTCCTATCCAAAGCTAATGAAGTAGACACCGTTATTTCATCCACATCACCAACGGCAGTTCACTCTATCAGCAGCAGCTGCCTGCCACCGAAACTGCTGTTGGCGCATGCGTAGTAACTGTTTCCAGTTTCCCGAGTCTCTGCTATTGACTATGATGTAACTTTCTACTGGACCCACTAAATGTTTCCTTGTGTCCAAAAGTCCCACTTAAAATCAAACACACCAACCTACGTCCTCCCGAACCAGTAAGCAAAAGAGGAAAAGGAAGGTCATCAAAATGTGAGCAACGTTATTCATTTTTATTACTTCATAAAATATACACAAATACTGTTGTAAATAAAGTGTGTTAAAGAACTGTACAAGATATCAGTACACAATACATAAAGTGAAATCCCCATCACCTCAACCTCTTCTATACCATTCCCAACCCAACAGTTACAATGCCACTGGGTCATGGTGGCCTGTACAAAGGTAATTACATACACATACGCACACACAGTACACTGCTATTTACACATCCCTGCAATTGCATCAGTTATGTTTTCTTTTGAATGACATCATTAAGGTTGCTGGAGGTTAAAATCAAAAAAGGTGACATCAAAACTATTAGCATATCGTTTTTGCAGAAGAACCATTAAAAGCCCTATGTATTATACGAGGTGGACAACCTTTGCAGTATAAGAACAGAAGAGCAAATGGATTAACAAGCTACTTTTAAAAAGTTACAGGAAGATGAAAGTAAACAAAAACCAACAGAACGAAGGACATGGAGTTATTTCAGACATATAAAAAATAGTTTAACATAAATAGCAAAGAAGGGGGATAAAAACAATCTACATACAAACAAAAGACAAAATGAATATTGTACTTTTATTTTAGCAGGGATTCACTGTATCACTTTCTCTCAAACACACACTCAAAATAATAGATGACCCAGCTGGCAGAGTAACATTATCTTACCCCTCAATTTACTTTAAATACCTAAAATCTTGAACCCAGCCCCAATTTAGCATGTCATTAGTATGCATTTTTCTACTATACGCCTTAAAACAAATAACCACATTTTGGCTTTACATCGAAATAAAAAAATATTTACAGTGAAGTAAACATTAAAAAAAAAAATCATTGG
>CAFUXE010000224.1:348664-359696 GCA_903364295.1 Serranus cabrilla | reverse complement strand
CAGCTATGGTCTCTGGTCAAATACGCTGAGAGTTTCCTGAGGAGCTTCCCTCAAGACTTGGAGTGTGTCTTTGCAATATCTACGGTCATTCTTGACCTTACCCACTCACATTAAAAACAAGATTAAACAGGCAAAAAAAGGGGGATGGTGGAGGTTTTGGTGGATGAGTTTTGAGGGACAGTAAAATCATCACAACATGGATGAAGGGCAAGCAAGCACCAATTGCTACTTCACCAGAAACATTACTCTACGACAGCTAAAACATCACTTACTTATCCTTTTTAAAATAACCTTTCTTTTTGCCCACTACCCTCTCACCTACCTCTCCCCATTTCTTTATTTTTTAGCTGTTATTTCTCTCTCAAAAAAAAAGCAAAGACAGGAAACTCATAACAAGCTCCAATTTGACATATCCTCATGAAAGATAAAAGACATACACTAAAAGTTGTTTTTGCAGTGTTGAGCTGAAAAAAGATAAATCTTTACTAAGCCTATAATCAATCACAGAGTTGACCTTTGACGAGAAACATGCGTGTGTCCCTGATACCTTTTTGCTTCTTTGATGCCAACAGCTCTTCACATTTGTCAGACAGAAGGTACTGAGGGAAATGTTTTGAGGAGTGGAGCAGGTATGAGCAACCATGGAGTAAAACTGGTGGACTGTCATTCGTTTGCTTTTTGTATTGTGGTGGTGGTGTTGGTGGTCCACGGTTGAGTAAAAAGGGTTCATTAAAGATCATGTTCTCCCCTGGATCCTTTAAAAGATTTCTGTCCTTTTCAAAAGATCCATGTGTCCACTGGCAATCTTTTCATAAGACAAGGTAAAAATAAAGGAAAATAAACCTTGCAGCCCTGCAACAACAAAAGGAGTGAAAGTTAGAGAAGGCAATGTATTAGCAGGTGGTGTGTTTCTGCAGTCAGCATGGGAATAAAAGAGTGGCATTAAGACCTCACCTGTCAGGTTCATGTGCATGCAGAGCCAAAGAATTCTACTTCCCCATGTGCTCAAATGGCACGCTGACCTGCAAAAGAAACAACAACAATAAAGACTCAGGAGGATTTTGCACTGTATATATCATGTTCTCGCCATAGAACAAATACTGCATTTGATAACTTTTTATAAGACACTTTTAAAAACTATGTCAAAGAACTGCTCACTTCATGCTAGGGTCGTTTTTGAGGCATTAGTTGGTGGTGCTGTTGTTTTAGTTTCTGATTTTATTGCAAAAAATCCTGTAATTTCATTACCCACCTTTTTAGTAAACATAAATTGCAGGAAGAAAGAGGACTGTATAATAGTTCACTACTATCCCTAAACTTTATATTAACATTGTTGAGATTAGGACTGTACGTTCGTGAGCTAGAGATCTTTTTCAAGTCACTCACCCATAATAATGCCAATAATGGAAGTGATCAACAATCAAGATATTGTGAGTGTTTATTTTTTATCAGGATCAACACTGCTCTATGAAATTAAGTGTTTGAGAACTGTAAGACCTGTGGATGTCCTACTGCGTGTAAACTTGTGGTTCATTCTTTGCATCAACTTCAACACATAAATAAATAAACGTAAATAACACACATATAAATAAATGAGCAGAGTGTGTTTTCTCACCTGTGATGTGGAAATTCTGGATTGGTCATGACGGGCTGTGAGGTCAGAGGACGATACGTTGGCAGGAGCTCCACGGTGGAGCCGCATGCTCACCTTCCTCTCCCTTTCTGCGCGAGAAATTGCACGGGGCGACGTGTTCCCTGAAATAATGCACTAAGTTAAGAACTGACCACACGTTATGCAGATATTCAAGAAAAAAAGTATTAGACAAACACCAGGAGTTTAAGACTTCTGAACAGGGAACTCACCAGACTGCTGGACCCGCGAGGCAGGATTAGAGATGGCCTGCTCTGGCCCGTTTCGGACTCTGTTGGCAGCTGCAGGGTTGGGACCTGGGGGGAGGCCCCGCGATGCAGACCCCCTCGGGGCTCCTCCAATACGATCATCCCTCTCATCTCCCGCCCTCCTCTCCCGTTCCCCGTCCTCGGCCGTCCGACTGGCACCCTGATAAATTACATCAGTCACAATAAATGCTTTTTCTATTAAACAAGTATGGCTTTAAACTAGCTGTTATATTGCAATTTATTTTCCAAGCATTTCCAAGCTTTCACGTTAGCAACAAAACAAACACAAATCCTTTACTTACGAATTTGAGCATGTTCCAGTCAAAGACGTAATCATAGGAGAAACCCTGGCGGTGGAACAGATTCCTGAAGAGCTGTCGTAGGTATGAGTAGTCTGGCTTGTCATCGAAACGAAGTGAACGGCAAAAATTCAGGTATGTGGAGAACTCAGCTGTAAGAGAATACATATGCGAAACAGTAATGAGAAGTTGTTCAGAATACACAAAACAATAACAAGTAAAACCTAACTGAATAATTATATTTTTTGAAGTACAGCTATGTTACTGCCCTCACAGAGGCAGAAACACAACTTACAAGGATATCCTTTGCAAAGAACCTCGATGGGTGTGGACATTTTCTTCTCACTGATTCGTTCATACTTCTGTCTCTTGGTAGCGGCCTTGAGGCCCTGCCAGGGGAGGGAGCCCAGGTTGAAGTACATGAGAACATAGCCGAGAGACTCAAGGTCGTCACGTCTGGACTGCTCTGTGAACAGAAAGCGTGAGAGCAGAGTGAGAAACTAAGGGACACTTTTTCAATCATCTGTGAATTTAAAGAATTGCAACAAGTCACAGTTACAGTGATAAGATTCTTTTTTGTCACAGCCCTGATGTTTGATCACAGCGGGAATACATCACAACTTGGCCAAACAATTAATTCTACCCCACATGATTGTAGTTTCAAAGGAAAGATGGATACCTCATACATGTGGGTTACTGATTTTTTTTGCCTGAGGTGTGGATGCTTTCCACGGCATGGTAGCCAATATCCATTGCATAAACAATGCAAATTTTTCTGACCTGATAATCTAACCCAACAACATGTTTGTGTGCCTCCACAGAAACTTGTGGAGCCTGTTGTTGAGACAACACTTCAAAGAAAATGACACCCTAAACACGGTTTGTAAATACTTTAAAGTGAAAAAAAGATATGAACAAAAAATAAATCAAACATAAAAATGCTTTTAGATACAAGGGAGGTTAATTACTAGACATGTTACATTCTATCACCCTTACTCTAATAAGTGTCAATCCAGTAAAGATCTAAATTGTTTATATTGTTAAAACTTGTTTGGACTGGACTTCAGCTAGCACAGTTTTAATGGTTTGCCATATTAAAATGCTGTGTAGATGTGCACTGAATAACACAACAACAAATCTCTTTTTCCTTCCCAGACGGCATTGCCTTCTTTTTCTCTTATGAAGTCTCTTTCTTCACATCCTCTCTATGATCTGATAGGGTGTGTATAAACAAAAAGACGATGCAGAGAAGAGGCATGTCCAAAACAGTGGGAGGAGGAGACGGGATGGGAATGTCTGAAAAACAACAGTTTGTGGAATGTAGAGCTAGAATTTGTAGAAGAAAAAAGTGAAGGGCTGGTGAGAACACTAGATTTCAAGTCCACTAAAAGATTAAAAGATTATTACATTCTGACTCAGACATTAAAGCATGCACAAAACGGAGGTGACTGAATAAAACAAGATTCAAAGAACAACTTGATAAGGAAAATCTGGCATGTAGTACAGTGTATTACACCTCCAGGCTAGAGATCAATGTCATGTAGAGGGAGATGAAATCATGAGCCAGCTCTGGTGAATCATATTTAACAGTGTTCAGAGGCAGCTGTCAGTGTGGAGCGAGCGTGTGACCCTGATGGAGCACACGTCTTGTGAGCAACAAGACAAGGGCTGAACAGTCTTATCAATACAATCATTACTGTTCAACTTTTTAGTCCCCCGTTTTATTATTTTCCACTTTGACTGACAGTTTTGAGTGACGCTGTGTCTTGCTGTATTTATTCATACTTTCAGAGACAGAGACCTCTCGCCATGGCAGCAGCACAGAGTATAAGCAAGCATGAATCACAACAACTCTAACAGGGGCTTTCTAGAAAGCTTCATCACGTGCGGCTACAACAGAACTGCCTCACATCATGTGTGTGTGAGTAACGGGGCCAAGGGTGCTTTTCTGTTTTCCGTTTATTTTACAGGGAAAATCTGGCGAAATCAGTGAAAATAATTCCCTTTAAGCTGTAAATCAGTAAAACGATACGAGCCCTCAATAGGTTAGGGTTATTGTTTTGGATTTCAAAAAGTTTTTATTCTATTTTCTCTGAGGAAAAACCTATAGCCAATGGATATTACTTGATTTTAAGTTGGCAGCAGCATAGAGCTGTTATGAGCCAGAAAAGTATTCTGCCACAGTCCAATTTGTCCCGCCATAGTTTCATAATGAATCGAAATTATTTTTATTGTCAACGGACGAGGTCCACCTAGGCTGGCATTCATCTCAGCGAGTCAGGGGCGGCCGCTTGTATTTCCTCTGTGGAGGAGGAGGACGACTAGCGGTAGGTCGGCTTGGAAAGGCCTGGGGTGCAGCACCCCTACACTGTACTTTGCCGCTTCCCCATTTTTAAAATAGCATAATTATTTACATGAGTATTGACAGGACTTTCAAGTAACTGATCTAGCACGAGTTGTTAATACCAAACACCAAAACTAATTTGCACACGCTTGCACGTTTTCATTAAAAAAAAGTAAGCTAATCAGATTTGTGAATTTGCTCCAAGTGTATCTTACCAATCCCGAGATGTGTGTTGATGGAGGCGTAGCGCGCGGTGCCAGTCAGGTTCTTGTTCTCCCTGTAAGGGATGTGCTGGTGTGTGCGGGCATCGCGGTACTTTTTGGCCAGGCCAAAGTCAATGATGTACACCAGGTTACCCTTTTTGCCGAGCCCCATTAGGAAGTTGTCAGGCTTAACATCCCGATGGATGAAATTCTTGGAGTGGATGTACTCAATGCGACTGATCTAAAAAAAGATAAATAAGACAGCGTGGCAAAAGTGTCAGGTTATACAGCACACAACATATATACATTGATTCAAAGAAAGGGACATTTTGTTCATGGCCACATGTTACATGCTGTCAAACCAGTATTGTCCTTGGAGTTTTTAATAAAGTCTAATAAAGTCACAGAGCTGCAGTAGGTGCACTCAATATATCAATACCTTCAGCAAACTAAGGCATGCAAGAGGACAAGGGAGGACAACAGGATATATGAAGACAGGACAAGGGAAGGTGGTGACCCCAGACTAAAAGTGGAGAGTCTGACACAGCAACTTGGCTGCAGTTGGAACAAAAGGTGAGAAGAGTTGTGTTTGAGAGAGCTATGCATGAAATGAAATATCTAGGCCAGCACAGTCTAAGAAGAGTTATAAAGAAGACTGGATGCACAAGAGTAGTGGAGTCCAAACATCTAGAAGCCTTAGGGGAATCATGTGCAATGTTTATACATAGAGAGAGAGCATGCACCAATAAATAAAAGTGAAGTAGGTCAGGCACATGACCTAATGGGATAAATATTAACTCTGTATTATACAGAACTCTTTTACACTAGGGCAGCAACTAACAACTAGCTTAATAATCAATAAGTCTGTAGATCAATACTCCAATTAATACATCATTATTGAGATAATGAAAATGTTCTAATTTACAGCATTTTATTCAAAAAACTAAATGTATTGGGGATGCAGTCATGTACTGAGAATAGAAGAGAAATGTAACCAATATATAATTGATCAGATATTGCTCAAGTTTCTGATGTGAAGAAATAAAGGATTCACTTTAGATCGTCTGACTAATGGTAGATGGCAGATTTGAATCATTTTTGACGGAGAGATGCAACATTACAGGAGAGTTTCAGGAGTCAGTGGATTAAAACATGTATGATACCGTGCATCATAACATAGACCCAACTAATTGATGATGAATTTCTTGCCAACTATTTTTTAATCGATTTAACTGGCTAGTTGCTGCAGCCCAGTTTTACACAGTGGCATCTTACATCTGACTTTACATGAAGGTATGTGTCTCACCATCTGGTCTGCTAAAAGCAGGACAGTCTTTAGGCTGAACTTCCGGGAGCAAAAGTTGAAAAGGTCCTCGAGACTGGGACCCAGCAGCTCCATTACCATCACATTGTAGTCTCCCTCTGCACCACACCACTTTATCGATGGAATACCCACTAGAATACACACAAACACACACACATGGTAATCATAAACTGTTTTCAACCCATTTTCCCTGGAAACCTACAAAAATGTCCACACTCCAAGTCTTTGTCAGCTACATCAATCTGTATTTACACCGTTTATTTTATCAGTGGTATACATTGACTTTGACAATATGTTTTCATTATATTAATTTACTTCTTGTTAATTTATATCAATAGTAAATTATCAATAGAGGACTTTTAAAGCAATGAGCTAGCTTAGCTCATCTGGTGTGAGACGCCAGAGGACAACAAACAAATACAAATATTAAAAAACAACCAGATTACACCAGATTATGTTGAAAATTCAAGTATTTCTCAAGGAACATATTGAAATTTAAGCATATTCCTAACCTTGAAAACATAATGGCTAAGAATAAGCACTTTCCAAAGTTTGGAGACTTATGAAATATGTTTATCAACCATTTCTTCCCATGGCAGAGACGAGATGCTGACTTTCCAGCAGCCTCATCAGGATATACGCATCTCTAATATTGCCAGGGACAGAACATTTGATGGGGACTGCTTGAAAAATCCTGCCAAGCCTGTCAAAGCAACATTCACTCCTCACCTCCTCCTTGCATCATCTTGTAGAACTTGCTTTCAATGTGCAACTGTGGGTGTTTGGTCTTCACACATTCCAGCTTGATGGCTACCTCCTCACCGGTGGCAATGTTGGCACCTGAGGAGAAACACAAAAGCACAGCTGTAAAGGCAATTGCTCCAGTACCGGTGATGAATATGAAGGAAAATCAGGTTTGGTGCCCAGATAAAACTGGAAATTAATGGTAAAATATGAAATGAGAGACTCCACAGAAACTAATGTGGAAAGACTCTTTGCAAAGAAGACACATGGAAAGTTGGGTAAGACATGCAAAAACAAAATACGGTGTCAGTTTACACTTACCGAGGTAAATGTCGCCAAAGGAGCCACTCCCTATCTTTCTCCCGAGCCGGTACTTGTTCCCCACTCTCAGCTCCATGTTTGCGAGTCGTCACTGTCACCAACAGACAGACAGAGATGATTATAGGAAGGCAAAGGACACATGAAACCATGCTAGCTCATCTGGGCTGTGCCACTTTACTCTCTCACCACCAACTCGGAGAAATTAAAGGATGAGTTAACTCAACCGAATATAACACAGGACTATTTCCTCGACTTTCCCTTGAGTGGTAGAATGAGAGAAAGTATCCTCAAGAGTCAGTCAGCTGCTCACATGATGATACGTCAATCCCAACCACACTGAACTGGCCACGTGTTTGTGTGATAGAATGTAGCCTGAGCAGGGCTAGTTGATCAGCAAACAGCTGTCTGACCTCCAGAAACACACGATTAGATTTGTTGGGTGGCTGGGAGGGGGGAGATGGTTGCAGTGAGATCAGCAAAAACAGGCAAGGGAGGAGAAGAAGAGCTACACTGAAATGCCACTTAGGCCAGAATCAACTGCTACATGAATACTAAGACTTTGCACACATGAGGAAATGAAGTGCATCTTCTGAGCTGAACTGCACGTGATGCTGGAGCAGGATCATCATTTATTTAGTACGCTCTCTACCACGCCACATTGTGCAGCCACTGCAAAAGCAAGACTAAGCTCTCCACTGTTCTGCACTAGCACTGCCAAGGGAGGGAAGGCATGAGCGGCTGCAGAGCGCTGGCTGGCTTTATCTGTGTCAAGGCCCTCAGACAATTCTGTGCAATGAACTTCAGGAAGCAAAGTGCTGCTGAGTACGTATCAACGCAGAGCATCATTTATCAAAGAGATTTGCTTCCTCACCACCAATTTGGGAACACTCTGTAAACAAACTGTGCCCTTTATAGCAGCAGTGGACCCTTGTTCCAAATGTAGCACTGCTGCATCTTCAAATAGCACTTCCAGTCATGTTGCCTATTGACAATTCCACAAGGCAATATGGCTCAACATGAATTGAATTTTTATCAAAATTTTAATACAGACTAGTGCAATATTTAAACCGCAGGTGGCGAAATGTTTGTTAATGGCAAAATATGTCAAAATACCACTCTGAATTCTGTATTTTGGTGCTGCAGAGATGTCCTGGCCTCAAAATCAGTCCATAGATTAGAGCCTAACGGATACCAACATGGATTAAGAGGGGACAAATTAAAAGATTAGCAATATAGTGGTTAACAGTGATTTATTCCTTTAGCTGAAATGAAATTTTGTATGTAGATTGTGCACTGATATTACTAGGAAAAATCTCTTGGAGGGCTGTTTTCCAGAAAAAATAACTTTATCAAAGAAAATTTAACATTTTTTTTAACTGATTACTAACATGGCAGCTGATATAGTCATTTTAAGTTGGTATAAAAATAGACATTTTCTATTCAATTCTTTATTATATGTACTATGTATTGTGAACACAATCTAGAAACTAAAACTGATTTCATTTTTGTTTACCTTAATTTTTCCAATCAAAATGATAAAGCAATTAACAATATCAGTATCAATATTTATCCAAATAATCACAAGTAGATATAGATAGGCCATGTATGAAAAAGAACATTTTATTGTTACTGCCTCATCCCCTGTAGAAATAGTCTCATGACAACTCTGAAATTTGCAAAACAAAGCATTCCCACAAAGCTCAGTTTCGTGGAGTTGCCAACTCAAGCTAACAGAAGAGTCATCAATTCTGCAGAACCAGTCCTCTGCTGCATTTAGTCTTCATCCTCAAAAACTCCTCTATCACAAGATAAACTATCCCAAAAGTTACTTTGCTTGATTGTAAGCACTTGGGTCAAGAAAGAACTGCAGACTCCAGCTCTAATTTAAAACTACCTAAACAGTGGCGACTCCTGACATAATGTCATCTTGGATCATCTGAACTTGGTTAAAGGATTCAGACTCAAACAACTTGCATTGCACTGCCCTCACTTCAACTAAAACAGATTGAAAATCTGTAGGTCCTTGTCAACTCTGGCTGATGAGACGACATCCTGCCATAGAGGATGTGATGCAGGCCGATGGATTTGGATTAATAAAGGGTTAGGTTTCATTACACCAAGAGGGTGTCTCATGTGCTGCAGCCAGGGACCCGATTTAGGGAGCAACATTAATCACAAGGCTACACAGTAAGTGCCATTGATTAATTGCTTGGTACAGGAATGGTGACACACAATTTTAAACCGCACTGTGTTTCACAGCATGTTTAACACTGTGTCCATGTGGCTTTCAATTGCATGTACACTCATGAGTTTATTTTAAAGAGCATGGCAAGGGACAACCTGGTATTGCAAAGACATGCATGAAAATTTGAGCTATGTGAAGAATGCATGAGGTTTTAAAGATGGACTGTGTGGTGTAAGCCAGGTGGAATTAAGCTGTACATCTGAAAATGCACCATGTGCTATTATGGTAGGAACAGTCTACAATACAGCAGACTGGAAAACATGCTACAGTACACATGGGCTGGTTAAGGGGGGTGGGGGTACTGTGGTAAAACCATCTATCCCTACAATCACCTGATTCTCCAGCGTGAAAAAAATTTGTATTTCTTTATATGCAACTCTGTCAGACCCAGTTATGTAGAAAGTTCCACATATGGGAGTGACAAAATAAGTAATCTACAAGAGGAAAAACAAGTGTCAGAGACCCAAAGCCAGAGGATTTCACAGTCACATGAAAAACAGAGCACTGCTACGCATCTCACACTCTGGCAGCTGTCACTCTACAACCAGTTCGTGTGTTGCCGACTCGACACTAAATACTTGCAATAATACAAACCAAATGTGCAAAATTAACTAACAGTTAAATATATTTTCAAACAGTAATGGCAGACTACGTTGCTCTTTCCTGGTTGCAATGTGATGAGAAGCAAGTCAGTTATGGTTTACGTTACAATATTTGCTACAACTAATATAAGCTACATTTCATAAAATTAGTATCCGCTATATTGTTTTAAAATAACAGTTTTTAAAATATAAAGAAGCTGCAAGTGACGCTAGTAAAACCGAAGGCATTTACGTGAGTTCACTGTTAGCTGCTAAGAGTAAGCTAGTGGAAATACGTTAACGGAACCGTGATACGTACTGCACCATTATTATTTTCGACATTATAAGGAAATTATAAAGGTGTAAAATTTTATACTTCGCCACATTTTGTTTCATAGTTACAACCGCACCCATTTATGTGCTGGGCTAGCCTGTGTAGATAGCCATCCCTACTACTCGCCCCCTCCCCCTCTCCTGTAAGCCGTGAATACGAGACTCTGATTCGGCCGAATCAGGCCGCTTTTCCCCCCTGGTTTCCCTGGTTCTCCGACCCAACACTCACCCGATATTGGGTTCGTCCGAGAGCTGGTTCAGTGGAGGTTCTGATCCGATGGTTGTCAGTCGGACAGGGGCCTGGGCAGAGGAGGATGGGACCGGATTCTGGCGGCTCTCATACCCCCAGCTCTTAGCTCTGTCGTCGGTTGCACTCCCTGTTGATAGTCCCTGAGAAGCTCCAGTAGCACGGGCGGCCGTTCTCCACTCGAGTCTGTCTCCCCCTCTCGTTACTTAACAACGCGCCCGTTCACAACGTCGATGATGTCATTCTCTGGATGTCAGGGCACAGTCATTAAAGGAAAACGTCACACAACTTGCTGTTCCTTCCTCTGTAGATTTCACCATTTATTAATTATCGTGTTTCTTCCTGTTGCTCATCATGAGTCACTATGCAGTTTGCAAAATGAATCCGGTCGTATTTGTTGTTTTTATCTATTATTTGGGGACTTATTTTCGCCAATGTAATCAACTTTCTCGAAATATTGACTTGGTATGTCAAAATAATTACTTGGTATCG
>CAFUXE010000224.1:326410-348621 GCA_903364295.1 Serranus cabrilla | reverse complement strand
AGTATTATTAACATCTTAATAACTATCTTAAATAATAAAGTCTTTATTTTAAGATACTTATTCATTATTTTGAGAACATTTCTCATAATATTTGGAGAACTTTATTTTTTATTTTCCAGTACTAATACATGCATCTGAGAATGTTTCTTATTATTTTCTGATAATGAGTAATTATTTTGAGACCTTAAGTCATTATTTGGAGAAAGTTTCTAATTATTTTCCAGCATTAAGTCATTATTTGAGACACTAACTCATCCTTTAGAGTGAAATCAATATTTTGAAAAAGATTCTCATTCTGAGATACAATAGTATTTTGAGAGTCTCTCAATGTGTTGCAATACTAAGTAATTATTTAGTTTTTAATGTTTCTTATTTTGACATACATCATTTTAAGAAAGTTTCACATAATGACTTACATGATGCTTTCTTGCATCACAAGGATAATTTTTTTAGTTACTTCTTTTACTGGAAGAAATGATCTTCAATACACCATACTATAATGCCAGTAAATAATTTTTTGTTGTTGCTGTGATCAGTAAAGTTTACTGTAGTTATGTTCCATGGCCTCAGCATGGTTATCAGCTTATATTTGATATGAAAAACTTCACACTTGGGCTTAAATCTATGTAATAGGCAATAGTATGTCTACTTCAAACAACGAAGCCAATGACTGTATCAGAGAAGGTATCTTATTTCATACAGTAAGCAGTGGCTTACTGTAAGATGACGTGCGTGTTAAATAGGATTGGTTTGTGGATGGTAATGAGAGGGTGACAGATGGACACACTGGCTTGTTTTTCTGTGGCCCTGTCTGAACAGCCTTTACACTTTTCCCTTGATGTAAAGTAATACTCATCACCGTAACGTGCACAAAGCTTCTTTTTTTTCCATTGTAAACATACTGTGCAGTGCTTAGTGTTCACATGTGCATTATAGCAGGAGATGTTAATGAGAAATCACCGGAGAGCTCAGCAGAGGAACAGGTGGGGGAACATTTCAAACTCAGATTGATTTAACATAGAAAGGAACTCAACACAAAGAACAAGTACTTTAAATCACGAACCACTAACCTAAATTCACACACAAAAATGACCCTGAGGACAAATTTAGAAGCCAATACTTTCATCTTTATTAATCTTGTTCTCATTTGTTTAAATAAATTTTTCCTTTGTAAAATCTCATAACGAAAACACTGAACAGGAGTGTTAAAGCCTGTCTTAATTTAAAACGAATACACAACAACAGAACATTAAAAACGTACGGTAACTCTTACTCTGCATCTGTAAACAACCCATCCCACCCCTCCCTCCCACTCCACACAGTTTGATAAGATTTGGCATGTCCATTTTACTCAACGCGTATGCCTTCAGCTCTTTGTGTCATTAAAATGTTCTTTTTTATTATTGCAGGTCGGACAATAAAAAAGACAAGTCTGCTAAAAAAACCCCAAACAACTTCAAATGAGAGAGAAAAAGCATTAGTGCCAATATTTCTTAACACACAGTCAGCAGTATACCGAATGCACTCAAAACATTTTTGTATAGACCTTCTGTATAGTAAGCAGCCTTGCCCACATTATGACAGGCAGTAACATGCACACACACACATTATCCTCACATTCACACACACGCACGACAACTGTGGTGGTTTAATCCACTTACTTGGTCTCAGTCTCACTCATACTCATGTCCATATAATGTGTATGACACTGCGCACAGTATCGACACATGGAGAAATGCAACATAGCCTCGAACTGCCAGCAATTTAACATTTATCACTGCAACAGTAACAAACATGTTCAAGAGAGAATAACAGAGAAAGAGTGCGTGAGATACAACAGTAGGAGGTCAGCATTTTTGAAAACAGAACAATGACATTTTCAATATTTTCACTGTTCAAAAAAATTAAAACCATACATACAAACAAACAGAAAAAAACAAACTTAACATACACAGTAAGATACAGTTCTGTTTTCAATCAGAGCTGTTTGCATGTGTTTGGATTCGGTCTCCGTTTTTAAGGGGACGTGAATACAAACTGCACTTTAACCTCACATCATGTAGTAGTTTTAAGTTCTCTTATACGATGAAGGTAATGCTGTTTACAGTGCCCATCTGTCTGAAGGCTCGTCTGTATTTGGTGTGTGCATGTGTATGTAAATCTGTCGAAAAGTCCCCTATTTACTAAGCACATTGCAATCCAGTCAAGTCTTTGAGACCAACTGACTTTTCATTCTTTTTCAGGTTTCAAGTCTAAGCAGTTGAAATCTTCATCTGTGGAAAAAGGCTGTATACACATCTAACAGTCCCTGCATTTGTTTATATAATAGCTTAAGTCTGGCCACGAGAATGTGTGTAAGCATGTCTCACATTTCTGCTTGATGTGTGTGCACGTTAATATGCATGTATGCACATGTGTGTATGTGTTTTACATTAATATGCATACCATGTAAATGTGTGTATATGTGTGTGCTATAGTAAGTACATATGTATCCCAGTGTATTTTGTATCAGTGTGTCCAAACCTACACGTACAAATGGAGGGGGCTCATCAGATGGAATCAGCTCCTCCCCCCAGCAGGTCGCCAGGCAACAATGCGGCAGGGCTGTCCATTTGGTGCCTTTCCTCCATTTGCGGTGCTCCCCACAGGCTGCTGCTGGGGTACCCCGCAGTCATGCCCCCCCAGAGCCCAGACCTCCCAGAGTCTACTCCCCCGACGCCTGCTGCCTCCCCTGCCCCGTTGGTGCTCCACTGGGAAAATATCCCCAGCCCGGGTCCTTGGGCTGAAGAGGTTTCTGAAGAACTGCCTGTACCATCAAGACTCTGCCAGGCAGAGCCAGAGGACCTCACGCTACCTAAAACCGCTGCTCCACCTTCTCCTCCCCCGCCACCATTTCCGTTTCCGCCTGAAGTTGTGCCCGCCGCTGCTGCTGCTGCTGCCGCTGCTGCTGCCGCTGCCCGCTCATTCCCCGGGGAGCTACCTCCACTGCTGGCCACAGCTGTGCCTGTTCCAGAGGAACCCTGCGTCCCACCGGCTGCTGACCCTCCTGAGCTGGCCCCCTCTGCCCCTCCGGCCTGGGAATGTGCAAAATAGCGAGCAACTTCTTCCTCACTCACAAACTCCGCCAGGATTGTGGTGTTGCCCAGAACACACCTGAGAGGGATTTCAAAGACAAAGCTTTTTAGATCAACAGGAGCCAGATACCTGAAAAAATACCAGGTACTATCTGCAACTTTTCCAATAGAAAAAACATAAAAAGAGTGAGTTGAATTGAGCAGTGATTGTGGCGTGCCATGCAGTGTATATGCAGCATTAGCGAGGTTACAGGTTAACCTACATGTGCAGTGCACCCTGGGCCTTGGCTGCTTCCTGCCGGCTGCTGTAGCGAATCAGAGCGCTGCCCTGGGTCAGGCCAAGGTGGAAGGTCAGCAGGGGGCCATGCTGCATGCAGATAGTCCTCAGCGTGGAGCCGTCAATCTACAAGGAAAAAAAGAAAAAAGTGTTAAAGGTGTGTGTGTGTGTGATGTGACAACAGTGACTACAGTAATTGTCCAGAGTCATCAATTAAAAGGACAGAGAAAGGTCAGGGAGTCTAGTTATACAACACTGGTTATATGTATGAAGAACCATGAATCATTTAATGATGTAGTTGGGTCTATCTGTCTGTAATTCTGTCACACAGTATCTTACAGTAAGATATAAAAGTTGTGTAAGCCTCTGCACACAAGCCAAATAGATTACTGAAACAGAAACTTTGTCTGGACTTAAACCATTTTCAATTCTATGCTTTTCCCAAAGCAGTGTCATGCAAGTGTCATTTGTGTAAGCCCTAATTGATTAAATGGCTCATCCAACTTCACAATCCAATTACAGCTGGGTCACGCATCACTCCACCTAATTTGCATAAGACAGACTGAAGGAGAATACAGATGAATGAGCACAGCGATTTAATGTTTTTTAAGGCAAACCCTGACGGATTGGTCTGGGCAGCTGTTGTACATTATGGCTATGATCAGCTGTGATGAAGGCTTGTAAGAGCATTTAAATTCCACATTGCTTGCACAGCACACTCCCTCCTTACCTCATCCATCCGCACTCAGTTTATAGAAAGCATGTTTACAGGTGGTCACTTTTGGCTCTGACTAAGCAATCCCTTAAAATAGTTAATTTAATTTCTAATTTACTTCTGAGGATTTTCATCTCTCGCTCCTTACCTGAGGGGTCAGGTTGCTCAGCAGCAACCAGCAGCTGCCTCTTGAGGCAACGCCATCGCTCCAAGCTGAGCCTATAAAGGAAAAAGGAGAGAAGAAGCAGACAGAAAAGCAGACATGTGTGAAACATTTAGCATTTAAAAACAGTGAATACGCTGATGGTTACCTTATTTACAAAAAGACTTTTATGCATCATCATATCTCTGTCAAGAAGCGTTCTCTACAGTATGAAGTTAGGTCATAAATTGACAAATTGTTATGTAATATTTTCCCTGTAAACAGTACCTGGCCCAAATCTTGACTCTTGATTCATCCCGCCCCCTCCCCAGCTCCGTGCCAACCGCGGGCCTCCGCTTCCCCATGGGGAGGGCGAGGCCTGCTTCTGATTGGTTAAGCCAGGAGGGGGGCGTGGCAGCTGTGAGCTGTTGCGATTGGTCTTCCATAACTTGTTTTGTCCGATGGGCTCTGGGGGCCAGCTGGGCTTGTACTCCGAGTACTTTCCTGAAGAGGAAATGGGGAGGTGGGAGAAAAAAGGGGGGGAAAATGAGTTTCGATAAACAGACCACAGAAATGGGTGTGGAGGGGACTCAGCACAGCTAACTCCTTTGGTATTTTTCTTGGAATATGTATTATACATGTTTAAAACATCGTGCAAACACCATTACAGTGACAGAAAAAACAACATTGACAACTGAGCAAATAAGATGAAGAAAATACAAAAGCCAAAGTGCAAGAAGAAATAAAGATAATATAAAAATCCAACAAATGCAAACATATACCTGTGCTGTGTGCATTGCTGAGGGGGCTGTCTGAGGCACTGTAGGGCCAGGCACCAGGTGAAGGCAGCGAGGTGTTGAGGGAGGGGTTTGGCCCTAAAAAACATGACAGGGTTAACTGTGATGAGCAAAACAAGGCTACCATAGTGCAGCTCAACTGCAGATAAAGCCTGCAAGCAATACTGTTAAAACTTTGCCCTCAGACTTTCTGTCAATAAAAGGCACTGGAGCATGTCAACAAGAGAAACCAACAAATATTCTCATCAAAATATCCATTTGTCACATCCAGTCAAATACCTATGTTATCTCGCAGTAACTGGTGGTCAGAGTCATTGAGACTCGGGGGTCCTGGGGAGCCAAGAACACTACCAGGGGTCATGTAGGGGTCAGACTCTGGGTCGCCACTGCTCTGGATTCCTTTCCAGGGCACACCGGGCTGGAACTCTGTTATCAGAGAACAGAACATGTATAGACAGATTGAATAATATGCTATTTTTTCTCTTTTTAAACCAAATGTAAAGTGAACATGACTAATAATAATTGTGACTGTGGTTATTGTTATTGACCCCTCTCATTTCTGGCATTAACACATATTAGGTGGCTTTAAAAGTCGGAGCAGACTATTGTAAACAGCACAACAGAAAATAGCTTTTGAGATGTATTGCGCCATTATACAAGCACACACAAACAGTGGACACCTGTCTAATAAATGTGGCACTGTTTGTATAGCCTGTAGCCTGACTTAACAGTAGGGCTGGCCCAAATGCTTAAAAACTCTTGACTTTTGCCACGATAATCAACGTAAATCGGTATTCGGACGCTACAGGATTTTTTTTATTTATTTATAGAGCAAGAAATGTAGCTCCTCCTGACAAAAGATGATGATACAGAAGCAACTGAAGGAGAAGTAAGACACAAAAGGAACTTGTTGAGGTTTTAAAGGAGTTTTTACATCTAAGTTTGTTTGCCCTGGTCCCAATCAGTTGATGAGTTTGTAAAGTTTGAGTTTCCCTTGGTTTGGAGTAAAATTCGAGTGAATCAAACTGCTTCACTACAAGCCACGTAAGAATGTTCACTCTGCTTTCTGGTCAGAAGTGTGTAAGGCAGGAGCAATAAAGTAAACACAGGAAGGAGGTCCTGTGTTCAGGACTACTGCATATTTATGAGAGAAATATTTCAGTGCAATTCACCGGCAAGCTGCCACTACTAGGCTAGCTGCTATAGTCTGTGCTCTGACTGCTGCATTAGGTTGAAACCTGATCCTGGTCCTCTTTAGTGTTGAAGACAAAATTTAAAAAGTAGATTCTACCGGGTGCAGCTGTGCAGCATTCTGGCTTGCAACCTAGTTTTGTTGCATCTTCTACACGACATACCACATACCAGACTTCGATGATTTTCATTTGTGCCTCTTTCATAAGTAACTAAGTAGGTAGGCTATGATGGTTGCGATCAGCTATGGGATCAAATTGTGTTGAACACGTTGTGGAAACAACCAGCCTCTGCAAACTGTTGCAAATCTTTTACTGAAGCTTCAAAATGGTCTATTTCTTCGGTAATCCTAATGCACTGTACTTCACGTAGCAGAGAGAGTCATATTCACCTGGGGGCCAGCTGGATGTAGCAGGTTTGTTCCCCATTTTACTCCCAGGGGTCCGGTGCCAGTTGTCTGCAGAACCTTGAGGGGGAATCCCCAAACCATCACTGCCCAGCATCTCATACTGGGAGTAAGGGGATCCTCCTCTCACCTTTATAGAACTGGGTAAAGGGCCTTGGGAACAGCACACAGAGAAATAAGGTCAAACAGACTGACATGAATACGTCTCAAATCTCTTCATTAAGTTACATTGTGAATGAAGGTGAATGAAGGTGATGACCAACGCTGTTAAGAACAGATTGACAACAGCCTGGGAGGTGTGTTTTCCCAGATGCAAAAATCATGTTACACGCCATCTGTTGACCTACCATTCTTGTGAAGGGTTGTGTCAGGGGGAGATGGAGCTGGGGAGTGTCCCTCCATCATCCATTTGAAGCGGGATTGCTGTCCTCCTGTGTCCTTCATCCCTCCCATCATGGGACTGAGCTCGAGTCCTGACAGGTTACCACCAGGGGCAAGCCCTGACAACCAGAAAAAAACACAAACATTCATGAATACATTCAACTCATGTTCAGTTCAATACAGCTGAGCTGGTAAGTGCATTGTTCCCCCAAGTTTGTGTTCTACATCACTGGTATTGCACCAAGAACTAGAGACACTTTAAAATGGAGGACTGTTGTTATAGCAACCAAGTCAACATGTTAAGTTTACACAAATTAGACAATAATAATTTGATTTTTGGCCTGGTATTGCAGGTGAGCCTTCTCTTTGGAACACTAGATCCTAAAAAACAGGCTCTGTTGATTTATCTGAATTCATGTACCTATAATATGGTTCATATGGTTCATGCTCATCTGGTGGCCTAGAAAACATTAAAATAATACACAATTAGTTGTATAACATAAAAGATGTCAGTAAATACCCCACTTGAAAATTTTGAGGCATTTAAGTGTCTCAGAAAAGGTGGTTGTTAACAAGTGGCTAAATATGACTACAGAGGTAATCAGGGACATTAAATGTCATTGGTAGCCTCACAGTGGTGAGTTTCAAGCCATGCCACTGTGGCGTAGTTGTTTTATAGCCCAGTCTTATACTACTTTCTTCTGGTGGTTGCATTTACACTTCCAGGCTGAACAAAACGTGTAAATGTCACACACTTTTGATGCCACAGAGCTTATTATCTAATACATTTGAAAAAACCCATTACATTTGTTGTTGGGGGAACCAGTGTGATGTTACCATCTGCAGGTGGCTGCATCACATTTAGCCTGTTGGACTCACCAGAGTACATCCCTTGTGTTTTGGCATGAAGGTCTGATAAAGCCCCCCCCATTCCAGGATGTGGAAGGGGGTCTACCATGGGCTGTTTGGATAGGCCTCCTCCGAGATGAGAGGGGGACAGTTTGGAGCTCCCTCCTCCTCCTGCTGCTGCTCCTCCAACTCCTCCCTGCTGATGCTGCCTCTGCTGCTGCAGAATAGCCATAATCCTTGCCAGCTGAAACAGACAAGATTTAAGAAAATGAATCACTTTTAAAGTAACTGCAAAGTACAGCTTTTGTGGCAAAGGAGTACAGTGGCCATGGTCCTGATGACAGTGCATGGTTTGTTATGGTACAGAACATGATCAGGCTCACCTGCTGCGGGTCTGGCTGCTGCCTGAGAGGCTGAGGCTGAGGGTACTTCCTCTGGTTCTGCAGGAGCTGCTGCTGCTGCTGCTGCTGTTGCTGCTGTTGTAGCAGGAGCTGACAAGCCTGTGGGTTGGTGGGCAAAGATGGTCAGAAATGGAGGTAAACAACAATTATAGAGGCTATCAAATATAAATGACAATAAAATATGTATTTCTGTGTTATGAATCAATCCACCAGTCTGCAATGTCACATTCTGTCACGTACCAGATGGAACTGCTGCATGTGGGGGTAAATGTTGCTGAGCATTGCTAGCTGCTGAGGGGAAATCTGAGGAGGGAACACTCCTCCACCAACACCACCGACACCACCGACCCCTCCGACTCCTCCGACCCCTCCGACCCCTCCGACCCCTCCGACACTTCCTACGCCACCGACACTTCCTACGCCACCGACACTTCCTACGCCACCGACACTTCCTACTCCTCCAACCACTCCACCCACACTGCCACCAGGAGAGGGCATCTGCTTCAGCATAGGACCCGGCACCTG
Source organism: Serranus cabrilla (assembly GCA_903364295.1). Lineage (NCBI taxonomy): Eukaryota > Metazoa > Chordata > Actinopteri > Perciformes > Serranidae > Serranus > Serranus cabrilla. The sequence continues at coordinate 339,863 of CAFUXE010000224.1, read as the reverse complement.
CATGTCACAGGAATTTCTTGAAAGGTTTGCTGGTACAGAAGGTCATGAGAAACGAGGAATTCATCATGCTCTATACATTCCAAATCTTTCAGTGATTTCCGACTCTAAGCCTTAAAGTGATGGGTGGCTTAAAACTTTTGACTAAGAAGAAAGAATTTTGCCCAATGTCCAGTCTTTGGGGAAATGAGGGCTCTGTACATGAAGAAATGAAATTAACAGTGTTCTTGATATATTCAGCTTAATTTAGAGTTTCTACACTTTTTCCCAAATTCAAATTACGCATTTACAGCTTTTCAAACACTTACAATTGTGGTAAATTACATATTTCTATACAGTACATGCATAATGCCCATGAATCAACACTGCAGCTGATGTTGACAGCTACACATACATGTCTCAGGCACATTAAAACCCAATCTTCATATGTGTGCTATTAGAGCAAAGACAGCTAAACACACAAGACTTTGTGTTTAGAGGAATATGAATATACTGTGACTTAGTAAAGTTACAGTAAGTTACTAGTCCACAGTACGATTTTAAAATTCCATTTAATTGTTAAGCCCTAATGTTAATTCAACATTCGCAGTACTCGGGGGTATTTAATTCTATCCAAACTACAACATTCATCATCTCTAATAACATCAGAGACAGTAGACAGACCTGAGCGGACAGGAACTGATGAGGCACTTGAGCACGTAACCCCTGGGAGGGGTTTATTGGATGCATGCCAGGCTGGTGCATCCCTCGAGGCTGAGGCATCCCTCCGCCACTGCCAACAAACACCCCATGGCCACCCATCTGGAGTACAATGGAAACCATGCAACAATACCAATTAGTTTGTATTGAAACATGATAAGTGAATAAATTACTATGTTATGAGAAAACTAGGGCCTCAGGTTAGCACAACTGTAGAATATTGTTGATATAAAACTTAATTCAAAATGGTAGCTGACTTTGAAAACAAAAAGTCTGTAGAGTGACTTTATGCTAGTTGGCAATATAAACAGACTCATACCTTTTCACCATAGGGCCCCATGTCAACAGGACCCATGTCTTTGGAACTAGGCATGCGGTAACCTCCTCCACCTCTTCCTCCCCTCCGCATCTCTCCATTATAGTCACTTATTCCTCTCTTGTCCCCTTCCATCTTTTTGTCAAGACTTGGATCATCACCCTAATACACAGCAAAGTCATGAACACACTCAATCACAGGACATTCAAAGAGGCCTCACTCATAATTTATTTTTCATATTCACATTATCAATATGGGTGACATATGCATAGACGTTTGGATTCAGAGTTTTGATCAACGCTTTTTATAAAGAACATTTTGTCAAACTTTGTCTTTTTTATTCTTGGTGCGTACGCATTACAATTGTGGTTTCCAGTAGCTAGAAATATTAAGTTGACTTTTTATAGTCTCAGTATCTTACCAGAAGACCCATGTTTGAAAACTGGCGTGACACAGGGTTCATCCAACTGTCCCCTCCTCCACTCTTTAGGAAAGAAATTCAGACATTATGGTCAGTCAAAAAAGGAAAGTACAAATGACTCTTATTGTTGAGGAAAGTTACAAAACAAGAGTTGCTTTGTCTTAATACACCTTATGAAATGAACCAAGACAGGCCATATAAACTCCTTTTCCCTACCTTCATGTTGCCTCTCTTTCCTCCATGACTCTGACCCCAGCCTCCAGAGTTGTAGGAGGAGCTGTTTCCCTGGGAGCCAGTGCTGTTCCAGACCCCTCCACTACCATCATCTTCCTCATCCCAGCTGGGGTGACGGGAGGCTGCAACAGAGCCCTCTCCTTTCCCACCCCAGCTCTCCATTGACTTGGTGCCTGCAGCAAAAGATGAGCAGACAAGAATGTTGGCAATCATTTCTCTAGATTTGTTTTGTTTGTGCTTTGTGGTGTGAAAATGCTGAAACACTTTCAAATTGAGAAAAATTTACTGTTGCTTGATTTGAGCTTCATGTCTCAAAATTATTTTTCTCTTCTTACCAGGTTTACCAGGGTTGGGTGAAGGGTTCCCCCAGCCAGAAGCTTTGCTGGGTTCATCTGGTTCACCCCAACCGGTTGCTGCTTCTGATGCCTGGCCCCAACTAGCCGTACCATTATCTACGGATTGTGCTCCACCTCCCCACATGCCTGGACCTGGAGAATGAGGAATGTGCAAAAGAAAATAGCTTGTTAAATGTGTGATTCTGATGACAAGGTGAGTCACTGAAGTGTCAGTGTAGTTACGAATATAACGTCATGGCACAGTAAAGGCAATTTGCAATGTACTTTTACATGTCCCCTTGGGAAATTGTACTCTTGCTTCCGCCAACTAGGTTAGGTTATCAGCTTGTTTTTGTCCCCGTCTGTTTGTCGGCAGGATTAGGAAAAAATACTGGCACCACTTTTATGAAACTTAGTGAAAGGGTATAGCATGCCCCAAAGAAATTTCGAAGCAGATCCGAATCACAGCGTGGATACATAAATTATTATTCACTTTTATTAACATCAGGAGATGGGGCATGGCCATAGCTGAGGTTTTTACTTTTTGATTTTAATTTTAATTTACACACGTGCATCAAAAATGGAAAGTTATCAGAATGGTTTGAGAGCTGTCCTGTGCCGGCCACACAGTTAGGGGGATTCAGTGCCAAGTCCATACCTGTACTGTCTGAGACTGAACGAGCTACCCTCTAGTTTCCAAGCCAAGTCCTTGTGCCTGAGCTACTGCTGCCCCTTTACAAACACTTCAAATGCTCCATCTACTATGGTTGTGGCTTGCCAAAAGCACAATTATTTGTGATGATAAAACTTTTGCTTACCCACTGCAGCGTTGCCAGGGTTTGTGTCCCTACTGTGTTGCATCCCCTGCTGCCTTCTAGGTGGCTGTTGGATGGATGGTGGTGGGGCCTGCTGACTGTGGCTTTGGCCAGACATCGCACTCTTTTTGTCCCACAAATTCACATTCTTGCTATTGTAGTGGGTTGGGTCTCCCCACGCTGAAGTGCCATCATCAATTTCCATTTTGCGACTGATGGACTGCGGGGAGGGTTCTTCCCATCCGCTGGGCTCCAGGGAGTCACCCCCGCCTCCGGAAATTTGGGGGATTGGGCCGGAGGTCCAGCCTGGACTTTGGTTCTGATTCTTGGATGGTGGACCTCCACCTCCAACATTGGACCGGCTGTTCCATCCGCCTTGAATGGGCCCTCCTTGTGGCTGCTGGCCCTGTGATTGGTGCTGCTGTTGATTTGGGGCTTTCATTGGTGCCACTTGGCTGTTTGGTATCTGTGCTGCTGCTGTGTGAGGCTTTGAACTCCCCCAGTCCTGGTGGGATTTGCCTCCGCCCACATCTCCCCCTCCCCATCCTCCTCGCTGTGATCCCCCTTCATCCAAATGACCCCAGGAAGATCCCTTCTCATCAGAGTTGCTTCCACCTCTGCTTCGCCCATCTCCACACCCACCTCCAGGTATAGAGTCCCTCTGCCCCCTGTCGCCTCCCCAACCACCTGATTCCCCTCTTCCAGTCCCCTTCCATCCCCCCGTCCCTTTATTTTCTGGACCATCTGTCCAACCACTACCCTGTTCTCCAAAGTCTCTCCAGTTCCCTCCACCTCCTCTGTGATCACCCCATTTTTTTTCTTCAGTCCCCCATCCTTTGCCCTGGTTTTCAGGTGGGAGATCACCCCAGCCTCCAGCTGCCTTCCCCTGGCTGCCCTCCATATCTTCTTCAGGTGTTCCTGGTGTCCTACCGAGCATGTGAGGACCACAGGTGGACTGTGTAGCACCACCTTCCCAGCCATCTCTCGCTGTAGCAGGGCCAGAGTTCAGGCTGGTTGAGTGACTGCCAGCTGATGGATCATTAGTCACTGAACTGGTGTTAGACGGGTACCCAGGACCACGACTAGTGGTAGTGTTCATGGTTGCTGATGAGAATGCAGTGGAAGATGAAGTGCTTCTTTCATTTCTGTTTCTTACTCCTGTTGTGGTGTCCAGGTCCCAGGCCACATTCTGTCGAATCTGGGTCTGCCCCCAGCCTGTGTTAGACAGAACCCTGGGGTCCAGGTCGGATCGATTGAGCATGCTGAGTAAGGCCACGTCAGCATTGGAGGCCTGGTCAGAACGCTGTTGTCCAAACGAGGTTCGCTCCTGCTTATGTCCGCTATCACTCCCTCCTCCGCCACTTCCAGCTATGGACCCTCCTCCGCTAGAGGATGAAGGTGCTCCACCTGCAGTGCCACCACTCTGCCCCCCTCCTCCACCCCACTCCCCAACTGCCCCCTCTCCACTTTCCATCCCTTTCTGATTGTCCCAAGCTTTTGTCATAGTTGCAAACTTTGGTGAGGCAGAGTCCTGCAAAACACTGCCACCAACACCTACACTGCCTCCACTACTGCTGCTGTTGCTGCTGCTGCTCCCGTCACCTCCTCTACCACTTCCTATTGCTAAGGTACTTGAACTTACACCTCCCGCTGTGCCACCCCACTCTGCTTCTGAACTGCCTCCTTCCCACGCTCCCTGAGATACCGCTGGGGTATTTGAGCTACCATCATTTCCCCTTCCCCACCCTGCCTTGTCACCCTGGCTTCCATAGCCCCATACATTCCCTTCCTGCCCCTGAGCTCCGGTCCCTCCTCCGCCCCACCCATCTGCCTGCGAGGCACCTGCACACAGGTCAGAGGACACTGGAGGCATGGATCTCCAAGAAGAGGAGGCAGCAGAAGAGGATGACGAAGAGCCAGAGAGATTACCACTCCCTTCTACTTCGACGCTAGCAACACCACAGTCCCTCTCATCGCCACTTTCTTGATTTGGTCCTGCTCCTCTTGCTCCCCCACCTGAACCCAGCTCTGACCCTACGTTTCCTAAGTGCTGCTGCTGTTCTCCACTCCTGGCTCCCACAGCTGTCTCAGTGTGCTGCTGATGGAGACCAGTTTGATTCACAGATGAAAGAGAGTGAGTGGTGATGAGTGTGGTGCTGGCAGAGAACGAGGAAGCTGAAGTAATGGATGAGTGTAGTGGAAGGCCGTCGCTGGCCGAAGTCGATGTCCCACCCTGCACCAGGGCGGGCCAGGCGGAGGGGTTCACGTTGGGGTTGAAATTGGCACCAGGGACACTGCTGCTGCCACTCACAGGGCTCTCCTGAGGCCCAGGAAGAAGATGGGAGACTTTGGAATTGTAAAATGCTGCTGATCCAAGCCCTGCCTCCACCTGAGAGGAGGTGGAAGAGCCCCACACACCACCACTTGACTGAACACATTCATTAAGCGAGGAAGAGGAGGAAAGAGGAGAAGAATGAGGTGAGGAAGGATTGTCCATGTTCCCTGCTCCTCCTCCTACTGCTCCTCCTTTCTGCTGGATGTTTCTCTCACTCCATGAGGCACTACTGTTGTTGTTGTTACCAGGGCAGTCTTGCTCCTGCACCCCTCCTCCTCCTCCAGGCCCGTCAGAACTCAATTTGGCCCCGCCTAGGATGCTAGGCCAAGCCCCCAGGTCCGTCCCATCCACAATCACCTTCCCGCAGCCCTGAGAAGAGGACTGGCTGCCAGAGCCTGCCCCCCATGTGGAATTTGCATAAGTTGAAGTAGTAGTAGTAGTAGAAGAAGACGACAGAGCAGCGACACTTAATGAGGATGAGGAGGAGTTGGGGGGTGAAGCAGAGGATGAACCCAGGTCGGAATCTATATGGACAAAATTGAGACCATTAATTTAATTTACAATTTAAGCATTAAGAACACTTACTGATAACTTGTGGAACATACTAACTGATTACTAGTCGTTAACCCACCTGTGCCTCCAGCTGTGTTTGCATTGGGGCTATCTGCTCCCTGTGAGGAAAGGGATGGGGCGCTTACCCAGCCACTGCCTCCTCCAACCCCTCCCGCACCCCCTTCCCCTCCGCCTCCCCCCAGCAGCATGGAGGACAGCGGTGGCTGGCCCCTCTTCAGTAGCACTTTATGGTCCTGCTGGCAGCGAAATCTCGGTGGAACCTCTCTGGACATGTATCGCTGCTGCTGGGAGGTCTGGCTTCCAGAGGGGGAGGAGGAGGGCTGTCCGTTGGCCACAGCAGTCCGCTGCTTTGCATTGTTCCCGCCACCAGGAGGAACTTGTGCAGAAACCCCGGCTGCACCAGGACTGGGGGATGAGGGGGCAACAGGGCCAGGGCTGGGGGACACTGAGCCTGGGGTGGCGAGTGGCTGGGAACAGGAGGGCTTGGCTGATTCTGGCACTGAAATACACATATAACGAAGGGTGTGAACCACTCATAGACTTTGGAATGAGAAGAGAAAGATGGTTATGTTAACAGGTATGTTTCTGAGCTGTAGTTGGGTTAAGCTACTTCTTACCACTCAAGAATTTATGAAAATTGTCAAAAATCTGTGCAAAATACCACATTAAGACACCAAGACCCTGAAAAACACCATCGAAACATCCCTGCTGTGATTTGGTATGAAAGAAATTGGATTTATGGTGTTAAAACTTCACCAGCTATGCCCTCTGAGAGATAGTTATGTCAGCCGGCATCAAAAATGAATTAAACGTGTTGAGTGTCTAATTCTATGCATACATGTGCATAATCCTATACAGTAATGGTCATCGCAATACATTAAAGTTAATTTAAGAACAGGGTACTGCTGATTTATGGAATAATGATACAAGGAAGACAAGTGCAATGAAGACAAAAACAAACGAAAAAAAGACATACCTTTGATTTTCTGTTCTGGCACCTAAAATAGAAAGAATAAGTGAGTGAATTTTTTTTTTGGAAAACTGATTAACAAAAGTGTAATCCTACTAGGCTTTAGTTGCTACTGGAACTAAGAAATAAACTAGCAAGGCACTATTAAAGCAAACATGATGACAATCAATTTTAGAATTTAGAAACACAAAATCCATCCCAATGCTCTAAGCCCCAAATTTATAGTTCCGAGATAAAATGTTACAGTGCTAATGAAAAAAACAATCCTGCCCAAGTAAGTGGTAACACATGGAAACAGGACTTTCATTCTCTGCAAAACATCAAGGCAGAGTCAGCTGTTAATGTTGGTGAAGCTGTATACCTTCTGAGAGGTTTCCCTTTTCTTTTTATCTTCTTTCTTCTTTTTCTTGTCTTCCATGAACTACTGCTCCCTTTCCTGATTCTCCTGTCTGTGAAAAGAAATGTACACATTCAATTATTAATGTTACACCTCAAGGCACACTCAAAGTAATTTAATGCTCACAAAAGCATACCTTCACACACGCACAATAATACACACAGACTAAGGCTCAAAATGGATATGTTTTTGATCAGATCACTGTCAACTATTACCCTACACAGTGGATGTTGTAAGGACTGTAATGTTAACCAGGGGCAGACAGCCCTTGGTAACCTCGCTTCTCATTGCATAATTCATTAACCAGCAAACGACTGCAATTCCAACCAACAGACAACACGGTCTGCAGCCAAACAAACAAGTGACTTTAAACTCTGCAAAATTTCTGGAAAAGTCCAGTTCTTCTGCATTACAGTAGAGGCTATAATGACAGCATGATCCACAGCTTTAATGTGTGTATATGACGGGATCTGTCCACTGTTATTTAAGACATGATCTCACTGACTTCACATTTACTTCCCATCCTGCTAAAAGTAAACCAATACAACATGCAAATACAAAACCCATATCCAAGTCACGTGGGCCCGTTTGAGTGGAAAGCAAATCCTACCACGGGGAGTTGAAAAGGGGTTAATGTGTGAAATGTAGAGGGATCTCTGATACCGGAGAGCTGTAAATACGACTGGGCCCAGTGTTTATGCTAGCTAAGCTGCACATAATTAGCATCATGTCACACAGTGCTAATGAAAGCTAACTGGATAGCTCAAGGCTTTAGCCCTTAGCTGTATCCTACATAAATACACCAGCTGCCATGCGCTTTAATACTCAGTTTAGGTAATATACGGGAATGGCAGATGTAAGCAAACAGTCCAGACTTCATATAAATAACAGGCCAGTGTGGAATAGCTGTGCAACTACTAATAAGGGAAACTGATGAGCTTCACTTGGATGAGCAACTAGCTAATGCTAGTCGACTTTAAAGCAGCTGGTGAGCACTGTGCCGTGACCCAAAGAGCCGGGGGCTCGCGGCGGTACACTGTCCCAAAGCAAGGTGCCTCTGTCGCTCCGCGCGACCAAACTAACCTCTACGCAGTAGACTGCAGACAACAGTCACGTCATATTAGCTTACAAAATGCCCCCTATTTTAAAAACGACTATTTCATTTAAATACATTTTTGTTGTAATTCGTAGCTTCACAGTGGGAACAAAAACACAACAGACAAGTCGGCGGAGAGACTGCTAGCGTGCTGGTTTATCAGTAGTAACGGTCGACAGGGCCAAATCAAACGACGAACTTCAGTGACGTTTCTTCAGCATTGCAAAGCGTAACAAGCGAAGCTCTTCTAAAACCTTGTTTAAATATGGATATAACTAACGTTATTAACAATCACACACACTACGAAAGCTACCAAAGCTCGTAAAGTTAATGTCGAAAACTCACCTCGGGAATCACATAGGACATAAAGTGCTTCTGTGCAAAAATTCTTGCAGACCTACCGCTAGCAGGCTAGCAAGGAAGCTAGCCTAGCGAGCTAGTTCTTCGAGGCTTTCAAGGCTAAATTGAATAAGAAATGACATCACCGAAAGGCGAAATGTTAATCGTAGAAAAAATGAGGAAAGGCGAGTATCCTTTTTGAGCGACTATAGTTCTCAAGCTGTAAACAAAACATGCATAACCCCTTGATGACTGTCAGACGCTGTATGATCGGTTAGTTTACTATCGGCCATTTTGCTTCTGTGTGGAGGTTTAGCCAGCATATGATATCACCGAGCTGGTTGTTGATCAGAGAGGGGAGGAGGAGCAGGGCGCGTGCCCAAGCTGTCCACCAGAGGGCGCCTAATCGCTGTAAACATGACGTCATACAAGCGGGGCGCAAATAAGTAAACAAATGGGTCTCTAACTCAGGCAATAAATAATAAAAAAGCAAAATTTTCTTGGAATAGCACAATACACATTTCATTGCTGTTTATTGTAGTCATTTATAATATGTCATGTATAATATTATATCAGTTTTATCTGTTCTATCCTTGTTTTGCCTGACATACTGTATGTACATTTTAATTTTGCAAAATATATATTTTTGCAAATTTGAACTGATGTTTTTTAGCTATTGCATGTGGGAATGCTGTGATATTTTTGTTCCTTCTGAATGCCCACACCAGTGTTTTTTTAACAAGTTTTACAAGGCATTATTACTATTATATTTTTGTCCAAGATTTGATATATATGTGTGTGTGTGTGTGTGTGTATATATATATATATATATATACATATATATATATATATATATAGTGTAATTGAGCAGGTTCATTTTTGTTTCCCATTTCCATTTTTGTTACAGGTTATTAGTATAGATTTCTCATTTAATGAAGCACCACTGCACTGTGTAATATTTGAATTAGAAACATCATCAATTAGATAAATTCCGGTGTATATTTAAGAACACAAGTGAAGGAAAAATCAATGATTTTTTGTATACATATATTTGAAACTGGTTACAAAAGAAAAACAAAACAAGACCCAGTGTAATAACTAATAACTTCTGTTGTACAGTGTGGTGTAAATAAAAATGCAGCACTTGCTGACTTTCAGTCATCCACAGCCCACATAAAAAATATTGATAGAAATGTAGTTCCTCAATAAAATGAAACAGCACAGCAAAACTACAGTTCTGTCAGTGTAATAATACTTCTAAGTATGATCTGTATAATTGGTTTACATCTTGAAGACAGTCTTTATTGCAAATAGAAAATGTGGATAAGTAGATTTGCACCCTTCACTATATCCCTGCTTTCAACCTGATACAGTTCTGTTCACCTTTCATCCTTCTTTGCATCCTCACAGCTTAAATTTCTGTTCACAACATCACTAAATGACCAGTAACCCAAACCCCTCAAAAAAGGGCACCTTGTAATGCTTGAAGTCATATAATAAAACTTAAAGTGTAGTAAACTGTCTGAATTAAAAAAGTAACCTGACATAATTCACTTTGTTAAAAAAGCTAACTACAAGTAGGTCTGTACAATCTAGTATATATAAAGTCTATAAAGTCTAAAGTTGGTCAGATCTATTTTAGTTTCAAAATTCTTTCATTATTCTCCCATTGTAGTCAGTCCATCTAAGCTATATAGATGACAATTATGAAATTCCTGTTTACATGCACAAAAACCTAATCTGACCTCCCTTGAGATTACAAGTCAATCCAAAATGTATTTTGGTCCACTCACTTATATAGCACTATCTAATAAAGCACAAATGCCAAAAATATATCTAAAAAAAAAAAAAGAAAAAGAATAGCACGAAATGTTAATCACATATAAACTTGGCTGTGGTTTATCCAGAGAGAATCTGGTCCCTCTCCTACTGCAGCCTGTCCAGTTCGATCCAGGCTACTGCCCTCTGTTGGCTGTGGATGGCGTTGCATATGGCTGCCAGCAGCTCATCAGTGCAGCTCCAGGTGCTGGGCTCCAGGGTGTAGTAGAGCAGGGGCAGTGTCTCCAGCTGCAGCTCCTCGGCCTGACACACCTCCTCCATTACACTGTCCTCTCCACACCGTGGAAAAAACTTCCTGTTTCGAAGTGTTGGAGATTCATATATAGTTAGAGGAAGAAAACTTTCTAATGCCCCTTTCACACACAAACCCCCCCTAAAACTCAACAGAAGAAGAAGAAGGTTAGTCATGGTTAAGCAGCAACCTCTGGGTCTAGAAAGTAAAGCCAGGTGGCTTAAACCTGCATTCTTTCTGATGGCCACCAGGAGGCGACTCTACTGGTTGCAAAAAGATGTGAGATTGTATGAAAGTCAATAGGAAAATGAGCCAACTTCTCCTTTGATTTATTACTTCAGTAAACATCCTCAAAATGATTTCATGATTCCAATCACTAGTTTTATGTCTGCTTCAACACAGCATGATGTTAATATTGTAAATGCTATTTAAATAGATGATGAAGCAGGGTGTGTTTTAGGCCAGTGCTACCTTGTCATAGATGCTATGTGTGCATGGAGTAAATGGTTTATTTACCCTACAACTTGAATGGTTGGTAGTGTATGATAACACTGGCCATCCAAAATGATGTAGCATGCTGCTGTGTTTTGATGTGTACTTTCTGTAGCACTGAAATTACTGTTCTTGAAAAGTAAATGAATGCTCACTTACCTCAGCTTCTTGTGCTTTTTGTTCTTAGGGCGGATATGGATGACGATGGGGTAAATCCCCTGTCTCAATAAGCCCTCAACACTTGGCAGCCCCAGCTCCAGCAGGCAGTGCTTGTCCTGAAACAATTTGATTAATGTGTGTGACGTACACTTATTTGTATTACCATCAACATCTTCACTATTCATAAAATGATCCAGGTTCTAGCTATGATAAGTGATTGGTTCCACCCACATCACCCTTCTTGAGAATCGTGGGATGTTTTTGCCTCAAGATGATTTCAATGATGATGTGTTTTTTCTTACCTGGCTGATAATATCCTGTATTGACTGCAGCCGTATTCCCAGAGCCTGCTCTGGACTGCAGGAATCCAACAAAAACACTCTCTTATCTCGCCTTTCTGAAGCCTGGATTGGCTCTGCACACCAAAGGACACAAGAGACAGAGATGTATCATGTGATGGCCAAATGAAGGATCCCAAACCTGAGGCGTTTGGGGCATCTTGTGTTTGAATAAGTGTGTGTGGTGTGTGCGTACCTGGTGGGCAGGTGTTGAACTTTAAACCGGACTCTGCTGGTTGCAGAAGCCTCTCTATGAGACCACGGGAGAGAAGAGAGGGGGAGAAGATGACCGGCCGCTTAGTCTGAACCTGCACCGGCTGCACTAAACTGTATGGAATCAAGTGGTCGTCATGGCCTGAGGGGACACAGTAAGGTAACATTAATGCAACACACACACACACACACACACAGACTGTCAAAGTAAACTGAAACTGAAAAAAATAGGACTTTTCACACAGATTGGCATTCTGGGAACACTGTGTCTGGAACTTACGTTTGCTGAGTGTGTAAAAGACCTGCTGCGTGGAACCAATCCCACGGCAGGTGGGCTCCACTGCTTTGACCAACCGCACACGTCCAGATGCTTTCTTTAAGAACTACATGGAAGAAAATAGAGAAAATAAACACTTGTGTATTACTAAGTGGCAACCTCATGGCCTGAAAAATGAAGCCAGTCTTTCTGATGGCCAAGCAGGGGGTGCCTCTACTGGCTGCAACAAGAGGTCAGATTGTATGGAAATCTATGAGAAAATGAATCAAGTGAATTATGGATGCACCTTGCTAACCAAGGTAGCGTGCTAGCAATAGTGTTAGCTGGTAATTTACGTTACCAAATGTTCCATTCTGGGTACAAAAAAACAAAAAAAAAGCTAAAATGCCAACTTGTAGCTTTAAAAGAAATCCACAAACCAATAGGTGACTCATGGTGCTATGCTCGCTTCTTTCATGCAGTCTATGTGTGTTTCCAGTTCTGTAATAGTCTGGCTAAGCACAGTGACTACAATTAAGCCTTCTGTTAATGTAATTTCAATACGAGCAGACTTACCTTCCTCTTGAAGTCCTTTTGCTCCAGGGCCATTTTTCTGAGCCTGACAAGTAACAGCTGTTGTGCTCTAAGATGGAAAATAGTTTTTTGTTATTTACACTGCTAATATTGCAATATTGAAATGGTACTTTTAACATGCTACATACTATAATATTTATATTCTAGAGTCACTGTAAAAAAAACAGGTCTAACGGGCCTACCTGTTGTAGTTGGGCATGGTTCCTGTCTGAAGGGGCTTGGCTGTGCATGGGTCCACCAGGGAACAGTTCCAATGGTATTTTCCATCGTACCTTGTGTCTGTGACGTGTATAATGTCATCACAGGACACACCCAGTGACGGCCGGTCACCGTGAGGCTCCATGTTGAGATTGACACGCACATAGAAGGAGTCAGCACCCATAAAAGTAGGTGACGAGAGCTGGGAGCAAAGCTTGGAGTATGCTGAGGAGAGGGAAAAGAAGAGGGAACAGCTTAGTCTCACCTCTGGAGACATTAACATACCATAAAGGTTTCAATAATACCTTACAACATTCATTTTTCTTGTCTCTGGTAAAACCGGACTCACCCTCTGGGTTGCTTTGGTGTTTGAGCGTTGATGGGTCATCCCACCACTGCAGTGAAAAGTGGGCTACCTCAGCCGTGCACTGGCCCAGCATCACACTGCCGCCCCCAAACAGAACCCGCTCCAACTGGAGGACATGCAGAGAAACAGGCATGTTATCAAGGATCAAAAATATGCAGGCAGAATGTGTCCAAAAAACACACTATATAAGCATTAGCTGAGCACACATTCTCTTTATGAAGCATGGACATACACACAC
>CAFUXE010000224.1:304967-326376 GCA_903364295.1 Serranus cabrilla | reverse complement strand
CACATACCTCCAGAAGCTCACTGCCCTCCTTCAGTCCACATTGTTCAGCGGTTGAACCAGGTCTCACAGAGCTGACGAAGATCCCTGTTTGGTTTCCTCCGACTATCGTGATATCATCAGCTAGACTGGCTCTCCGGTGCTTTGGTGTGATGGGGGGGCTTGAGGACGGAGAGCGGGAGGGTATCCTGAGAGAGAGAGAGAGAAGGATGGGCAGCAATAGGTAATGAAGATGTGCCATTGAAAAGCTTATACCATAAAAAATGCAACTTTCATGCTTGTTCTGTGCTCTAATAGTGTCTTTTAGTGCATATTCACATCATGTTGTATGTAATATGAACATTTGCACAGACAGTATGAAACTATTTCAAATGGTTAGGCAGAATTATTAATATTTCATGAGATCTAAATCACTTCTCAGTTCTGTTAAGCTTCTGTTTTTGCAGCGCTTTTTTTAGAGTTCCACAAACAGCATTAAGATCATGCAGCTGTGTAACAGTTGTAAAAGACCCATGGGCCTATATTCCTTTATGATCTTTCTTTTCATCCCAAATCAGGCCCTATGGTCTCTCTGTAAGGGGCATTGGCTCATGTTAAAGTCTGGCAGAGGTACTAATCTGAGAGAAAATAGGGCTGAGGACTTTTAGTGGTATAATCATCATTATTAATGCACTGAGGAGTTGCTGCAAGCAGTGAACAAGACATATTATTAGCTTTCAAGCAGAGAGCCATCACACATGTGAATGCTTCAACAGCATTTATTTTGAGTGGTTTTCAGTGACAGATGTCCAAACCGTGAGGTTGTACCTGGGAACACGAGGATTGCGACGATGGTGTTGAGAAACTGCCGGCAGGTTGACCAGGTCAGGGGGGAAGAGATGAGAGTGTAGAGAGTTCCAGGAATCCCACAAAGAAGGTTCACTCTGCTCAACTGAAAACACCAGAACAGCCGCATCACTTACACAAAGATCATCATGCAAAAGAAGCTAAGCTCATCATTTCGAGGTCAACTTAGTTTTATATCCTACATGTCTCATAAGTAATAGAAGTTAATCATCTGGTCTTCATTCTGTTTGCAAACAGACTGTTCATGCAACACATGACAGAATTAAATATACCTGTAATGTTATCATTCTCATCACTGCCCCACGATTCCAGGTCAAACCTTTAAGGAGCAGAAAAAAACTATGCTTATTAAAAATGATATGAAGAAACCAGCTGAAAATATGTTTAGGTAGCACGATGTGGGCCAGATGAACTCACTCTGTAGTGGCTCTTCGGTTGATGGAGTTCATACACGGAGGAAAAGGGAACGTGGAGAGCCGATTTATTTCCTTTTCATTGTCTTCTGTCTGAGGATAGAGAGGTAAATAAATTTAATTTTCATTCTCTCTCAATTCTGTTTATGTGTTTGGTAGTTAGCAGAGCTGTGATACCCACTGATGAAAGGAGATTCTCCTCTGAGTTGGAGCGAGAATCTGTGAAGGAGCAGAATGAATATTAAGATATAGTATGTAAAGTAAACAACGTATTCTACTTTTCAAAACTTGAGAAATGTCAGTTTACAAAACGTACCCTCTGAGCTTTCATTGGCTTGGCCGCTAGAGGGCGTCTGTGGCACAGAGAAGATGGGTAAATATAGTATGATTCACTGCTAGTGAGAGGTATTGTGCAGGCACTAACATGCTCAGAGTTGCATAACAATCTACTACAGTGTCTCAAACTCTAGACAAAAATAAGATCCTAGTCTTTGCAGTCCAAATGCTACATTCTTTGTATGCTGCAATAACAACATGAGAAAACATGTTGCAGTCTAAAAAGTTGAAGAGTTAATTACATAGACTGTATAAATAAGGTTAATTTGCAAGAACAGATAAAACCCATTATACCCTATTATACTGACGATTTATAATATGTTTTTGCAAATGAGTCATTCAGTTTTGTCCCATCATGGAAAAGACCCTTTACAGTACACAAAGAAGTAGTGATATATAAACCACAGCACATGTTTTACAAATTCTGACTCGGGCGCTGCAGGAATGACAGGAAGTAAGTTAGCATTTTAGCGCCCTGGGGTCTCTCCTCTTAAACTCAATGAGGATTTTGAATGGGTTGATGGTTAGATGCCTGAAATAAGGTCTGTGGTTCACACAAGCTGAAGAGATGTTTGGGTTTTGTTGTACGACATTAAATATGTTAATAAATACTTATAACTGTGAATTTTGAAGTTTTTATGTGTCCTTAAGGCAGTTGCTAACATGTGGCTAAATGAGACTACAGTGGTTGTCGGGGACATTAAACATCATCACACCGGACACGGACAGGAACTCTCTCACTAGTCCGCCTCACAGCCTCTAGTCATGTATTTTAGTGCTCTTGCAAACTCTTGTAGATTGTATATTAGGTTAATAAACAATTTATTAGGCTACAGTTTCACTAGCTTGTGAACAAAACCGCTGGTTAGCTTGTTGGAGACTGTATGAAGCTAACAGTAGTGATGTTGAAGTCATGCAACTGTGGAGTAGTTCGCTATAGCAAAACATTTTTACTTCTGTCAGCTGCATTAATCAAATTCAAATACAATTAAAGTGATATTCATTTGTGAAAATGATCCTGCTGAACAAAACACGTAAGCATCAGAAATGTGTGTTTGCCGGGTTGGACTACAAAAATACGCCTTCTTGTTTGCTCTCAATAATAACAAATAATTTTCAGTAAAATAATAGTTATGGCAGTCAGCCCTGACCTTCCGTAGAGGCAGGCGGGTGCCGCTGGCCTGGGGTCTGAGGTCCAGGCCGAGGGAGCAGCAGGGGCCGTAGCACTGGTCCTCACTGCACAGGGACAGGTGGGACTGGGGACACACAGGGAATAATATATGTATAAGGTGTTCTGTGGTTGCTGTGAGCAGACAGCACTTGCTGTATTCCTGAGTTAACTCACACAGTGCAGACAGGGGCTGCTCTGCTCCACCTGCTCCGTGCCCCGCTCCCTCTCTGTCTCCAGCTCCCTTTGGTGATGCTCCAGGTCGGCTTGCAGCTCTGCAATGCGTTTACGCAGACGGTTCTTATCCAGCAGACAGTCGGTGTACTCCAACTGCAGGCTGTCTCGACTACGCAGAGCCTGATGAAAAGATAAAAAAAGAAAAGAAATTAGCATAAGGAACAAACTTAGAAATTATAAAGTATCTATCATGCTAATGTTGAGGTTCATAGTAGTATTTTGGGTTTCTACGAGAACATGTTTGCAAGCTTTTATTCTGCTCATACTGCCCATGGCTGGTGCCCCACCCTCCGTCTGAAACACTCTGCTTTAGCACCTGTGTCTTTTAAGCCCACCTTCCACCATTGCAGCTCGAGGAAGAAATGTAACGGGTAGCCAATAACGGCACTTTCTAAAATGAAAAATCAGCAATTAAGGCCTCTTAACCAAAGCAGGAATATTTGCAAAATGTAAAATCCGGCATGAGTTTGAGTCAATTTGAGCCGAGAGTGGAAACAATGTTGGAAATGGAACATTCAGAGTCGGAAACCTGAGGTTTTTACTCACAGGGATTACTTTTACATACGTTTAGTGCATTATTTGAAATTTGGCCTTCTTTAATATGAACATCTGATATTGTAACATTACATTTATGACAAAAAAAATTTGAAAAAATATAACACGTCCCCTTTAAACTGCAACACAGCCTACAACAAATGGGCCCTGATGCCTCTGTGTGTCAGTAACACTGTGTTGGGCCTCATCACACTGACCTGGTCTCTCTCTTTTTCCAGCTCCATAATCTGGTTGAAATAGGACACACTCCTCTTCTGCTCAGTCTCCCAGTCCAGCTGCAGAGTTCTCACCTTCAGCTGTAGCTGCTCACACTGCGACTCCAGCTACAAACACAGCTTACAATGACGACCTCCACTTTAAGGCACAACGTGAATGAAACACTGGCTGTGGCAGTAAATCGAACATATAAACAGCTGAATAAAGTGAAAAATATCATCTTAAATCATTTGTGACACCTTGTCCCAGTGCTCCTCGGTGCTCTTTAGCTCCCCCTGCAGTCTGGTAATGACATCACAGAGCTCCTGCCTCTGCTCTGCAGCCTCCCTGCGGTCCTGCTTCAGGATGTCCATCAGACAGTCCCGCATCTGTGTCGCTGTATTTTGAGCTTTCGGAACTTCAATACAGTGCAGCGGCTTTGCTGGCACAGCAGGAGGAGAACTATTTACTTCATTAGAGAGCAAACTGTGTCTCTTTGCTGGCTTGGTATTCCCTGGAGTATCGATTGTTTGTTTGTCTGCCTCTGTCAACCTGGACTTCAGCTCCTCTAACTGTATGGAGAACAAGCAAAGCAGGCATGAGGACATAATCTGACATTTTGAATGCTGACACGTAGCGTTTGTTATGCTGTTGTTAAACATGTTTAAAATATGACTGTTTATCTACATTAATGATTTTGTGAACTAAATGACATATAGGCATTTTGTTCTATTACTAACAAAAAGTAATGCACCTTTATTTTAGGAATCAAAGTTAAAGGAGGTAAACAATATGTTTATAATACATTCCCACACCAGCAGGCACACTGCACATAAGAAATAAAGAACACAGGGAAACAGTGCAATTGGTTATGACCATAAACATCTTTGAGTTTTAAAATAACCACAAATATTTGCAGGTATTCACAACACAAAGTGGTTCCCATCTCATTGGTATGGTGGACATGTTGTGACAGGGCACAAACTAAACAGATGGAGGCTGATAACACTGCAGTTGTTTTGAACTGCTCACTCTGGAGGTGCGTGCCAGCTTCAGCAGTTTCACCTGAACTGCCTTGGGCGCTGTTTTCTGCTGCCTTATCGTGCCATCAACCAAACATTGTTTTTTTCTTAGCCTAAGTCCACAAAACTTAAAATAGCTCTCCTTGTCACTGCATGGCTTTGCATTTTTGGCAAACAAACCTTTCAAAATAGAAATTCCTGGCCCACATGAAGCACCTAAACAACACCTTGCAGCTTAAAAGAGCAACAGGGGAAAACAAGTTGGTGGACTTGTGAGGAGACGATCACTATTATTAGCAAATTCACGATTTCTGCAGCAAGTGTACAGCTGCTTTTGGAGTCAGGATCAGCTGAGGAATGTGGTGGGAGACAGAGAATGACTCATCCTGCGACTGCTTCAGTAAAACACTTGTATTCATGGATGGATTACAGAACAGGCCTACTGGACACAGGCCAAGGGCCCCAAAGAGTCAGGGGCCCCACTGGCCTTCATCTACAAAATGTAATTCTAGAAACATGTACCAACAGGAAGAGACTAAAAAGTCCACAAAGATGTAAAACACTTCGACTGCAAAACTGGGCAAAACAACCACAGGCAAAAAATAACTACAGTAAATAATTAAAATGTAACTCAAAACAACTACAAAGAGACAGAAAACGACAACAAAAAGACACGAAACAACCACAAAGAGGTGCAAAAGGTGGGAAAAACCACAACAGAAAAAAATTCCAAATAATTACTAAGTGACACAAAACAACCCATAAGAGACAGGGGTACAGCAACCACAGACAAAAACAACCATATAAGGACCAAAATATATTATAAAGTTACAAAAAACAACTACAAATAGACAGAAACCCACCGTTAATGGATACAAAATGACAAAACAGCAACAAAAAGAAGCAAAAAATATTATTAACTCTTGGTCGTTTGTAGGTAAGGTGGTGGGGCCTTCTGTGTGTCTTTGAACTGGGGCTCATAATCTGCCAATGGTTGTGTTAGACAACTCCTGGGTATCAATATTTGTGAATTCCTGTCTGTGTTGAGACAGACATACCTTCTCTTTCACTCTTCTAAAACCAATTTCAGAAACTGTACACTTCCTGTTTTCACATGGGCTGTTCCCTCCTGACCCACCTGCCTCAGGAGTTCTCTCTCACGTGTGGAGGCCTTGCCCTGCTCCTCCAGGGCCCTGGAGTACTTCACAGCCTGCTCCAGGTGCCGGTCCTTCAGCTTGCCCAGCTCTCGGCTGGCCGACTCCCAGTCCTGCCGCAACCTGGAGATCACAAATCATCCTCAATCAGCGCAATCTCAAGCTTTTTGCCACTGATTAATGTAAACAAGGCAAACAATGTGCTGTCTGTGACACGAGAGTTACTTCATCACTTATTGAAGCTAATTGGCTCAGCTCTCAGAAAATGTTTCCCCCATGACTCATCTCATTATCATTCTCTGGGAAAAGTTTTTCTTTCCAGCCTGATGCAAATTTCAAGGAACAGACTATAAACGTGAGACCTCAGACCTCTCTAGCTGCAGTCGGTCCTGTCGTAACTCCTGAGCTTTACGTTCGGCGCGGCTGCGTTCCTCCTCCGCCATCCGGCAGCGCTGAGACAGGCGTCGCTCACACATGCGGCTGTTTCGAAGCTGCTCTCTCAGTTTACGCACCTCCAGGAGCAGAAACTGGGTCAAACCCTCCGGACCCTCCTCATCTGGAGAGAGAATACACATCTTTAATGTATGAAATTATGCAAGCCAGAGAGGCTTGTTTATTAATGTGCTAGGAGCTGGAACAGGTGTTTGAAAATGTCTTAACTTGCACCTGTAAACATGCACATGGGAGATCTTGTGTATATTTTGTGAACAGCCGAAATCTACCAAGAGATCTTTTGTGGAAAGGTTTCTCTCATGTTGCCACACTGGCTGTACATCTTTTGATCTTAGAGACCATTAGTGAAAAAGTCTTTCCTTATAATCTGCTGGTTAAAATGTTTTCAATCATTATAGCAAAGAATTATGAGCTCAGCTCTGCAGAGAACTTATCTTTCAGATAACATTTAACAGAGTTTCTGGCTCTAAAAGTGAGCTATTAACCACTTTTTATGTGCTCGTATCTCAGATTTGTTTGCTGACCATTTAACATTCAAATATTTACCGCGGTGGGAAACTTTTTACACAACCTCCCATGTTGACGCCCAGCTAACCAGAGTGGCACTACGCCATTTATTTAAAGTCAGATTGAAGACTCAAGACTACACGCAAGTCTTTGCATTGTGGCCCTAAAATAATGTGCAATTAAATGCACTTTCATTTTTAGTGCCTAAAAATGAAACCACTAACATAGTTAGCCTATTGTTTATTTTATAGAGTTGATTTTCTGGTTACATACAGTGTGTTTTCATTCAAAGGATACCCATGAATATTCTTGACCTCATCCTGACCATACAGAGAAATCCCTGCTTACCCAGTATGAGGGAGCATCGCTGTGTGGGCTGTTCTCCGGTCAGCTGGGTGTACTGGTCTGGGTGGTAAAACTCCAGTGACTCCATGAAGGCTTGAAGACCTCGTTGGCCCTGATTGCGCAGAATGTCCAGCAAACGTCCTGTTCAGCAAAAAGGGGGGAAAAAACTGTGAAATAAATGTTTTTTCCAGGAACACTGTCATGATGTCAGCACTTTGTTCTATGAACTATCAAAGCTGAAACTTCAACAATGCTAGCTCTTTCATGTGAGTGTTTTTACAGTGTAGTTACATCGGTATTTCACACATGATGAATGGCTCTACCTTGAGCTAACTGCCTGGCAGTGAAACAGCAGTGATATGAACTGTGGGCTCAGCTGCTCGTCCTCATCCCGTCTTTACTTGCAGCATTTCTCCTTCAGCTTTATCTTTTTTCACTCCTCACTCTGTCGGCCTCACACTCCCCTTTACTTAGCACGGTCTTTCATCTTACTGTTCCTCACATCAACATTTATCTTCAGCCACCTGTTCCTCTCTGACTCCTGCTGCATAATCACTCACTGCACAGCTACCCAGGCAGCAGTTTGTATTGGTTCATCTTAAACACTAGAGCCCGACAGATATATCGGCTGACAGATATTATTGGCCGATATTGGCCTGTCAGTGTTTGTGTATATGCTGTCTGATATGTGCTGTTATGAAAACTTTTTTTACACAATATAAAATGCTTTTTTGTAGTCAGCAATTGACTAAAACTGAACAGTAAGGATGTTTATTTAGCTATTCATTTTATTACTATTTATTATTTATGTTCTCAGTTATCGTTTATAGAAATGGCTGATGTGGTAAGTCATTGCTTGTATAATGTATAATATGCATAACAATGTTTAATATTATTTCATAAAGTTTTATGTTTGTAAAAGCAGCCCTCTGGGTACCGTTACAGAGTGTTGACAAATCAGTGCACAATCCACATAAAAAAACATTTAAACTTTTAAACTTTTAAACAATCACAATAATCTTGCTTCAGCAAAATAGACAGCAGAGACAAGAAGCAGATAAGGAGGAGAATGCTGCGTGAGACGCCTAAACCCACAGTCTTTTTGAACACATCAAATTGAATTCATTATTCTTTTTAATGATGAAGCCAACATCAGTATATTGTTTGTCTTCTCAATTAGATCTCCTTCTAAAGCAGAATGTATATTGATGTTTACATATTAGAAACATTTTAGAAATTTAAAGTATGCAGGATTTGATATTAGCAGTCACTTATCACAACTATACAAAGATGCACAGATAATTATTAATGGATTACTTGAGAAAACTGAAAAAACATGATAATTCTCAGTGAAGCTCTGAAGTCATAAGAGGGGCCTTTTTTCTATGAGCTATAGATGTTTAATTTCAAAGGGCATTAGAGAAAATGCAATCCTGAGTTCTGATTTTGAGATAAACCTTTATTTCCTCAGATTAAATCAATCTGCAGGTTGACTTTTCCCCCATACCCAATAGTATCTTCACTGCACACACAGTTTAAAATCTCTAAAAAGTTTTGTAGCTGATAGATAACATATGCACAATCAACTGCATGTTCTTTTATGTCATACCATATGAATATGATTCCACCTGATGGTTTTGTGTGAGGTGATTTATTCATGTATTAAATGAATGTTCCTCCTCTCACCGGCTTTGCTGATGCGCAGTGGGTACTGCGTGGAGTTGAGCACCTCGTCTTCATCCTGCTCATCGATGACCTTGCACTGTCGCAGATACGGGGTGAGCTTGGCCGGGTTGAGGATGCGCGTGAGCTTGTGCCGTACCCCCTCCACCCGATCCCACAGCTCCTCACAGCGCTCCTCTGACCAGGCGGGAGACGATCGCACCTCCTCCTGAGCCATGTCCCCCTCCTCTGCCCACACTGTGACACCTGCAGGACGCAGAAAAGTTACCAGCAGTTCAGGGAATGTGCCACTTTAAAAAAAAAAAACATTGAAAGTGACTCCAGAAATGTTTGGCTACTTTGGAGCATGTCTCTCTCACTGTCACTCTTGAGCCCTGAGGGACAGATTAACAGATAAATATGCAGTCCTAGTCTAAATAATTAAACCCATGGAGCATTCCACTGGTGTTTGTTTTTGTCTAACACTGCTTATCAGCCGCTCCTCGCCATCAAAAGTGGGTCATTACAGCATGTAACAGGTATCCAAACAATCACAGCCTACATATGAGGCTCCTTTGTGAATTTTTTTTATATTCTTCTTCATTAAAATGCATCTGTGGTGACTGACTGGCTGTATAATTATAAAACACTCTTAAGGATGCAGGAAGGATTAGTGGTTTTATCTGCTGCATAGTGAAGTAATGAGATGGAGGTCCTTACTGGAAATCTACCAAGGAATGCTGAGGGGGATTTACTGCCTACAAGTCTGACAGATGAACCTCACATATAACCATTTGCCATTCAGACAGCAGATAAATCTCACATAAGGAGGACATCTTAATAAGCTGAAAGCCAATACAAACTCTTATTTTATACAGTGTGAGTTAATATAACAGCTGCAGTGGTTTTAATGACTATAGAGCAAAGAGCCTGCTGTTACGAGGGTCATAAACTGTAGAGAGGAGGACACTTTGTGGGGCAGTGTCTCACAGCGCAGGAATGAAAATAGTCGTGACTCATATTGCACAACTTAAAACACAACAGGGTGCTGCAGACAAAAGCTTTCACAGTCCCATTCACTTCACATTGTGGAGGACCCGGTGAGAGAAAGTGAATAACCCTACAGGCCCACTGACTGAAGCTTATTTCTGACCTCATGTAGTAATAATAACTCAATGCTTGATTCTCTTGTCAGTGATGCAAGGTGGGGAAAGCTTTAACCAGACCTCCAAATCCAGTGAGAAGTTGCTGAATTAGGACCACGATAACAACACAACGCCTCATTACTGTTGGTTTAACCAGAGTGGGTTTTAATCACAGAGAGCTCCAGGTCACCACTTTCTTTCTCAGCTCTCTCTCTGTCTGAAATGCCATGAGATGCATTTTACTTCATTTTATAATGATTTGGGGTTTTTGGTCATGTGTTGACACTTATATTTGACCCAGAGCTAGAACAAGTGCCGTGTGAATCAAATAGACATGGGCTGAGGTAACCCCTGGGTTAACAAGTGTGTGTGAAAAAAGTTCTAATGATCCCAGGATTAACTCTCAGCCCGGGTTTAAGGATATGCAAAGTGAAAAGCCCTACAATGGCATAATCCAGGTACAGACCAAAGTGGGCTATAACCCGACTTTAGTTTATGGCCTTACTGGCTCTGCTCCGGAGCAGGGTTAGCCTCAACTTTGCAGAGTTGCCCCCTGAAAATCCAAATAACACAGGACTAAAAGTTGCCAGGGTGAAACGATTCAGAGCTTTTCAATATAAACATAGACATTTAATCCAGGGCTCCTTGCAGTGCAGTGTCAATCATATAGCCACGTGCCTAAGGTAACCCTGGGTTAATTATACTGGATGTGTGTGTGTATTAAGGGTCAGTTCTTAGCCCAGGGATAAAGATAGCTCTGGGCTGAGAATATAAATATTTATTATAAGCGACACTAGAACATCCTCCAAAGTGGGCTCACCCCCAACCTGCTGGCCGTGCTCTGGGACAGGGTTAACCTTGAGTTTGCAGGTTATCCCCTGAAAATCAACTAAACGCAGGACTAAAACTTGCGTGGGCTAAGACAGTGTCATTATAGAAGTGCTGTATGAAATGTACAGCTCTGGGTTTAGGTTAACCGCTGGTTATCAATGTGTGTAAAGAGGCTTAGTTATCCCAGGGTCGACTCTTAGCCCGGGGTTAAGAATATTCAGTGTGAAAAGGCATTTGTCCCACTTTAAATGATAGAAACACCTGTAGGTGAGTCAATCTGGAAAATGATCCAAGTGAAGCGTGAGGCGTCTGCTGCTCTGTGCAGCTGATCAGACCTATCTGAGCGAACGGGCAGGTCGAGGCAGGTCTGGATGCTCTGGAATCTCCGTCATCATTACCCATAAACACCTCTAGTGAGACCTTGTTCTCATGTGATTACCGCTGAACTCCTCATTACACTCAAAGTAGGAGAAAAAACTCACCCATATTGGAATGATATCCTGTATCGCTCAACCATCATCTATTATTTTATTAAAAAAAGAGAAATTTGCTCTCCATTCAGAGAAAATAATTTTAAAGCAAATAAGAGATAACACAGGCTATCTATTGATGAGGTAATATCATGAGAAATATTCATACACATTCAACAAGAAGACAAATAATAAAAAAACTTAGGAAATAAAATACAATGTCGGTTGCGCATATCATCTCTTTTTTTCCTCCATGTTTAAAGTTTTGGGGAAATTTGACAAGTTTTGTGTGTCTTTGGACATCACTGCCTCTGGATATTAAAATGGCAAGCTTTCTTGGCATTT
The DNA here is from genome assembly GCA_903364295.1 of Serranus cabrilla. Classification (NCBI taxonomy): domain Eukaryota; kingdom Metazoa; phylum Chordata; class Actinopteri; order Perciformes; family Serranidae; genus Serranus; species Serranus cabrilla. Next base: position 314,695 of record CAFUXE010000224.1, on the reverse strand, counting down.
TTAAAAGAAATGAATGACTTAATTGTTTATGATGGCTTTTAATTGTAAATAACAGTATGGCCTTAGTTTTTAAGGTTAAATCACTGGCATTTACATTTATTGTATTTTATTTTATTGACTTTTATTTATTGATTTCTTAATTCTTTATAGTGCATTGTTGTGGTAATTTAAAGTTCTGCAAAATTGTATTGATAATCTTTAGTTTGTTTTTATTTTTTTTGTCTCTTGCTCCGAGAAATACTTTTGTTTCTGAGAAATGTGTCAAAACAATTCAGAACTGATGCAAATAATAACTAAATCATTAGTTACCATAAATAATTTAACTTTTCACACATTGTCAATGGATACTCTATACCAAGAAAATCCACCTATATATTCATATCTTCCACAGTGGACAGTGTATAACAGACCGACACATTAAAGGGTGCAACCCCAATAAGGGCTGCGACAATGTGTAAACCCTAAATAAAAACAGAAAGCATGATAAATACAAAAACAAAAGTTTATCACTTTGAACATAAAACTCAATTGAATATATACAAAAAAGTATGAGCAAATTATCATATTCGGTTTTATTTACTTCTTACGAAAACGTCCCAGCTTTTTTGGGATGGGGCTGTACATTTTATCACTGTATTACATGTGCTTCAGACAGAGTAGTCTCTTTTATTTTGTTGACACACACCGGAACCGGGACCTGAGACCTTGACACTGACGCTACAGCTGAGCCGTTTAACGTGTAACTATATGAGCAAGTTTGTCAGTTACTCCCCAGAAGTAAACCAATGCGAACATATAGAAAACCAGGAAACTGCAGGTTAAATGTTAGCTTACCGCTCATGTCTTGAACTTCCTTGAATGTGTTTTGCAGATGAAACCAAATACAGCGAGGTGTTCCCTACATCCCATTCATGTCCAGAGCCGTCAGGAGTGAAACTGAGCGGGGAGTGTGTGTGTGTGTGTGTGCGCCACCTGACTGGAGGTCCTCCTCCACACACACCTTGGCTCTCTCAGCTCCTCCACCCTCAGTCAACCACAACCAGCCAATCGGCAGCCAAGAAAAAAGAAAAAAAAGCACCTCTCATCAGCACATCACAGCGGATTTCCTCTGCCAACACCTTTAACTGGTCAGCAGAGGTTCAACACCAGCCTTCACCACCAGATGGCGCTTTCAACCAGTGATTATCCGCTCAAAGCTGCCACCAATTAGCACAACATTATAGCAGTAAACTGTAAAAATATTATATATATATTTATAAATTATACAAACAATATTCTCAGCATTTGTTTTATTTTTTATAAATTGTTTTTTTCCATAAGGGGTTGTCACACAAATGTGTCAGTGACTTAAAGATTTGACTCATGAACACTGTGAGTCACCCAGGAACAGTCACAGCTGCTGCCCTGCAGTGAAGTTCAGAGGAAAGCTTCTCACCTTGTAAATCTTGGCAGATGCGGCTTTGTGTTGTAGGACTTTGTGCCCTGAAGGAGAGCAGGTTAGTCACCAGCGCTGCCAGGGGACTGCCGTGATACATCAAAACAGTATGACACAGAGTTTCATCCTTGCTGTGTTTTTGTTGCACGTCCCACTGAGCTTTAATTCATTCAGTTGACTCACACGGTTTGATCTCTACCAGATAACTATTAGTACTTTAAATAATAGCTTTAGCTTGGAAATAAAACCAGTAAGAGACATACATGTTTAAACAAGTAGAGGCAACTGTTGCCAAAAGCATACATCCTAAAAAACACTCACACACATTCACACAAGTATATCCAACAAACAGGTATATTTCAAGACTTCCATACTGTCTCAAATTTCAGAAAAGCATGCAGTTGTACTACCGGTAACAAATATTATCAATGAAACTGAATGTGAAGATAGCGTTTTATTACTTATTGTTAACTAAAAAAAAAATCTTATTTGGGACATTTCATATTTATAAAGCTATATTTCTGAATCCAACCCCATCTTTAAGGTTGTTTTTAATTACAATTGAATATTATTTTGATACTATTATATTGATAACTGATAAAAAAAAATGCATGTCATTATGATTATGAATATGAATACATTCGTATTACTTAATTTATGGCCCAAATTATTGCCTAAATTTGTTGCCAAGACAACATTATGTGTGATGATTACAGGTCATACTGAAAATAAATGAAAAGAAAAAGTGGCTTTGTTTTACAATTCAAATGATGCATATTTTAGAGGTTTGTAATGTAAAACCCTGGTTTATAAATAAGTGCATCAAAAATATATGTCAGAGTTTAAATGATACACTGAGTGGATACATACTTTCTATAATTCCTCCTCCTTCTCTTCCAGGACAGCTGGGTGATTTCTGAGTGTGGGACGGACTGGGTGGAGGGAGTGGTGTCGAATGTGTCTTACAGTCGCAGTATGAAGGCAGACAGGAAATAAGGGGTGCCTGGCAGAAGAATGTGTCTCTTTCTTGGCATGTGGACAGGAAATGTCAGCCTGCCCTCCGTCTCTGGGCCTCCCCTGAATAAACAGGCCTCCTGTTTGGGGTCTCATGCCTGCTGCTGGGAGATAGGACGGGTTAATGTGGACACAGATATCATACTGGTACACTACAGTACGTATAGGGAGGTGAAGACGCTCTCTTTGAATAAATCGACTGGGCTGATGCTTGTGCAGAAATAAATACAGGCTTTGCATCAAGCCTTGGCCACATTTAGTATGCGGTGAGTTGTGAAAAAATAGCACTGATGACATCATTTTATTTAATTACTCACTAAAGGATCTAAGCTGTGTTGACTATGTGGTCTGACCCGTGTGCAGGTTCATGGTACTACTTTTTAAACTTTTATCTGTTAATCTAGTTACAATTTGAACTGTGAGAATGTTCAGACAGGAAGCAGAGTACGTCATATAAATAACTCTACTTCCTCTTTGTGTTTTTATCTTAACTTGTGCTGCATCATCATTCATTGCCTCTCGTTATGACTCACAAACTCACACCTGTCTGTCTTACTCCCTCTTCTTCCATTTCTTCTCACTCTCTTTGCCTCAGTACTTGTCATTTACTCTCTGTCTCTTCCTGCGACAGACCAGTCCATCCTCCCGTGGTCCAGTCCAGGCCCTGGTCTGGAGAGGGAGGGAGGGCTGCAGTGGATGAGCATTCCTGTTGTCTCTGAGGTGACGGCGGCACAGAGGAGCCATTGACGGCAGAACTGGACCCCACAGTTTGCTCATGCTGGAATGTGCGATATTGTGACAGTTCAGTCACACAGAAACAGACACTGCAGAATTCTTTAAGTGCACTCTACACTTTCATTTGTAACCTCTTCAGTTGATTCAGACAAGTGAGTGAGCAGCTAATCAGTGTCATTATGGGGAAAAAACACCATAAAGAGACAGAAAACAATTACAAAGACAGAAACAGAAACAGATAAAAAAAGAGACATAAACAACTGCAAAGAAACACAAAATGATTACAAGGAGATGCAAAACTACGACAAAGACACAAAATAACTAAAGACAAAGAAATGCAAATGACCAAAAAATAAGACAAAAAGACTACAAGGAGGCACAAAGTGACGACAAAGAGATGCAAATGTTGAAAAAAAAATGACACAAAATGACCACAAAGAGAAACAAGAAGACTACAAAACAACATAAAGCAATTACAGAGACACAAAAAACACAGACAATAAAAAGAAACACAAAATAATTAGACACAAAAATACTAAAAAAAAGACACAAATTGACAAAAAAGATATGCAAATAACCACATAGGAGATTAAATGACCACAGAGAGACACAAAATTGCAAAGAATACACAAAATGATGACAAAAAGACACAAAAAGACTAAAAAGAGACATAAAAGATATTCCACTAAAAGATGTATACCAACAACAAAAAGGAGGCAGAACCATCACAAAGTTTGTGTATCTTGTTCCTGTGCAGAAAACAAGGTGGGGCTCTTCATGTCTGTGCCCAGGGGCACACTCTCACAATTCAGTCATATTTATACTGATACAGGAAGTTGATTGGACTGACAACCATCACTGCTGCATGTTGTGTAGGATAAGAAGGTTGAAATTTCTTTTTAAACCTCTGTGATTATTGGTGTGCATGTTCAACAGACTGCTGGAAACACGTTTCAGCACACGATGAAATCACACGTCAGAATTAATTTACGCCTTCATGTACAACTATTCAACAATGTACAGCTCAAACAGCACCCGTGTCTGTGGGCTCCATTTCTATGTTTGTTCCACTCTGGTCCTGCTCGGCACACAACAGGCCCGGCTCTTCAGCCAGCAGCTGACCCCCTGTGGCTCCATCTATGACACAATCCCGACGGCTGCACAGAATCGCCCCTTTGTGTCGGTGAAGAATGTGTCTTTTCTCACTCTGTTTTTGGAAAACAGAGGCAGAGAAAGAGAGGGATGGGAGCATGAGTAATTGAGACAGATTTAAATCTGGACATGTGATTTATGCTTCCTTTGTAGGCAGGATACTGGGACAGGATTGATCAGGCTGCTGGGACTCAAGAACCCTTGATGCTTTATGACAAAGTTGAGATTTGAATTGACAAATTAATATTGGGCACCAGTGAAACATATTTTTTTCCATTCTCAGCTCTGCAACTATGTCACATACAGCAGCACCAGCGGCTTAATAAGATCTTGTAAATATCCCAGAGTAATACCATGCAATTTCCTGTTTAACATGGAATCAACATTAATAACACCAGAGGGTCTGAAGGACTGAAGGAAGGAATTCAGACTGAAGCAAACAACACGCTTAGACAAACAATGAGTTGGACGAAAATATCAGAACTTTAAAACCAGAGGCCACTTTTATTTATCACTGAATGAACTTGAAAAACATTAATTAAAAGATTTAAGAGTTTTCCCTGACAAAGAAACTGGAGACGACGTGGCTGATCCCTCCTGATAGAAATCAGCAGTGGTGGAAAAACTACTCAGATCCTTTACAAATATAAGTCCTGCATTCAAAACTTTGCTAGTGTGAACACATCTAAGTATTATCAGCAAAATATACTCAAAGAACTTAAAGTAAAAGTTCTCATTGTGCAGTAAATGAGACCTCACAGAACTTCATCTAGACAACAATCACACAACCAGGACGCTGGCCACAATGGAGGAACAACTGAACACAGCATGGTTAAGTTTTTAACTCAAAATATAAAATTTCATGAGAACGAGGAAAAGGCTTAGAATGAAAGAAGCAACTTTCCTGAATAAAAGTTGGTATTTTACATTTCTACCAACCAAAGATATGTAGAATTTCAGCATTCTTTATTTATCAATTAATTCATCTTTTTTAACTACAAATACACTGAATGTGAACGTCACATGTTTTAAACACTTTGTTTAAAATGAGGCACCAGGACACGGTTAGGCTTAAAAACAGTCATTCCAGACATAACTTCCAACACCGGACACAAACTGTGTCTCCTACTTTAAAGTAAATTCATTGTGGCTTTTAACAACACATTGCGTCATTACTGTGAAAAAAATATTTCAGATCAGTTTGCTGAAATGTAAAATGTCAACCTTTTTAGCTGGAGACTGGTCTGAAAGAAGTTTGAAAATGACTTTTTTTGTCTTCAGTTTTTGATGAGATACTACAGAGCCCCAAAAAATAACAGGATGAGTGAAGAAGGAAAATGCAAAGCCATTCTCTATTTAATTTACTTAAAATACTAGTTTTATGAGATATGTGAAATAGAAACATAAGTCCCCTGTTTCCCCACACTATGACACCATGACACCCATAGTGAGAAGAAGCCTGTCGATCGACTTCATACTCACAGACAAACTGTACACACACATGAGTCTGTGGTGCCAGTGAAAACTGTTCCCCTTCCTGTCACTCTGCTTCCAGAGCAGTGAGGTTGGAGTGGACGTTTGAATTACAGGGTGTTACACAGCTGTCTAAATCTGAGCTCCACCACACATTTGAACTGCAGACGTAGACAGCTTTACCAACCGCTGCACATCAATTTCCAGATACACAAACAGTTATAAAAATGCAACTATTGCTAACCGCAAGCTAAAAGTTGCCCTTGGAACAGGAACAGTGTTACATATAGTAATAGAGCAGTAAAACGCAACACTTTGAGTGTATATTTAAGTTATGTTCCTGCTTCTATTTCAACTTTTGTCTGATCTCTAAGTGGACAAACTTGGACTTGATGTCAAGGGTCACTGATTTCAGTCGAGGGTTTTTGTTTGCCACATGCCTCACCTTCATCTGGATCACATTCCCTGGTTTCCCCTCTCCAAGTGGCATGGACAAACGCCAGGAAGAACATCATTCCTCTCGGGAATGATAACAATAAAGTAAGAGTGGCTGTGTGGTGAGACTCTATTCCGAGCTGTACACAACAATGTAACAGCGTCTGCTCTCTCACAAAGAGGATATTTTTAGGGTCATCCACCAGACACTGATATTAACAATAGTCTTTAACATGACAGGAACTCGAAGTTTCAAGTTATTCATTAAGATAACAGGAAGCTATTTGGTTTCCTAACAATCCCCGGACAATATTTGGTCTCCGTGTCTCTTTCAGCATCTGTGTGCTCGCTTCAAGCATGAATACAGTACGTCTGCAAGTACAATGGCTGGTTTCACTGCTCAGCAGCTCTCCCAGACATCATCATCTGTTTCTCCCCATCAGGCAGACTTACAGGGATTAACCCTGTCAATTCCCACGTCATACATGAACACTGCACAGGACTCTGCTGGCATGCCACTGAACACTATTAGACCTGCACATCACTGAAGTGAGGATGATGGTTCTCAGTGTGTTTTGTCTTAAGACCCCATTGCTATTAGAAGGAGGTATACATGCTTTTTCACTCAATCGTTAAATACAGTGCAATATATAGTTACTGCAGAATATAAGTAAGTATATAGTAAATTCATTTGAACCTCCAGATAAGGTTTTCATTTATCCATATAAACAGATATCTGTTGGAACGAGGAGAACATGTTGGTATTGGCGTCTGAAATCCACTGGGTTGAATGCTATTAAACTAATAATAACTGCCTTTTATTACATTTTTCACACTTTTCTGCAATCTTATGCAGATATCTGTTTAAAAACTTTAATGTTGTCTGAACCTAAAACGAGATGCTAATCTGACTGTAAACAGAAGAGGAGGTTTCATCCGGATAACTGCCAGTGGAGTTTAATAGGTAATCCTGTGTTTCCTCATACAGTAGCTCTACCCATCTTTTGAACATCGAACCCTTGACCCCTATAGGCTGAAAAACATGTCTGAAATGTTTAAAGCTCTCTTCTTCATGAAGGACCTAGCTGTAGTCCATTTAGATGTGTCATCATGTCTAAATGTGTACATGACACTGAGCAGGTGTGCACCCTCTGTCAAAATAAAAGCTGAATTCAAACATGGGTGTAGGCCGAGCAAAGGTGTTGAAAGTAGGCGGTAGGAAACCTGACCTGTTCTGGTAATGCGGCTGGTGCAAGTCCATCTCAAGATAGCTTCTTATTTTCCCTTTATTCAGTTGTATCACAATAACATTAGACAATATATTCAAGTTAATTTTTTGCTGTTCCTTTACAATCGTATTACACCGGTCCACATGTGAAGACACCCCAAAAACCATTTTGGAATATACTCAACATCAGGATACAGAGGGTGAGTGCTTTATACCCAGTGGATACATTTTGGTGAGATATTCCTTTGAGACCTGGTTTCCTTAATCGTATTTCTCAGAGAAAACACCCTGTTCTGTTCTGGACCTTTGCTAAAAAAATCATTAGACTACTAAATTTAGACCAGGTTTCTAAAAACAACGGTGGACAGTCACTGTTCAGTGACAGTCAGATCTAAATGTTTCAGTATGTGTCTGTGTGTTCATGCCTGTTTTTATTATTGTAGCCTAGAAAGCACTGAGGACCGACACCACAATGCTCTATTGTCTGTGGGCCAACACTCAGCTTCCTGGCTGTTCAGAATCCACGGAAACAGGAGCGCAGTCCAAACAGAGACACAGGGGTCGACTTCTTTCATGTACGTCTTAACGCAACCCTCCATATATCAGCCTCATCACACACCAAACTCCCCCCAAACACACACACTCCAACTGAACAGACCCATTTCCCGAATAGTGTTCTCCAAATGCACATCTGGGTTTTATGATGGCAGCAGCTAGATTTACAAAACTGAAAAAATACATCCAGACGGACGGACACCCACCTTGAAGAGGGAGAATCAACTTTACACTGATTCATGCCTGACGTGATGAAATGTGTTTTTACTGGATGAACCTTTTCAGTTCATTGAGCTGTTGAATACTAAATGAGTTTCAGCGTCTGAAGAGAGTTTAAGCCTCTTGGCTTCCTCTCTAATTTGTGAGAAAGTCATTTCCTGTGAAGAAAAACTTTCTGTCTCAGTGACTTCTCATCCTGTTTGACTTGCCCTCCTTCCTCTCCTCCTCATTCTCTTTCCTCCTTTCATACCCACAAGCTTTGTGCTTGTTGGATATCCCTGTAACAACAACGTACAATAATGAATGAAAACACAAGTTCAAACAACCTTTTTAACGTCATTTTTAAGTTTATGGTGCTGACGTTTCTGTCACTTTTCTGATTGGGTTTTCTTTGTCTTGTCGGACACTTTGCAGCTGTCGTCAACAGAGTCACAGTGAAGATGATCTCTGCATTTTTCATGTCTGTCCTGTCTTTACCCCTCCTTCTCTTCACTCACATCCCCTTTCCCCTTACTTGGAGCTGACTTCCTTTTCTCCTCAGCCTCCTCTCCTCTGTCCACTCGGCTCCCTTTTCTCTTTCATCTCATCTCTCAATTCAGTCTCTCCTGTGTTTCCTGTTCATCTGGAGAAATCTCACCGGAAAGCCAAAATGATATCATAAGAACAGAGAGTGCCATCATTTTTCCAAGGTCAAGCGAAGTGAAGTTCAAGATAAACAGAAGCGATGCATTTTTATTGTGATTCTTAATGTCATTATTGTGAGGTAATGTTGTTACATTTCAGACAAGCCTCTACATTATCAAGTATAGCACATATCAATGCTGTGTTATTGGGAATCCTACTGCATCTCTTGCCAAAACGTGCTCTGCATAGCTTTCAAGGACAAGAATAGGCCTCCCATCAAAAACGCCAATATAGTGCATTTGTAAAGGCAGTGAAATACGACTCATATTTACGTCTTAGACCTAGACCTCCGCCGCCATCCTGCTGATGTATGGTAACAACCAGTGGACTTTCACAGGAGAATGGGGTTCATGTCCTGCATGAAAACAGAAGTAAACAACTTCTTACGTAACTTTGTTTTTTTAAGTAACTTCTGTGGCTCACATCACCCTTGTAAGTAGTAGTTTAATGCTATATCAATTACAACAGCTGCAGCATTTTCAGCCAGACTTTTATTATACGTATTTGGTGACTTACTGATAAGTCAATTAATCACTGCAGCTCGACAACATTCAGCATTAATGCAGAGCACAATGACCTCACAAGTAACAGTCATCTATATGCATGACATCAAAAGCTGCAGCGTTTTTGGTGTCACACTCACAAAGTGTTGCAGAGTTGGTGATGAGTGTATCGTTGTAAAGAGTCGGGTGAAGAGGGGTCACAGAGAGAATAAAGGTTGATGACACCCATGGGAGCTCTTAAGAGATCATGTTTACAGAGCCAAGAACAAGTCAGAGATGATATCTGTTTGTGTGT
>CAFUXE010000224.1:287846-304766 GCA_903364295.1 Serranus cabrilla | reverse complement strand
TGTCTTTCTTCATCACATTGGCTCCGCTGATGCCCTCAGACTAACATGTTGTTCTCCTTTTCTCTCTTCATAGTTTTGCTCTCTCTGAAAGTCGACATGATCTCCAATGCAGGGCCGTGAGGAGGACTTTTAAGGACAGGGGCTCAAAGTTTTAAACAAACGTGTCTGGGACTAGACTGCATTCTCTTCAGTCAAAAATATATAAAGCAAATGAAATGTGAAAATAAACCCCGGACCACCACACCAATTAGCAAATGTTGAGACATGCACATCCCGTTGACACATGACCTACTACTTACACACAGAGCTCAGACTGCAGATCAGAACTGAATACTACAAAGTCCAATCCACATCAAAAAGTTATAATGTATGTATCAAACACATGGTGCTTATTACAGCTACTGACTCATTATAGAGCACAACTTCACTTAAATCCAGAAAACCAAAGTCCCCAAAGCTGCTCACAGACCTGCAGAGACTCATTAAACCCACACAGATCAACAGGTGACCGAACAACCACCACCACATGCAAAAGAAAGTACAAGTGGATCCTCCACTGTAGCACAGCCCATAGTAACACCAACCACTGCACAGCACAGCAGTGTGTAACACTAACACTATATATATAACATCATAATCAATCACTCAGAACTTACCATCGAAACGTTGCTGCGTGTGCATATATATATATATTAAGATACTGAGTGAGAAATGCATTTATTTTTTACATTGTCTAAATTGTTATGTTTATGTATAATGGAACTGTTCTATTGTGAATTAAAATATTAAATATAATAAAATAATATAATATAAAAAAAGATATATAATATAATCAATATCATAAAAAATTATAGCTAAATGATAAATAATAGTTAAACATTCTTCTTGGGCCATGGGGGGCTTTCACAATAAAATAAAATAAAACAAAACAAAATATGCTCATTAGATATAACTTGAAACTGTGCTGTTGTTAAAATGTGCTTTATAAATAAACGTGCCTTGCCTTATTCCGATAGACATTATTATTTAGTCTTTCTGGAGTCCACCCTCCCCCTCCCCCTCCTCCTCCTCCCTCTCCTCTTCCTCTCCATCTCCCTCCACTCTCCACTTGTCAGCAGCAGCACAGAGTCTTTGTGCTGCACTGATGTAAAGTTCATGTCCGAGCGGAAACAGACGGTACAGACCGCAAACCGAGGACTAAGACACAGACAGGAGGTGGAGAAGAGAAGCCGCGTGTTTCAGACGGGAGCTCGTTCTGATCTTATTCCACGGTAAGATTATCCCTAAAAACTGAGTTTGTGAATTTGTTAGCGTATAACGTGTACTGGAAACAGCTAATGCACACTGAGAGAAGTTAACTATAAGTTACGGGACAGTCTATATTTAATTCAGTCTCGATGACTTTCTAGAAAATAATATCCGCGTGTATTTTCTGTGTATATAAGAATAGTGCAGGAAGAGCATCCGCGTGCGCGAACTGTCGCTTCACCTCGGATCTCAAAATTACTATCAGCTTTTTCGCCCTATTCCCATGTGCATAGACAGCAGTGGAGTCAGCTGTTCATGTTTCTCTTTAGGCATAAAATAATGTAATTCACAGTTATAAAGAAATACTACATGTGCTTTATAGGTGTGAAACGATTGTGGGTGCATCAGTGCATCATTATTCAGTAAAAATATGTTAAAAGGAGTTTCGATAAACCAGACACCATTTACCGAACAAAGTGCATTACCATACAGGGGGAACTTTACCAAATGGCATTCAGTACAATCCAGCCCAGTATCAGGATTTACAGTGGTGAGACAGTCACTCTCACAGTCCACGAAGCTTACATTATGTTACCCTCTGCACATCCTGTTCTGCAGCAGTACTTCCCAAAAGTTCAGTGGTTTTAAATATGAACTGTGAGCACAGTACTATACGCCATATGATGTAAGTATGATGTTAGTAATATGAACTGCAGCCAGGTGTTACTGTATCTGAGGTGCTGAGTTATACAGTGCGTTTGGTGGAACCAATCAAAATCAATTGGTCACTGTGCTCCTCCAGTGGAACCACAGAACAACTGCTCAGGCTCGTGCCAGATCTCAGATCAGTGGACGGCAGCCTGGTGTGGAGTCATAGCAGTGACATGAGAAATAATAGATAATATTAATATTAATAATCAGATATTTTTATTTACTTACTTTATTATTTATTCTTCTTTATATTCCCACATTTTTTATTTATTAATTTTTTTCTCCCTATATTTCCACATTTTTTATTACTAAATTATTTTTTATGGCACTCCTATGACTCCTTTAGTGTGGGAGGTGGAGTCATGGACACTGGACTCAACAAGCAAGGACGGAAACATTCCAAACAAATAAATAATGTGTGTAATAACAGGTTGACTGTGTGATTTCAAATGTGGATATGTTCTACATGATTCTGACATGACACCATGCAGACAGCAGAAAAACAAAGTCTTTTTCCAGAGGTGTAGATCATGACATTGAGATGTAAATAGGACAGAAGAAAGATCATCACATCTACTCTTCTGTACCTCAGTAACCCAAACAAGACTTTTATTGAGCGCTCCTTTAACTTTGAGTCTTTGTTTATGTTTGCTAGGTGGAAGTTTGGACAGGCAACATTTCCTTATGCTCTTTGTTTAGCGCGGCTTTAGAAAAGGAATGAAACGTGTTTGCACTTCACTCTCCCTTGGCCTCATTTCCCCTGTTTTGTGTTGAGTAAAACAACAAAAGAACACATGAAACTGGTGAATGATAAACAGGGTTAAACCTGACCATAAAGACTGATTTGGCTGCTTAGCCTTCTATTGTTTTGTAATGTTTTCTTTGCGCTGTTGAAGGAGTCATTGAAGCTGAAGTCAAGAGAGCGATGAAAGCTTATCGCAAATGAGTGATCTTGTTGACTTGGTGGTGCATTAAGGAAAGTGTGAGAGGGTGTGAACAGGAAGTTCATTAACAAGTCACAGCACTCAGATATGACACACACATATCTGGGTCATATTTGTCCGATACTGTTACACACCATGAACTCACCCAGATATCACACATCCCAGTCAGATATAATTACATTCATAAATCACCAGTTACTTGACTGTGTGCAGTGCAGAGACACATGCACACAGCCTCACCATAAGGACAGGCTGTGCACTGCATTGCCACGTAGCAGCAGCAGATCCTTGTAAAGTGAGTGCACGTTGTATTTTGGAGCCATGCGTAATGGTCAGGGTGTTCTGACCTCAACCACAGTTTGCTGGTTCTGAGCTGTAAACGGACCACGGTCCTCCGGCCCAGTACAGGAAACACCCTCAGAGCGGACCCACTGCGACACAGCCCTGTGCAGCGGTCACAGGAAGTATTCAGATCCTTTTATTTGAGTCCTGCTTTTAAAATGTTACTTGAGTAAAAGAATGTGGGTATAATCAGGAAAATATAGTATTAAAAGTAAAATAATTCAATGCAGAAAAATGTCCTCAATGCCATTCAATTATTATTACATAAGCACCATATGCAGGATTTTACTGCTGTAGGTGACTGAGATGGAGCTCATCTGAACAATTTTGTATTGAACTGCAACAAAGGACTTGTTTTTTTTTTATTATAGACTAAACTCCTGAATATTTTTCAACCACTAATACATTGATTGTTTGGTATGTAAAAAATTATGAGAAATGCCATTACAAATACTCGGACCCCTTCAGAACAACTGTTTGTCTTTATTATTATAAAAGAAAAAAAAAATTAAAATGATTAAAAGAAAAAGCAGAAAAATATAATTTCTGTCAAACAACTAATTTAGCAACTCCTCAAACCTAAATGACCACATACGCCTGTTGCTCCTACCATTAAACACGTGATTCATTGGTTCGGTTAAGGTAACAGAACTACGGTTTTTAAGTTTCCAAAACAGAAATACATGGTAAGGCTTAGGAATACATAGTATGGCATAAAATAACTTCTGCCTGATGTTCGGTACATAGCTACCCAAGGAAGTTAAATTAAAATAACTTGACTTTTAATTTAACCAGGGACATGGACAGCAGCCTCCTGGGACAAAGTACTGACTGTGTCAAACCATCCATCTTAATGAGCTGCTGCAAAATCAACATCTGGGGCTATTTTTTTGTTTGAGAAATTGATTAATTAATTGTTTCAGCTGCACGTTGTAAACATTTGGATAGTTTAGACCAAAACATAATTTTTTTTTTCAAATGTTTTGTGTGCAAAAATAATTATTATTCAATCTTAATTTAAAGTAAAGCTGTCAGATAACTTGTGTGCCACAGAAGTTCAATATTTCACTCTAGAAAATAGCAGTACTTAAGTAAATGTACATAGTTACATTCCAGCTCTGGCCCTGTGTGTGTGTGTAGGTCCATGTACGTGCACACAGACATATCTCTTTCTGAGCTGCTGTGATTTAACGCTCCCTGAAATGTCATCAGAGCCCGGTGCTGCAATTTGTGGCTCTGTGGTTCCAGATGTTTGACTTGTGCACATTAAATGTACTTGCAACAAGGAGAGTGATAGAGACATGTTTGACTGTGTGTGTGCGTGTGTGTGTGTGTTGCAAGATTGATTGAAGGAAGAGCTGAAAATAGAAATCTGGTAAAGATAAAAAACACAGGAGGTAAAAATGTGTTTCTCATCAGCGTCCTCAGATCCTTTATTTGATGGCTATAATAGATGGCGTCCGGTCTGCTCTACCCATTACAAGCTGTTCACATTTTACTCTCAACCCCCCGTCTGTCTCTGCAATCAGTCAGGCAGCTAATGCAAAACAGGCTTGTTTATGGACGTCTGCAGGTACAATTTGTAGATAAATAACATGTTTAGCAGATCTAAATGTCTTTCTGTGTTTCTAATGGGGCCAATTTTCTGAATGAACTTCCCAAAGTGAATTTCTGTGCCAGTATTTCACTTTATTATACATGAAGAGATCTGATTTGAGCTGCGTTTACTGCTCACAGAGCCATAAAGGGGAGAAAGCTATTTAAAAGCCTTAAATGGGAGTGAAAGAAATTGGCAGCTATAAAAGCAGGAGAAAACATGTTAATTACACAATGAAAAGCTGCAAATTAGGCGTCAGATGACTGAAATGAAGCAGCAAAATGAAGAACAGAAGTCACCTCAAAGGTTTGACTAAAATCTGAAGTTGTTTTTCTGAATGAAAAAGAATATTTTTATTATTTCCATAACAAAAAATATGCTCTTGTTTTCCTGAATGAATAACACATTTTTTTAAGAAATAAAAACACATTTTAATTTTATCTTTTGAGAAAAAAATGAATTTCACAATTAATGGGACAATAATTTGTTAAATTATATTATATATTATTAATTAAATCTTTGTCCAAACTTGGTGTTGAGTGTTGACTGACAGTGGATGTCTACCTTGCTATGTTTATCTGCCTCTCACCTTCTCGTGCCCCAAACGCCTTAATCGCTCCCTTAAGCTAAATGTTTCTGAGCTGAGGATCAGAAGTGGTCAGGCAACAGCCGAAATCCAGCCTCCCTCCTCTTTATGAATCCTCATTCTCCCAAATTGATTACTCTCTCTGCCACACCCAGACTTTTATCATATCCTCCCTCAGTCCTTATTTCTAGCTCACAGACAGTGAGTGCTTGCTGTGATGGCCACCTGTGAACATTTGCCCTGTTGAAAAACTGGGATTAGTTACAGATTTAGGGATGGTAATCTGAGCCCAGGCCAGTGCCCAGTAAGAGTGGCACCATCACCTTGCTCAGGTTCTTACACCACAGGTCCAGATTGGCCTGGCAGCAGCCTCGGCTAGTAACTCCTGTGACATTAATCCAACACCGGCTACGGTTAGGAGAGGTCACGTGTTTGCAGTTCACCAGTGCTGCTTTACCACAGAGTCATTTCATCAGCAGACAGGAAGAAGGGGCTCAGAGTGTATTCAGGAAAAACAGACACACAGCCTTTTGAGGCGTGGGAGACATTTCTATCTCCAGAGATGTGGATTTATGGTATTAATGTTGTGTATAAATCTGTGAGATAGACCAGGAGTCTCTGCAGCTGAGTGTGGTGAACAGACAGTCTTTGTGTTTCTGTCATGTCACATCACATCAGGTCACATCACATTGTTATTTATTTAAGATTCAGTATGATTGTTCCTACCCTCTAACCCGATCCTCATATCTAAACTTAATGCTCAGTTTTTATCACGCTTATCACTGTGAAACGGTCACAGTTTGGTTTGGTTTACTGTGGGACATTTGGACGTAGTCCCTGTGACATCACCCACAGGTTTCTGACACGGGGAGCAGAGGACTGAAAAGACCGAAAATACAGCGAAAATGTAAAAAAAAAACACTTTAACATTATACCCAAGTCATAGGGGTCGGCAAAACCCTGCTGCCTCCTTCAAATAGCATTTTGTGTGCAACCAACTATGCAAACCAGTTGATAAAAAACAAAGAAAAGCATGTTTGGCATTTTTGCTCAATAGATTTTATTTAAATAAATTGATTATCAAAATAGTTAAATATTTTCTGTAGGATGACTAATGTCCTCATCATGTCAGTGCTCAAATAAATAGAACTGTGAAATATTTAACTGTAGAAAAGTGCTGTTGACTCAGGAAAGAATGATGGAAAGTGTTCTTACTACAAAGAATATTAATTATATGAGTCAGACTTAGAAAGTCCACAACAAAAGACTCTTCAGAGTTCCTGTTGTACTCAGGTTTTGTGTGTCGAGTTCAGTCCCTGAACAAATTCTTGAGAACCTGCTGACTCCTCCGGCAACAGAGAGAGAATGAGATTCCCGGCATCGGTCAATCCAGAGTTTTAGTCGCCTGACACATTTATGTGCACTTGACTTCTCCAGTTTTAGTGTTTGGCGTAGTGTGTAACTCACGTCTCTTTCCCTCTTCTCCCCTTCTCTTCTCATAGCTGGCCTCAAGTGAACTGAAAGAAAACACAGAAGCCCCCCTACCTGGAAACCATCGGGGAACTAAGTGGATTGAAGAAGGCAGAGAGCAAGTGAGGGAGTCAGAGTGGGAGGGGAGACAGAAGGGATTAGCAGCTAATCCAGTGCATGGACAATCCTGGATGAGCCTTATTTTTCTACCAGGATGATGCAGACATAACAGTCGCTGGATTACGCCACTTTACTTTATTGCCCTTTTCAAGAAAGCAACGCCCTCCTTTTTACGCCGATTTTGTCGTTGCCTCTCAACGGCTGGGTGTCTTACGTGCAAAGGGACCAGGAGGAACGGTGGACAAAGAAGTCGGGGCCTGGTGACAGGATGTCCCATGGACGGTGTGGAGCCACACATGGATAAACCTCTTTAGTGGGAGACGGTGCATGGCAGTGGACCCCCCTCCCTGCTCTCTCTGCTTGGACTTGGAGGAAGACAAGTGCAAGAGACACGGACAAGTTGAGGAAGAGGAAAAGGACTTGTTACCAGTAAGATCTGCTGTGTTGACAATCAGCCGGCTTTTTCTTCAAAATTGTTGGATTATGGAAAGTGGTTTGCAGAAGAAATGCAGATCATGATCACTAAGTAGTTCATTTTCCAACTGATAATTCTTCATGCATGGGTTGCATTCAGTGCTTGAGAGCAGCACATGCAGTGTGGGTGGGATGCTGGAGTAAGGTGGCCTCAGACGTAAACGTAGGTATTAATCCGTGTCGGCTCACCTGAAGCCTAAACAATAGTGGGAAAGGGAAGTCCCAGTCTGATGGAAATGGGCCTATATATGCATCATACTGTCCAGTCCCTCTTTGTTTTATAGTTCTCTCTGCTAATTAAAAGCTTCTTTGACGAGGTTTGAGTAAAAGGCAGCTTTAAAGCACTTTGTTTTTACAAGGCTTCCTGGTGAGGTGATCCTCTTACTGCTGCAAATAAATGTAAGTTGAGATTGACGACAAGGCAGCTCTCCAAATGAAAAAGATATCAAATGAAGTAAGAATAGATCTTTTTTATTACTTTTGTCTCACAAACTAGCTGACTTGTTTGGCTGAAATCACATCTTGATGTTTTTGTAGTTGTGGCCGGACTTTGTATTGCTTAACTGTCATTCGCTAAACCAAATCTGAACGAGAGTCCAGCCAAGCCCAAACACTCCGACCACATAAACTGTGGTAACCAGCGGAAACGAGGTATGGCCTTGTAATTCATCTTTTTTGTTATTTTGTCAGGACTGAAAGCTGTTGTTGTGCAGGAGAGGCGAGCGTTTGGTCATGTGCAGAGCTGTGTGAGACTGGGAGAGCGAAATGAAGAGAAGGAGATGTAGACTGGTACTTGACTGACTCCACATCCATACGGGCATCTTTTAGTTTAAATCTGAAAGGAAAACCGTGGGCCGACAGTGGGTGAATAGCTGGCTCCGGCCGTGTGGAGAATGGATTATACACACATTCTCTGCAGACTGAACAACCACATATTTGTGTTGTCTGTTCTCACTGACCAGGCATGTATCTTTCTCTCTCTTTTACAGTGGGCCCCGACCTGGAATTGAAACTTGACTGACATGTAATCTGAGCTCTTCATCAAATTAAAGGGAAAATTCACAACTTTTCTGCCACCATGAGTCTGGGAAAGATGCCAGGGATTAAGGGCCTTGTGCCTAGCTCTCAAGGAAAACGTCGCTTCAAGAGTGAACTCTCTGTGGACATGATCAGCCCCCCGCTGGGCGACTTCCGACATACTATGCATGTTGGCCGTGGCGGAGATGTGTTTGGTGACACTTCTTTCCTGAGCAACTACGGGGGCGTCAGGGAGCCAGGAAGCCCGGACTCCTCGAACAGCTCCAAGTCAACCGGGTTCTTCACACGCACCTTTCGCCATGTGAGAAAGACGTCTGGGCCGCGGCCGCGAGCGGGCTCCCGTGACTTGTCGTCCCCGCCACCGGACATCTCACCCATCATCAAGAACGCCATCTCCCTGCCCCAGCTCAACATCGACTCCCCCAATGGGTGCCTACAGAGGGTGCTGTTCTCCAGCTCCATCAGCTCAACGGATGACTCCCTCTGCACATATGGTGAGATAATACAGATCATCACTTCCTGCTTTGGGGTGCTGAACCTTTGCGTGTGTGTTTGTGTGTACACACACACACACACAAACTTGCAGACAAGTTTGTGTGAATATTTTTTTTTTTTTAAAGTATGAGATGGTAACTGATGATTATGTATGATCATATGTACAGTCGAGCCTGTGCTCTAAAACTACAGTGAATACAATGAGGGAGACAAAAAATGAACAGAAAGAAAAAGAAATGGTTGAAGAGGATGGATTATTGGATGGATTATTATTTGGATTATTTACATGATATTATCATACGTGTACTATTACCATGAGTTTTGTTACATTACGATATACCCCTAGTTTAGAACCCTATTACTTCAACGTGGGAACACATGGAGCATTTGTCTGATGTCAAATGTCGAGGTCCTGGAAGACACCTATACTTAGAATATTTTCTTTTTCGTTGTTGTTATCTTTAGGTTACAAGAAACTCAGAAGCAATACAGAAAGTGAAATGAATGAATGTGTGGTGGTAGACCAGCACCATATTAATCACCCTAAAGTAGAAAAAAACTGGTGGTGTCCTATAATATATCATTACAGTTCTCACTATTCAGTCTCCAGCAGAAAGAGCCGCGGAGCTGACTTGGTGCAAACAGGACTATAAATGTCAGTGAGCACACAAACAGAGGGTGAGGTTGCCCTCTTTTCAACATCACTCTCACATTCCTCCAGGACAACCAGCAAACAGGCAGCCTTCTTCTGAGTCATCTGGAATCACCTAGGCAACACCTGTACACAATTAGCTCTATAAACACAAACACACACAGCTGGTTTGGGAGAAAGAAAGAAACCTAGTGGGCATTTTCATGTGTCATTGCCTGCGTGCTCAGCATGAACACACCATTCATTATATCTGCTAACCAATCAGAGCTTATCAGGCAGCAGTGTGCCGAGACTCTGGACTGGAAATCCCCTCTCTGGCTCCAGATTCCTTACTCAATTCAGAAGGAATTTGCCCAAAACTGAGTGATGTGGAGCCGACATAGAGAGTCAGTGAAGTGAAGGATGATGGGAGCTTTTTTCCCTCCTCGTATTAAGGTTCTGGTCAGACAGTGAGAGTTGTAACCAGTGATAACGTCTACGTATCACCCCGAAAATGTAATCACTTGTTCCTGGTATCATTGCAGAATTTCCTGAAAAATTCATCCAAATCCATCCATAAATTCTCGAGTTATGTTGCTAACTAACAAACAGACAGACAGACGAACTCCGGCAAAAACATAACCTCCTTGGCGGAAGTAATAAGCAAGAGAGCCCAATACTATCATGCTGCAATCATACTTTAAGTTGAAACTGAGACCTGAAGAGGTTCAACTCTAGCAACGCTTGCATTTTAAAGAACAACCTTTATTATCCTTCATCTGGGTCTTTACTCCCATCATGAAACACCAATTCCTACTTTCCAGTCAGATCTGTCTCAGCCTTTTTTGTTCGTTTTTGTTTCAAAAAACAACAACCTTTCCTCCTCTTTTCTGCTGTCTGACAGTTGTAGCTGTAAGTCTGCTCCTGCAAGAAAGTTTCAGCAGTGCAGTACTGGGTTGTAATATACTGCCACCCTGTGGTGAAGAGCTATAATTAGCAGAGTTACATTAACTGAGCCTGTACTGAGGCCCCATAATATTTCCTCTTGATCAGTTTTTATGTGTTATGCATCAGGTTAAAAACTTGGAATGCAGTATGTTGTCAAAAATGATTGTATTGTCAATACTGTGATATTTGCAGGAAAACAAAAACGCTGCTTCAAACATGAGTGAAGGTTGAAGAATTGTATTTTGAAGCCTGTCAATTTATTTAACATATTCTTCACATTTATTTAAAAAAAAATGCTGTTCAGGTCAAGCTTAATCTAGAGCGTTTATGAAGTGTGTCCTTTTAAATGCATAATATATCATTTTCTGGCGCTAACGGTCTCTCAATCCAAACAATAACAAAAGACAAACTCTGACTTGAAGTAGCGTGGGATCATGGGAGTCTTCATCACTTTTGCTTTCATTACAGTCAGTTGATCCTGGTTAGGTGTTCTTTCAGGATGTTTACCAAAACCTCATACTGTACTTTTCATAATTTTAAGAACCATAAATGCTGACACTCATACACAAATTTTCCCAAAATAATTATAAGGGGACTTTGTATTGAATAAATCCGTGTTTCCATCACATTATTGATGGATTACCAAATAATTTATTTGGGTGCATCGTTACTATTTAATATACCAGAAAATGTAGTATATCCCAATAGATAGCATCTCAAATGCACTATGCCAAAAATACCTGGATGTCTTAATGCAAAATACAAGCCAGCATGCTTTTCCTGCTATTATGACCCACAATGCTCCTCTGTAGGGACAGCTGCACCATGTACAAAAAGTAAAAAAGAAAAAGTATGTGATATTAAACGCAACACATATATTTGTGCTTCGGCTTGTTGTTTTCTCTTCACTTTTCTCTCCATGTTGTGTCATCAGCTCAGATCCTTCTGTAACTTCAGTGTGTTTTCTTGTTCTGTCTGTTGGCAGGCCTGCAGTCCGGTTTTGTCACTCTGCCTCGACTCTCTCGCCTCGACAGACAGTTTCAAGACGGAGAGTTCTGCAAAGGGTGTCCACCCGACAGCGGTGGCTTCACACTGACCCGCTCAGACTCTCTCGCCTCGTTCACTGTAGACCTCGGCCCTTCGCTTATGACTGAGGTACTGAGCCTGATTGACAACCCCAGCGGCCTTCAGATGTCCAATCAGAGCCAGGCAGCAGAGGAGGAAGAGGAAGGAGCAGAAGAACAAGAAGGGGACGACAGCTCTCTATCAGAGACGCCTGTGCAGAGCCCTGCAGTCACGTCACCGAACCCTTCCATGAGCAGCAGCTCATTCAGCAGCAACATGAACAGCAGGGGGCGCTCCTGTAGCTCTCACTGGACAGAGCCAGAGGAGGAGAGGAGGTCACTGAGGACACCAGATGTGTGCACCGGGTCTCCTCAGAGAGCCGAGCCTGCAATGGAGGCAGAGAGGTTCCAGAGGGCAGCTGACGTGCTGTCTCGTCATTATGGTGGAGGGTCCTTCACAAAGGGAGTGAGGACGAGCAACAACACCGTCTCTCCTGCTTTTTCACAAAACCGCAAAACACCATATGCCTATACTGAAGAGGAGGAGGAGATCAAGGTCTAGATGTTGAAACTCTCCGAGAGACAACAGGAGAACCGTAGACACCTTCCAGTGACCTGGTTTCAGGGTTTATTGTAAGTCACAAAGGCTGAACTTCCTCCTTATAAACTTTATAAAGCCCTTTTCTTCTCATGTGTGTCTACATGTGAGAAGGGGCATAACTGATCATCTACAGATCCTGGTCTGGATTCAGTGTCTGCAGGATGGATGATGGATGCTGATCTTGACCCTGGACCTTCCCTGCTCTCTGCACTACGTTGCTGCCAGGATTTTATGGATTATTTAAACAATTCTAACACCACAGAATGGATTCTTGTCCAGAGAAAATACTCAATACGACTTTTTAGTTTCACCAGTAGCAAAGAATTTAAAGTCAATTAAGTAAGTTCCACCATTAATTATACTCACATCATATGACTGAATGAACGGAACAATACATTTTGAATGGACTTTTCTATTTTTGTTCCCACACAACATATAATCCCTCACTAACTGTGATGCTCAGTAAGAAAAGGTATTTTCAATGAATAAAGATTTAAGGTTCAAAGGTCTGAGACGTTAAGCTGGAATGGAAATTTAAGGAACAAAGTTTTATAACGCTGTAAATAACGTTGTGAATAAATGAATTGTAATCCAGAATATTGGTGATATGAAAACTAAGATAGTTGTACAATTAAGGTTATTATTCCTCCAAAGTCTGTGTGATCACTGCACCAGTAACGTGTAAAAGGATTGTTTATCAAACGTTTATCAGTATCAGTTTCATATTTTTTAAATGATATGACTGATGGAATAAAGGCCTGTTGAAATTTCTGTTTTTTTTGTTTGTTTTTTTAACAAAAACAATTGTAAACCCACATCAAATTCTACGGCTGTGTGAATAGATTTTATTTTGGCCTGACTGTGTACAACTTTACTTAAGGTGGCACAGAGAGGTTGAGTTACTGTCAGGAAGGAAGGTAAGACAGATGGTTTATTGTGCCTCAAAAAAAGATATTTTTGGCTTTTGCAGTGTTGCAATAAACATGAAATAGGACTTCTGAATAAAAAGACCCAATAACAATATCTTATACCCTTTTTTCAAACAGGCTAAACTTTCCTCTCTTTTTTTAAAATCACCAGTATTTCCCAGACTTCTGCACATATATCAAAAACACAGACTGAAGTTTTTGTTTTCAAGCTCCGACTGTCTGATCAAAGTGCGTCATCATCAATTCTACTTTCACATTCAAACTGCCTGAACAAGATTCCTCACTCCTTAACTCTCAGTCATTTCCTGGCAAACTCATGTCACGTAAACAAATGATGGACAGGACACATTACTTAGATTTTATATGCTATCACAGATAATATTATAAATCTGATTGTATACTAGTTAGTGTGAAATCTGAAAAAACAAACAGCGTATGCTCATTCCATTCAATATAAAAGTTTGTTTTCTCCTGATCTCCCAAACTATTATATTATAAATATACGGATAAAGCAACTATCACTACTACATAATGTTTATAGTTCAATAAACAGTTCATCAAACTGTATTAACTTAGCTTAATTATTTCATTATTAAACATGAACCCTTATAGAGGATGCTGTTAGTTTTATTGACAGTGTTCAGGGTTGATAGTGGTTTGTGTTTCAGTGTTTTTGATTGAAACAAGAAAAATCTTCAGACTTCCATGAAATTGAACATGGTTTTCCTTGAAGTCACGTGGTTTCTCGGAAGATTATGGCGGTTATACTTTCACTTAACATTTGCCGTCATCATTATACCTATCACATGAAAGCAGATTTGTTAAAAACAGGTGGGAGGGGTTTGTGTAGGACACACCTGGAATCAGATATTATAATGTTCTGATCTGTCTCTATAAACGACAGTGACTGGCAGGACCCACAACAAGACAGCTGCACCTACAAAGACTCATCAGAACCCAGAAAACACGAAACAGAGGTGAGTTTATACAACATTTCTATTCACATAGTCTGGACCTGCAAACAAACTGATAATTATTATCTCATTTAAGTCTTTTCAGCAGGCCATTTGGCATTCATGTAAAGTTGAGGGAAAAGGTTTTATTTAGTTTGCTTGTTTTACTAGGCAGTGCACAGATATGCTTATTGTAATCCTGTACACTTAATATAAAAGTCTACTTTACTTCTTTATTCTTCCCTTTTCTTCTTGAAGCCTGTATTTTCTCTAAATATCTGCAGTATTGCTCAAAGCTGAAACCTTTTTTGTTTGCACATTATCAATAAAATCTTGATCCTTTATTTTAAACACTGCACACATGCATTTGAAATAAAATCACAACTCACAGTGTCAGAATTTAAGATGAGAAAGAAGATAGCTCTGAGCTTTTATCGTCTGATCAAATTGTGTCATTATCTTTTCCACTGTGTCATTTAAACTGGCTCAACAACATTTCTTACACTGAGCAGGCCAGTCAAGTTACTTTCCAAAAACCACAACACATCTTGAGTAGGGAAAAAATTACTCAATTATTATTACTAAAATCATAGGCTGTAATTTACTGATGAGCTCCTATATAATAATCCTATTGAACAAGGTGCACAAGTTGTTTCACATTTAAACTGGCTGAACAACATTTGCTAACACAACAGGCATCTAACTGATGAATTCTCTCCTCAGGCTTGGCAGACCTGTTTCTCTGCATTATATGGTTCAGTGGTTGCACTGTTTACTAACAGAATAAAGGTGTTCAGCGTTCCTTCAAGTCCAAAAGATTTTACTTCTTCATAAAATACTCTGTTGACTTTCTTCTAATATCTTGCCATCTCTAAAAACTTGAAACATACATTAAAGGGTAAAGCATGGAACCAAGTGTATACATTATATTTTACATAATAATCCTCCAGATTCTTCTAACTTTTAAATGTACCAACATGTTTGTCAGATCCATTTTGGTCATGCTGAATGGAAGAACAAAAATTAAAAAAAGTTTCTCAGACTTGAGGAACCATTTTAGCTGCAGTGAACGGTACGAGGCTGATGAGTGCTGATCTGCTGAGTGGGAGTGATATTTAGAAAACACTGCTGTGGGTGGTATTTCAGAGTAGGACCAGACGACTTACTGTTACTTAACTTAAGTTTGAATATTTATTGCATTTTTTCCAATGACTTTTAGAAAGAAGACGTGATGAGATGGAGGACGAGGACACTGAAGACACAACAGACAGAGAACAGTCTAAACTCATGTCTGTATCTCAATCTGTGACAACTGATAAAGGTAACTACAATTTGTAAATTAGAAACTTAACATTCAATGAAGATAAGTTGCGAGTGAATGGAATATCTCACACCCAAAATGATCATTTGTATATTAATTACTCTATATTCATCTTAGCGCTCCCCTGAATATGTATATAAATAACACATTACCAATGCAGTGGGAGCTCTATTACTTATTGTATAAAGGTCTTCTACTAATGTTTGAAAAATAAATGTTTTTTATCAAGAAAAGGGGACCTTTACCATATGCCAGCTGACGAGTTCATCCCTGACTTTATCAAAGCATCTGCTTACAAAACAGAATTGAAGTCTCACATATCAGAATCAGAATGCCCTTTATTGTCACATGTCCAGTACAAGTACAGCACAGCGAGATTTCAGGGTTAGCCTAACCCTAACCCTTTCCCAAACATGCATTTCTACTAAAACCTTATTTTTATTACTTACACACACAGCGTAAACAGTCTAATTCTCATACAAGTGTGTAACTCATATAGACTGACATGGACGAGAAAGCTTTGTTTTTATTTATATTTGATGCGGTGCATTTAGAATTCTTTTCTTATGTCTTCCTGTAACAGATGATTCGGCAGAGAATTTAGCTGAAACCACAGTGAAGGTAAGATCTTTCATCTTCATTAGTTAGAAGTCAGCTAACACACAGCTAGAGTCAGATTTGAACTCTTATATTGAGATATCTCGAGAAGTTGATGGCACTTTAAAAGGAGTTAATGTTCTTTTTAACTATCCTTATTCTGTTTGCATTAAGTGAGTGCACATTAATTCACTCATTATCGGCATACCACTGTGTCATGTTGATCTTCGTTTGATGTGTTTGACAGCTTGGGTCCATGTTAACTTCCTGTCAGAGATGTATTTTACATGTACTGCAACAGGAAATAAACTGGGACCAAATTGGAGTCTTTACATCTGTGAAAAAGTCTATTGGCCTGGTCACCACTACCGTAGACAATCATCATTGGTCAAACTTGGTGAACTTAAGATGATATAAAATCTTGCTTTTTCTTAGTGCGATTCAGTAAATGAGGCGGAAAACTCAGAGATGAATGATGCAACCAAGTCTGAAATCAAGTCTTCTGCTACAAGTGACAGAGGTAAGAGTCAAACCAAGAATTTTAATTGTACATTTCAAATGCTGTCAATAATTGGAACCAACTGAATTAAAATGATCTTTTTTTTCTTTGGAGGCACTGACAGTTCAACAAGAGAGGCTGACCAAATTAAAGACATCCAAAATGAAGGAAGCAGTGAAATCAGTCAGCAGTCTGTGGGGAAAAGTGAAGCACTGCAGGACACAAGTACACCTCAGACTGCTTCAACTGATAGTGAAGAAAGTGAGAATCACTGCATTACTTCTTATGTTGTTATTGCAAACGTGTTAAAATTACTGTGCGGATGCTGGGATTACTGCAGTGTTACATAGTG
>CAFUXE010000224.1:255915-277157 GCA_903364295.1 Serranus cabrilla | reverse complement strand
TACTAATTTAATTCATTCAAAAACAGAAATGGCAGCCATCGTTGGTTGTAATTGTATTTTGTTTTACTTTTTTTCTTCAACAAATGCATCATAATGACGAAAAAGGTTGTTTTTTAAGTTTCTTCTAAATATATTTTGGCTTTTGAATGAATTTATGTAACATAACTAAAGTAGGATGAGTCAAAAGGTGAATGTTGTTTTCAGGTTGAATGAAGCGTTTGACTCTGAACAGACATGACACTTTTATTTGTATTTGAGACTTGTTGAGTCATGAGAAGTTAAAAATAATGATTTTCTTCACAGTAACAAACATGTTTGTCTTCATATATTTGTTTTTATTTTGTATGTAATTTTAAAACAATTTCATGAATTCTGCTTTATTTTTCTCAAATATTTGTATTTAACAATTTTAGCCTTTTTAACTCTTATGCTTACAGTGGATTTAGATTTTTTATTTGCTTAATTTAGTTTTTGTTATTGCTACAGTATACTGCCAAAATGTATATGAAAGTCTTTAAAAGCACTTATGTAACATCAGTAAAAAATAAGATTAGTCAAGATGTTCTGAGATTTAATGAATGAAAGCGCTGCCTATGAGAAGTTCATAAAAGGACTGACTGTTTTAACCTTTTACCTATCGAGCTATCCACTGTCCAACTCATCTGATAACATTTGAAATCATTTAACAATCTGATCAATAATGGTATATTTTTCTTAAGTATTTAGAGTGTTCAACAATCTTACATATTTTATATATTTTATGCCTACAGTGAAATTTGTTTTGTTTATTTTATCTCCTGTAACTGATAGTGATTGACAGAGTGCTGATGACCGTATTATCAAAAATACCAATATTTGTGGGGAAAAAAGGGTGTGTGTCATTTTACTGTAATAAATAACCCTTCACATGGACCTTTGTGTTTAAGCCTCTTCTGTTATTTGTGAGCATTGTGTTATTTTCATTGTGTTCATAAATGACCATGTGATTTTATTACAGAGATTAGAAAACTGGGTGGGAATCTCAGGTACTGCTCTCAACTCAATCTTGGGCCCCTATTGTTCAATCTGTACATGCTTCCATTAGACCAGCTAATATGCAGATATAATGTGTCCTTCCTAACTATGCAGATGACACTCAGATCTGCTGTAGATTCACTCTGTCAGTGCATCCAACAGCTCACGGTGTGGATGCAAAACAATTTCCTTCAGCTGAACTCAGACAAAACAGAAGTCATTGTTTTTGGCCCACAAAAACAAATACAAAGTGTTATCGGTCACCTTGAAACTCTTTCTCAGTGAAGTTAGAAATCTCGGGGTAATATTGGACTCAGACTCAAACTTTTACAGCCATATTAAATCCATAACTTTTACAGCTTTTTATTATCTAAAAAAATTGCCAGAATCAGAGGAATAATGTCTCAACCAGACTTAGAGAGGCTGATCCATGTGTTTGTCTCCAGCAGGTTAGATTACTGTAACGGCGTGCTCACTGGGCGTCTAAACGAGCTGTAAGACAGCTGCAGTACATCCAGAACGCTGCTGCTCGCGTCCTGACTAGAACCAGGAAATACGACCAAATTAGTCCTGTGCTCAGGTCACTGCACTGGCTTCCTGTTGCTCAGAGAATAGACTTTAAAACAGCTCTGCTTGTGTACAAGTCTCTTCGTGGTCAGCGCCAAAGTACATCTGCGATATGATAGAGCCATATGAACCATCTCGGGCTCTGAGAAGCTCAGGGAGCGGTCTCCTGCTGGTGCCCAGAGTCAGGACCAAGCAGGTGAGGCTGCGCTTCAGTTTAATGCTGCTAAAATCTGGAACAGTCTTCCAGAAGATGTGAGACAGGCCTCAACTCTGACAATGTTCAAATCCAGCCTGAAAACCATTCTTTTTAGCATTGCATACCACAACTGAAAGTATCTTTCTGTAGTCTTTACTTTAAATTTAATTATTCAATGATTATTTCTGTCACTGTAAAGAACTTTGAATTGTCTTGTGTATGAAATGTGCTCTATAAATAAACTTGCCTTGCCTTACTAGTGATAACTACTACCCATAATCATATTACACATTCATCAAAACTGTAATTAATCAAATTTTTCCAGAAGATATTCAATATATATTTGGCTGACAATATGCAGTCAATACAACTATTTACAACATAACACTCACCATCCTTCTGTTCAAGCTTCATGGAGAAGGAGTCGTCGGAAATACCAGAGTCCATCCCACATGTTCTGTTGCTCTGATAAACCTGCAGACGAAGAACACAGAAAACAATGTGGAGACAAACATGTTATTAAAACAATCACACACTAATTCTTTAATTTTACCTTTAACCACTAACAATCCACTGACTCTCTACTCACCATTTAATAACGCAGACACTCATCACTTGTATTGAAATTTTGCTCGCCTCTTCTTCAAGCAGGAAAAGTGATCAATTGCCCTCTCATTGAAATCAGGCATGTTCATGACAAGGCGTACGTGCATGCATGTGTGTGCGCGTGCGTGTGTGTGTGTATGTGTGTGTGTGTCAGTCAGCCTGGAGAAGAATCTACAATTTCTGTCATCATACATATATTATCGTTAAAATTCACTTATGAAATGAACACATAAGACCCTCTACTGGCACAAAACAGTACTGATTGAGAGCTGCTTAAAGTCAGGGCAGTTTAACTAGTAACACAAAGCGTTTTGAATAATGATAATAATGAAAAAATAATAAAAGTGGCTACATATGGTGAATCTGGGAATAAATGTCCAGGGTGCCATATCTCTTTAAAAAAAACAAAAACTCCCCTGAAAGACCCTTCAACAGTTAACCACACAACAGTATATAAAGTAGTTAAAACTTGATGTCTTAATTGGACTGCTGCTCTCTCCTGGTGAAATTGATAATGACAGTGTTACTGTTTGTGGGACATAGGATAAAGCTACAACCATTCAAAGACAATAAAAAACACAAGATCACTTGAATTTTAACATTTTATAATCTTTTGCACAACAGGACATTTTTAAATGAAGATACATTTCCAATTGACTGAAGATCCACATCTCTTAATGATAAACTGAACAAACTGATGAACGCAGCGTGCTTGTTTTACAGCGGTTGTGTCTCTTAGCAGATCTTGAGGGAAGTGAGTTGGAAGTCCCCTGTGATCCTGATGTAGCTGATGACGTCCATGCCCTCACGGTTGGGAAACTGGACTTCATGTCCGTCAGGAAGCTCCACCTCAAACATGTCTCCAGCCAACTTCAACACAAGCTGAAACAGAGTGTTTTTTTAGAAAATATTTGAGACGGATATGTCAAAACCTCTTCAACTAAAACCATAAATACCTTCATACAACCTAAAATACACACTTTTACTCCCTTCAGCCTGATTCACTCACCTTGACATCTGTGCCCCTCTGTAGCGGGTTGTGTATTTCCCGTTGCTCATCGCCCCAGCAGCCACCAGTCTTTGAGTTGCAAACGAGAACGGCTCCATCGGTGTCATCGTGAAAACGAGGGTTAAAGTGCAGTGCCAGGTCATCTGCTCCACAGCCGAGGTCGATCTGAAATCTGAGTGGATCAGCGTTTACACACCATGTGATTAATAATGAGCCACACAGGGTCAGTATTAAACATGTACCCTGGCTATATATCAAAGTAAAACATCACCTTTTTCCAGTTTTGCTAATAAATATAAAATGAATGTGCCCGATTCACTCACCTCTCAGCATCATGCAGAACAATCCCCTTTACTTTCAGCTGATCTCCAGCTCTCATGTGCATATTCTTCAACTCAAGTTGCTGAGAAACACAGTTGAACAGTTCAGAGTTTCAAACAATTCAATAATATTTAAAGAGAACAATATTTCTAATTTTACTAAACAAGTACAAACAATCTGTTCATACAGTGAAATAAAAGACAGAACCAAAGCAGTTGAACTCACCATGCTCATTTTGTGTGCTGGTTAGGAAGATGGTCACACAGGCACTGTTTTCTGCCCTGGAAGACAAAGAGTAAAAAGTATCACCATGAAGGTTCGCCTCATTTATAATGTGAAGCACAAAGGCTTCAGTGAAAGGACTTTCAACAGTTACGCTGTGGCCCATTTGTTTTTATAAGGCAATCATGTAGCCTATTTAATGCAAAGACTCTATTTAATCATTGCAGCTCAACTCATTTTATAAGATTAATTGACTCTTTAATCATAAAACAGTGCCACTGTAAAGTGTTTGACTTTAACTACTCAAGAGCTAATAAAATGCTTTAAGATTGGGAGGCATTGTTTACATCAAGGAGGGTCTGCAGGAAATCACTGATTACATACATAACCACCACCTACCGGACTGCCCTGTTTCTGCATTCAACCAATCTGATTCAGTCTTTTAAACTGATTTAAAGAACATTGTCATGTCATATGTTTCATCAATAAAATTAATGTTTGATTGTTAATTGAGGCTGGTCTCATGATGCTCAAACCCTTCATAAGACACAGAACTGCCCGGACACAGTTTGTTCACACCCACAGATTTAGTGGCTGTGAAACAGTTTCTTTAGCAGTTATTTATTTAAAATAAAACTGGCTTCATTTTTGCTCATTTCCTTCTTGTTTGAGGAACTTTATTCCTCTTTTTTCTTTTTCTTTTTTTATGAAACCCTTTGTCCCCTCTCCTACCCAATAACTTTTTGAAATTGTGCTTTCTAAATATAAAAAGGTGATAAGTGCTAAGGGGTTGGAGTTTTTACTGCCACCCAGTGGCCACAGTCAAGAACTGCAATATATTAAATCGTCAATTTAGCGTCAATGCTACTTCCGGTAGATATTTTCAAAATATACTGATCAAACTGTCAATTAGAAACTAAAGTAGATAGATAGATAATTAAGATGACTAACATGATTGTTTTATAATAATTTCTGTTATTTTATCTTCAGTTTAGGCATCATATTGAAGAGAACTTACCGGAATTGGTAGCATGATATCATCTCTTTATTGATGCTAGTTTGACGAAAAAATGTGGTCGATTCTCACTGTGACCACTGGAGGGCAGTAAAAACTTATAGATACGTGGAAGGCCTTACACGGGATTTAATCAAACATTTATTAATATGGCAATTAATTGAATATTCATATAGATAGTCAATATAAATATATGTGTTTTTTCACTGTAGAATATGCTATTCTAGTTTCTAAATCTGACCACGAAAAAACAAACACAATGAGGTCCGTCCCAATAACAACTTCCGCTGTGTTGCCGGAAGTGACACATGAAAGTAAACATAGGAGCTGTCAGTAGATCCACAAATTAAGATAATTGAGACTAAATAGGGTAGTTTTAAAAGGCAGATTGCTCTTTTTATGTATACAAAGGAACATTTGTGTGGAAAGCTGGTGCAAACTCATAAAGGTAAGTCGTTTACGGCGTGTTAATGTTTGTGAAAAAGCGAAATTTCCTGTTCCACCTGCTGTTACAGCAGCTAACGTTAGCAGCTAATAAGCCAGCATTAGCAAGCTATTTTCTTGCTTATTGCTTCCGTCACCACAAAGACGTATGCCAGTAGCTGTTTGTACATTTTAGGTCGTTATATTTACTTTAACTGTTACGCGTATTTAGACATATTTTAGTGACAACATAGAGTTGTTAGCATGCAATGAAAGTTACCAGCTGTTAGTCCATCTGCTGCAACGGCTAGCGTCCTCTCACTGACTGCACTGCTGTGAAATCAATGAGGAGACCGAAGCTTGTCTGTGTCTTGCTTTATTCTGATCTCGATCACTTCACAGTATTTCCCACTCGAATGCGCTCACTTTAAAATCACTTTGAACGTTTTACTGGTAGCTACTCATATTGAGAGCTGCTGAAATTGCCAGCAAACAGACTTGGTTCATCCTGTCAACAATGTGATACATCCAGGGTTTTGTGGTTTTCATTCACAGGTTTTTCAGGGACAGGAGTGACACTGTCCTGCAATGTTTACAGACATGGATTATGAGCTGGAGGAGGACAAACTGTGAGTAACAATTGTGGTTTTCCTTATTATGATCTGAGCAGTTTATTTCTGCCATTTGAGTCTTGGTGCATAAAGATCCTTAGATCATTGGTTTAATGGCCTGTAAACTGTCATTCACATGTTCAAATAATGCTTTAAAATTATATTTTTTCTGGAATGTGCCACACTCAGGATATTTGGTCAAATTTTTCCAATCCTGCTTCTCATTTCAGTACTTGAAACTTCAAAGCTCATATTTATTGTATTACAGTCAAGAATCAAATTGTGACACCCTTAGACCACAAACAGTGACAAATTAAACCACATTGATGCTGAGTTTTCTTTGCGCTCATCATTTAACTAATTGTTTGTTCATGTCACCTTCATATGATTATGCTTTAGTTTTTTTTTAGAATTTTGCAAAAGGCAGCAGATCTCAGTGTTTCATGTCTTCTCCTCAACAGTGGGATACCAACAGTACCTGGCACTGTGTCTCTAAAGAAAGATGGCAACAACCTGATTGGTATCAGCATTGGTGGTGGGGCACAGTACTGTCCTTGTCTCTACATTGTCCAGGTAGGTACAGAACCAATGATTACAGTAGTATTTATGCATCTATGACAGAACATTTCTAACAAGTATAAAATGTAACAACATATTTCTGTGTCACTACTACCTTTCAATGTTGTTTCTGTTGTCTTGCAGGTCTTTGATAACACGCCCGCAGCTCTGGATGGGACACTGGCAGCAGGGGATGAAATCACAGGCGTGAATGGGAAACCAGTGAAGGGAAAGACCAAAGTGGAGGTTGCCAAGATGATTCAAGCTGTTCAGGTACACAGATACTGGGAATAGAATCCAGAGTCATTTACAGTCCTGAACAACACCAGGATATGTACAGGTGACTTATTTACATTTCAACAGCTGTGTGCATACACAGTCTAGAAAGAGCAATCCCATGCAGTCATCTCTGTTCGAGGTTACAGTTACTGATTACCAAGATAGAATAAAACCTAGCTGTCTGCCATATGCAGGTC
Organism: Serranus cabrilla; assembly: GCA_903364295.1. Classification (NCBI taxonomy): domain Eukaryota; kingdom Metazoa; phylum Chordata; class Actinopteri; order Perciformes; family Serranidae; genus Serranus; species Serranus cabrilla. Next base: position 270,139 of record CAFUXE010000224.1, on the reverse strand, counting down.
ATGTCATGGCTGTTTGTTTCTCCTCATGCATTCAGGCGTGACACCCGTCTTTGATTCAATAGTCTCTTATATTTAGAAAACTCCTCTGTATTTCCTGTTGGTCTGATAGTTCAAAATTACACCACTTAGAGAAATAAACCATATAAGGGCGCAATTAGCAACATGCAAAGGAAAAAGCATAACTTACAAATTGTAGGTTTTTCAGTAAATAGTCCGACAGTTTCCTCGTCATGGGTGTAAATCCACCATCAGGCTGTGGAGAAGAGGAGCTTTACTGGCTGGCAGATCTCTGCTGAAGAGGTCGGAACAAAAGCTCATAGCTTTTAGTGTAACGTCACCAAAGCAGCATGGCTGTGTTGTTTTTGGCATCCATTGTTTGCACCCAGAAAATTCCCTGACTTCCTGTGTGATGGATTAAAGACGGGGTGCAGTGTGGGATTTAAAGGATTAGACTGCGTTGCTGTTGACCATTCAGTGCAAGTGAATGTGCATGTGTTCATTCTTGGCGCCATGAAGCTGGAAAAGTTTGCACAATTATCACTTTTACCACATTTAACAGGGTAACAAACTGTAATTGAATTGTTCATTTTAGATTTTTATAAAATTCAATATAGGATTTATTTTCAAGAGATGGGTTGTTTTTTAAACTGACCAGCTGCCCAGCAGATCTCACATCTACGAAAACACTGCAGACAATTTTCGAAAGTAAAAGGTAACTTTCTTCCATAAAAAATATAAAAATGTAATAGGACATTAACCATGTTTGGCCTGGCTGGTCTGGCCTGATCCTGCCAGCAGCTCTCACTGCTACAAAAACATTACACATTATTTGAAAAACTGAGCACATTTTGGGAGTGTAACTTTCTACCCAGAATACATATTTAGAATCAGATTTATTGGACAAGTATGTATTTGACTCCAGTTAAAATTCTGTCAATATACAATACTGCAATATAATACATTAGTAAGAAGATTTAAATGATATTTACATAACAGTGTGAATAATTTCAAGCAGTATGTAAAGTACCAGTCAAAAGTTTGGACACCTTCTCATTCAATGGTTGTCTTTATTTTTATTAAAGTTTCTACATTGTAGATCATCATTAAAGGCATGAAAACTATGAAGGAACATTTATGGAATTATGTCGTAGGCCAAAGTTTTTAACAAACCAGAATATGATTTATATATACGATTCTTAAAAGGAGCCACCTTTTGCTTTGATGGTCTCAAACACAAGAATTTCCACAAATGAACTCCTGCCAGGAGCACATGTTAACTGAAAACCAGGTGATCACCTCATGAATGGAGTTATCCAGGAGAGGATGCCAGAAGTGTGAAAAGTTTTCATCAAAACAAAAGGTGGCTGCTTCAAAGAATCATCACTACATACTCAAATTTACAACCTAATTATAATGAGCAGTATGTTGGAATTCAGCCGCAGTCACCTTTACAAACATAAAGATGATTCTTTAAATTATTTTTTGTGTGTGATTCACCTGTATGTCTCAAATACGTTTCCGCAGGGAGAAGCAGTAATCCACTACAACAAACTGCAGGCAGACCCCAAACAGGGGAAGTCTCTGGATATAGGTATCTCCTCCTGTAGTTTATGTATTTTAATGTTATGCATTGTATCACAGTAACTTTGATCCAGTGCTGTGCTTTCAAACACATCTTTTCTGTCTTTCAGTGCTGAAAAAAGTCAAACATCGGCTGGTGGAGAATATGAGCTCGGGCACAGCGGATGCGCTTGGACTCAGTAGAGCGATCCTATGCAACGGTGAGATTATTATAATCTGATTGTACGAATTAAGTTATTTAGGTAGATTTGAAGCTCTGCTCATGTGGATTTGTTTCACTTTACAGATGGACTGGTCAAAAAATTAGATGAGCTGGACAAAACGGCAGAGCTCTACAAAGGTAAATATTCAAACTACAAAACTGGCCTCAAGTAAACCAAACATATATATACTGATTTCAAAAATTAAAACTAATCTGATGTCTTATGATGTCTTATTATTGTGTGCTTGTAGGGCTGATGGAGCACACGAAGCGGCTGCTCAGAGCCTTCTTTGAGCTTTCTCAAACTCACAGAGGTGAGTTACTGTGTCTAACATTAGGAATTATAAAGCATCACTGTTTGTTTGGGTGTCTGAGGAGTCTGACTTGTATCTGAACATCCACCCCTCCAGCATTTGGGGATGTTTTTTCTGTCATCGGGGTTCGAGAGCCTCAGGCTGCAGCCAGCGAGGCGTTTGTGAAGTTTGCTGATGCTCACCGCAACATTGAGAAATACGGTATTAAGCTGCTGAAGACCATCAAACCTGTGAGTAAAAAGTGGAGTCAGACCGATATGGGACTTTTGAGATACTGATTTTAGAGGGGAAAATTCATAGTTAATTGATATGGTGGCAGATATATTTTTTTAGATCAAATAATATCTGTCAACTGTTATCTTTTGGGCTCCCGTAAAAAGAGATTAGAAGTTTGGCTTTGAAGCATTTACTACACTTGAGAACATGAATGTTTTTTTTTTTAACTGTAATTACTATGAATGGAAGTACATAACAGGGGTGTCACAATTCAAATTGAAAATCCATCAAAATTAGATGATTGAAATCCAAAGCAGGATCAGTGATTCTCGCAGTATTTTTTCTCCACCTCCTGCCTACGTGCGCACACACAAAGAGAAAAAATTAATAAAAACTCTTCAAAGTGGACGCAGTGTAGCTTACTGGCGGCTGCAGCTGCCTGTTCCCAGACTCCCCCTGCTGCCCTGAAGTCACTGGTGGGGCATTTTGTCTTCCCTAAGAGTTATGTAAACAACAAAGTGTCTTCAACTGAAAAGCTACAGTTTGTACCCCCCCACCACACAACTGCCGAATCAAACAGGCAGTTTCACCAGGATCTAAAGTCAAACAGAGGCTGTCGGCAGGTTAGGAAAGTCAAGCTGCTGTTGTAAAGTATCCTTCTGCCATCTAGTGACTTTTTAAAATAAAATCTTTCTCCAGTTTTTCCCGATTGACTCGTGAAATAAGTGTCATAGCATTTTAAATACATTTTGATTATTGTGCAACATTCCCCCCAAAATTTGGCAGTTTTATCACATTTGATGATGATCTTTTTAAAGGGGAATTTAAATATGTAAACGACTGTTATTACAATACACCACTGATCTGATATTAAACCTCATTCAACCTCATATCATTTTGTTGTTGTGCAGATGCTCCACGATCTGAACACGTACCTTCACAAGGCCATACCTGACACGAAGCTCACCATCCGCAAGTACCTGGACGTGAAGTTTGAATATCTGGTAAGGCAGCAGCTCTTTGGTTTGAGTGCAGCTTAGTGGCATCACTGTCCGTCAGCAGAGAATCATCATGAACTTCCTGTGTTTTTCAGTCGTACTGCCTGAAGGTGAAAGAGATGGACGATGAAGAATACAGCAGTATTGTGAGTTTTCATTTTTAAGATTTCTAATGAGATTTACAGGAAATGTGTTGCTTTCCACATCTCTTGGAGGATTATTGTACTTCTCTTATTATGTGAAGCACTGATTAATTTGCTTCGTGCTACAGGCCATGGGAGAGCCCCTGTACCGAGTCAGCACTGGTAACTATGAGTACCGTTTGGTGCTGCGGTGTCGGCAGGAAGCTCGCGCCCGTTTTGCCAAAATGAGGAAGGATGTTCTGGAGAAGATAGAGCTGCTGGATCAGAAACACGGTGGGTTGGTCTGTGTGTGTTGTTCTTGTTGGGTTTTTATTCCTCCGATATTTTTTACGGTTACTCACTCAAACCAAAGCAAACCAAAGAAGTGCTGTTTTGCAAGTCAAGGACTGAGGTGTCCTTGAGCAAGGCACATAACCCCTCCAGGCATATTGTTAACAAATTACAAATGGATCTATATTGGCATAGAACATTTGGGCCCCATTGCCCAGCCCTACTGTCAGCTATAAATTGACACTGATGACACATTTGCATTGCAACCATCTGATCACTTCCTCTTAATCCGAAACAAATAAAACAATATCCATCATTCACCCCAACCACCCTGCCATGCCAGGATGCATCGGGTCTAAACACACAACAAGGGAGTTTTTTTGCTTACTTTGTTGTCCGATGTTTAAAGCAGGATGAGTCAGGTGAAGGGTTGAGAAAGTATTGTTACTACAAAGCAGAGAGAGATTAACAAGCTCCATATTTAATGTTCAGAATCTAACATTTTATCAAAAAAAGAAAAACTAAAGAAACCCACTCACTAAAAGTGCACCTGTAACCCTCATCTTTTTCTCTTTTTTTCTCTACACGATTCTTTTGTTTTGTAGTCAGTGTGTGACTTACCTGCCAATATGTTTATTTACATGTATGCCGCTCCGTTTCCCCTCTCGTCTTCTTCACCTACAGTCCAGGACATCGTGTTCCAGCTGCAGCGCTTCGTCTCAGGCATGTCACATTACTATGACGAGTGCTACGCCGTCCTGAAGGAGGCGGACGTCTTCCCCATCGAAGTGGACCTCTCCCGCACCATGATCAACTACGGCACCCAGTCGCTGTCCTACACTGGGGACGAGGAGGAGGAAGAGGAGGGAGGAGGCGGAGAGGAAGGAGGGAGCAGTGCGGGGAGACAAGCAGAGAACGGAGCTGAGAAACTGATCGATGACGAATGAGAGCCAGTGTGTTTGTGTGTGAGTGTGAGTGTGTGTGTGTGGTATGTGGAGATGAAGTCCACCGCTCTAACATATCTGTTCTGGATTTAATGTCAAAGCACTCACCAAACAGCATGGATGGATTATTCAATGGGCCTACAGGGCGCAGTTTCAGGGCACCCCGTCTCTTTAAATGAGAAAATGTTAATCAAAGAGACATGTATCAACCACAAAGACTCAAATGACCACAAAGCAACAGAAAACAACTACAAATAGAGACAGAAAGTCTGCAAAGAGATGGTGAGCAGCTTCAGAGAGACTCAAAATGACTACAAAGACATTAGAAATGACTACAAGAGAGACAGAAAAATTGTCTCTTGTTGTAATGACAATAAAGCAAATCTGAATCTGAATCTCTGAAAAGACTAAAAAGACACAAAACAACTAGAAATTGGCAATGCAAATTCAAAGATTCAAAATTAGAACACACACAAAAAAACTACAAATAGATTAATCAAACACAAATATACTCATAATGACAGAAAAGACACAAAACAACTACAAAGAGACTCAAAGGGACTACAGAGAGACACAAAACAACCACAAAAAACTACAAAGAGACTCAAAGGGACTACAGAGACACAAAACAAATACAATCAAACTCAAAGGGACTATAGAGAGAAAACTCATCTACTAAGAGACTCAAAGGGACCGCAGAGAGACACAAACCAACAACAAAAGAGAAAAGACAAAACCACCACAAAGATTTAAAGGGACAACAAAGAGACAAAAAAACAACTAGAAAGGGACTACAAGAGACACACAACAACTACAAAGAGACTCAACGGGACTACAGAGGGACACAAAACAAGAAAATAGGGCCAAATAACCAGACCATTATTAACTTTAAAGACCAAAACAACGGCAGAGTGACACAGAATAGCCACAAAGAGATGTTACCTGACAACAAAGACACACCAACACAAAGACGCACCAACACAAAGAGGCTATAAAACTATGAAGTCTGCTCATCCTGCTCCTGTGTAGGAAAAGTGATGGGGCTTTTTGCGTGTTTGTGCCTGAGGCCCATTGTTTCCCAATCCTCCCATGCCACGCTGCGATCTTTGCAGCGATGTAAAGCAGCTGAAACAGAAAACACTATGATCATTAATGACAAAGGTGAATACTACTGAGAACTGCTGCTATAATATAACGCTGTATGTTGATCTTTTGGTGGTGTTTTCTTCCTCGGATACTCAAAAATCAACTGTTTTGTGATTATTTTATCATGGCAACTTTGGACCGACTCTTTAAAAGACTTTCTGCTTTTTGATGTGTCTGTCCTCCACATGTAGGGTCGTTGCTCAATGACAGTGAGAGACACAACAGAAGGCTTTTTTCTCTTTTTTTCAATCTGAATGCTATGGAGGGTTTATAATGTGGCAGAGTTTATATGCATATGAGGTGTGCCTTCTTAGCCTTAATGAAGTGTAATAGGTCTGGGCTGTGTGTCAATGTGCATGTTGTGTTGTAACTTGATATTTGCATTTTTGTTTTGTTATTTTCTTTGCCACAAGCCTGTCGTATTTTGGACAGGGATTTATTTAGCTACCTAAAATGTTATTTTGTGGTAAATGATGAGTGACATTTTCTCCCCGGCTTAACAAATTGCAAATGACTACTGATATACGAAGACTACTTAATATACAAGAGATGAAGATAATGACTGAAGAAAAATGAATTCTGTTCTTAAGCGAAGAGTTTGTTACATGTAGCTGTTACATTCCTTTGTCCTCTTTATTTTCTTCTGAGCTCGTGTCCAGCTATGAAAGGTTCACAATCAATTTTTTTTAAGATCATATAGTCTGTTTCAGAGTTTGTTTTTTCTCTCTCTCTCTTCTGACACATGCATTGCTCTTTTCCCCTCAATAGTATATATTCTTCATTCCAGCAGTGCCCCGTAATGGACACACGGCCTCACAGAGCTTTACCACTGTGTGGAAACAGGTTGAAAAATGCAAACACTACATGTAAATAAGTATGTACAAAGGGACAGGGTGTTAAAAATCTGATGTTTTAACTTTCTTGTCATTCCCACTCTATTTATTAGTTTTTTTCAGAGCATATTTAAACGTTTAAAAAAGGAAAATTTATTCTATGTTATAATGAATATCTTTGTTGTAAGTCATTCATTTTGCTTTCAGCGGGATAAGATGATTTCGTGCATTGATTTACTGTTGGGAACACTTGGGGGCAGCATCACATCTGATAAGTGCACTATAGTTCCTGTGTTGAATTAAAGTATATTTTGTTCCTGTAACATTGTGTTTATTTATCTGAAGAACTCCATTACCCGGATTGTTTCTTAGACAGTGTTACATCCCCCCTTTAAAAATGAGGATGGCAACACAACAATCAAAGAAATGCAGGTCTTGTGAAAAGTAATTTGGAGTTTATTTTACAGTGCTCCAACAAAACATCATTCAACAAAGTTTCACAAACTGGGTGGGAGGAATGGGACTAAGTGGTGGTGCCAAATAATCGAAAGTAAGATAACAAAACAAGGCCTGACTAACTCCTGACAACTACAAAACAAAATCAAGAAACAAAGGCCTAACTGACTTCTCTAAAAACAGATTTGAAATAACTACAAGTGTGGCACCAACCAATAAACCTTATGTGTCCCAAAAAATTTACCTCCGTGTTGCAATGTAGGGTACCCAACTTACCTAACGTCCCAACCTCCCCACCACAAGTGTTGCACATAAAATGCCAAAGTTTTCCAACGAAAACAACAAAAGTCTAACAGACAGCGCTTAACAAAGGAAAGATGGCAGCCACTGGTGATCCTCACTGTGGGCCCTTTTAAACTGCCACACACCACCTCTGATTGGCCAGCTCAGCAGGTGGAAATCAACTCCACAGGTGAATCCCAATCAGGTCGTTTACCTGGAAGAAACAGAAAGGAGGGGGAGGAGAGGCAGAACTACACACAAACAACACAACAACACGTAACAACAGACACCTAGCATATTGAAATTAGAGGACTCATATGGTCTTAAATCAACAATATCAACCTTAAAATTGCCTGGCAGTTGTACCATAAATAACATGAAATGAAATTAATTGTAATGTATTTTTTATTTGATCAATGAACGTTATTAACATTTGATGAGGATCTTATTTGTCATTTAACTGTAATGATTCTGCATCAGTTGTGCTGATGCAATATGCGTGAAACAGTCAAATAAGATACAATTATACTGTTTATAGTTAGGCCATAATAAATATTAGTTCTCGGTATTGACTCAGTAAAGCTATAAATAGACGCATTATGCCATGTGTGTCCCGCAGAGCCCCAGTGGCCTAATGGATAAGGCACTGGCCTCCTAAGCCAGGGATTGTGGGTTCGAGTCCCATCTGGGGTGAAACGTTTTGCTCGCTATCATCAGTCAGAAAAGAACAGAAAAGTGCTAAGTAAACTTCAATTGATTTTGAGTTACTGCGGCGATATGTACTTATCAGTATAGGTATGTGTGTCTGTGTGTCTGTGTGTCTCTGGCGCTTACCATGTAGTTCCCATTTTTCCGGCCCTGCAGCCAATCAGGAAACGCGCTGCTACGTTGACTGTCAGGTTTGCTTGGAGTTTCCCTCCGCCACATAAAACTGATTTCCTCTTCGAGTGAACCACTTTTGGGAGATCCGCGTCTCTATTCTGCAGTTACTTTAGCTGTTAACGGCATTTTCACAGCCATGGTTTTAGTAAAGACGCTGTATGCGTTTCTTTTATTTAACGCTATTATGGCTACGACCTTCGCCTCTGCTGACAGTAAGTAGGTCGAGTTTATGTGAAATCACGGGTTGTTTTGTAAGGATGTTGGGTCTTCATGTGTCAGAACTGAACAGTGATTGGCTGTCAGCATGCATGCTCTAATGTATTTTACTCTCACTCTCTGTCAACCGCTGTGATTTAAGGTTTTCAGAGATTGAGTTAAATATGATTTCTCTACTGATATAGGATATTGGTAATCCCCAAACTCACGAGGTTTCCTACCACTGAAATCTTTTTGTTTTAACTTTCATTTTCGATTATATCCATAACTCAATTTTAACATAAGCCATTCAGAATACATAGATACAACACATGCAAGAGTGGGATATTTTTAGTCAAAGGAACTAGTCTTGTGACCCTTTATAGCCTAGACGTTATCGTCACTCAAGCTTAAAAAATATGAAGACCATGTAAGTAAATGTGCTCTTCACATCTATATATCTATGATATATACAGATATATATATATCAGAATGTTTTATCATGTAAGGATCTGCCCCACAAAGCATGTATCAGTTTTTAAGTCTAATATTAAATGTTCCAAAAACGTGTCTTTTGTTTAATGCAATGAAGTTTGATTTCTTCTCAGAAATGGCAGCAGCCACGGTGTACTGGGACTCCCAGCACAAGCTGGTCCTGCTGAAGGAGGGGGTGCTGGAGACAGAAGGGGATGCATATGGGTATCTGAATGATACCCTGTCCACTACAGGATGGAGTATCCTAGAGATCCGTGCTGGCTACGGAAAGACCCCTGAAACTGATGAGGTGACTTTCTTCCTGGCCGGCTACCTAGAAGGCTTCCTCACTGCCCAGTAAGTGTCACGAATGTGCTGTCATGCTCAATATTCCCATAGTATCCTTATCATTTCACAAGGAGGTCTGTGTTGGCTCATTCATGACTCTTAAACATCTGATAATCAAATTGGTGAATGGTTGCAAGTCTGCTTTGACCTTTGACTCGTTCTGTAATAATGAGGAAACAAATGAGAGTACCCCTAACAATGTTAAACAAAGTCATAAGGATAATATTAAACAATTGGGTTAGAAATTATTTTATAATTCTGGTTATATAAATTCTTCTTCCCCAGGCAGATGATGGACCATTACACCAACATGTACCCTCAGCTGATCCAAGACCCAAAGATCCTTGGCCCGGTTCAGGATTTCATGACGTGAGACAGTTCTCTTTTCCCTTTAAAAATGTTAAACCGCAGCAGCAGCACCGCAGTCTTTCATATCCTCTTCTTAGAGCTGTTCAGCTCAGATCATACTACTGACATTTAAGCTGATCTGTATTGGCATTTTATCATAAATCATATTGTAAGTCCTGCATTTATTTTTTATTTTTTATTTTTTTGTTGTTATTATTATGGGATTGGGAGTACTGAAGGTTCGGGTAGGTTTATACTTTGATACAAATGATAAAGCAATACATTTAAAAACTAGAAAAACAAGAAAATAAGAATATTTAATTTATATTCATAATATAAAACATCAAAATGTTAGCTCTACATTTTTTTTAGACCTAAACTGGGCAACACTTCCTGGGAGATATAATTCATAAACTCCAAATGTTTAAAAAAAAAAGATATGTGTGGAAATGTTGGATGCAAATGAGATGGGTAGCAACATTATTTAATTTTCCATATCGCATTTTCCGTTTCTGCCTATGTAAGGGTCAATATGTATCTGGACTACATTTGTTGGGCTGCGTTTGGCTCTTTACTTATAGTTGTTTTACAGGGAAAAATTACAGTATAATGAATAAAATCCCTCTTGGGCTTGCAGGAAGCAGGACTCATGGACCAGAGAGCAGGTGAAACTGAACAAGACCTCCGATCCTTTTTGGAAACACACAGGCTTCATAGTGGCTCAGATGGACGGACTGCAAGCAGGAGTCGCAGCATGGGCCAAGAAACAAGGGAAAAAGGTTGAAGGCACATAACTTATTATTATCTCTTTATCGCATTTTTACTTTTGTTTGCACAGGTTTTTACACCACAGAAGCCCTGTGAGAGATCCTGTCCCTGCGACAGTAGAGGAAAAATGTCCCACAAGTATAAAATGTATGAATCAATGGGAAAATACTGCATAAACAACTGCATCTGTTCAGAAGCAGCTTTCAAGTGTATATGTAAAGTTATAGATAACATAGAAGTGCCCTAATTAAGAAAATCTCAAAACACGTAGGAATCTGAATCTTTGAAACTAGAAATTCGACTTTAAGATCCCAATGTTCCTAACATCTGACTGTTACAGAGCTTTAAATATTCCTCTGTTCTTATTTCAAATGAGGAACCTCCCATTCAAACCAGACTTGTGATCTTATATCACATTTAGTCACTCAGTCACGGTTTGCCTTATCTATGCCTCTTACATGCAGTTTGGTATAAAAGTCTTCAAATAGCTCATGATTTTAATGATTTTAATGATTTTAAATGTACAGAATCTGTTTTGTGCAATATTTTTGTTTTTGGATATGTGGCTGTCTAAGTTTGGCAGCAACACGATTCATTTTCATTTGCTGACCAGCAGCTGTTTATCTGGCGTCCTTCCCACAGCCGCTGTCCCTGTTTGCCGTCCAGTTCCTGAATGCAGTGGGAGACCTGCTGGATCTGATCCCAGCCCTGGTCCCCAGCTCCAACCCTCCACTCCGAGACTTCAAACTCCCAGGGATGGGACACTGCTCTGCTCTCATCAAGGTCAGAGGTCAACACATGTTCCAGTCAGGCACCGGTGCACTGGCAAAATGAGACATCATTCTTCATCCTGCATACTTATCTAAAGGACACCGAGCTCACAATCTTCATTTTAAAGCTTTCTCTTTGTAACAGTGAAGTATTCAGTGTATAAAAACCCTAGTTCCTCCTTTGTGATCATAACCACTCAAGAAATACAGGCCTTAGTGTTCCCAGAGACACAACACAACATAACATCAGCATCAGTTTTAGTGAACGATATATTTAGTATTTTTTTACCACTTAGATCTGAAGCTGTTATATCCATCTATAGCCACCAGACTCCTTTGACAAAAAAAGTAATTTGATCATGCAGAAAACATGACACTGGATCCACTTTAGAACGTGGCTTCAAAATGACATCAGACATAATTGCTACATTGTTTCTACACTGACACGTTTACATTCTCTACCAGCTTTTAAAAGATAAAACTCAGTTTGAAGACCAAGATGCCATTTTTTAAATATTGTACGTCAAATAGAAAAAAGAATAGAAAAATCTTTTTCTCTGTTTGTATTCATATTTGCCTGTAATTGATATATTGATATATTGTAAACACTGGTAGTCAGCCAACAGTCCATCGGACAAAGCGTAAAGATGATGTGCTGACTCTTAACCTCTGACCCTAAATGTGATTATTGCATTGAGCAGTGCTGAGTGGAGTCAAATCATCTGACTCTCATTGACACAAATTCCAGTCATTTCTGCTGATACATGAATACTGATTCGACTGTTGAGTCGCGATCCATATTACAGTTTCCTGCCCTCCCCCCTCAGATGCTGCCCGGCTTTGAGAACCTCCTGTTTGCCCACTCCAGCTGGTACACGTATGCCGCCACAATGCGGATCTACAAACACTGGGATTTCCACATCACTGAGCCTCACGCAGCCACTGGGAAAGTGTCCTTCAGCAGCTACCCTGGTACGTAATTCTACAAAGGTAACGAGGAAATGATATCCCACAAAAACAAAGATTTACCACAGTAAGGGTTTTTTAAAACAGCAAGAGCCCACAAATGTCCCACAGCGCAACACCATAGTAGTTTTTTAGCTATTAAACACATTTTAATCATAATTATGGCTGTATTCCTTTTAAAATGTAAATATACACCCGTGTTTCAATTACACACAACTTTCACTCACATATATAGTCATATTCCACATGAGCAAAGGTTTGACCTGCAAGTCTTTGTTTATCTCTTCTAATGTCCTACATCATTCATATTTTCATTCAGATATGTTATCAATAAACATACATTTAATATACATTATACATACAATTTACAATATGAATGTGAGAAGATTGTCATAAATGGTCTTCGACTATCTGTCTCCTCAGGTTTCCTGGTGTCTCTGGATGACTTCTACCTCCTGGGCAGCGATCTGATGATGACCCAGACCACCAACAACGTCTTCAACTCCTCCCTGTTTGACGTCATCACTCCCAGCAGCCTGCTGGCGTGGCAGAGGGTCAGGCTGGCTAACAGTCTGGCTCATACAGGAGAAGAGTGGGCCAAAACCTTCTCCAAGTACAACTCTGGTGAGTGAGTGTGTATTTGTACAGACACAAACAATATATTTAAAAGGCAGCAGTGACATGAAGAGACACACACGTATAACATGAATTAATAACAGTGGAGTGAGGGCCATTTTATCAGAAGCTCGTATTCAGAAACTGTCTTTAAACAAGCCTCCTGGAGTTCTTTAAGATTGTGATATCATAACTATAACATACTGGATATAGAGGTAGAAAGTGCTACGGTGCTATTGCAGTCATTCCCCGGCTGCAATGATGATGCAGAGAGTGCAGATGCGGAGACACACTGACTAATCAGAGCAGACTGGGCTTTTTTTCGGCAGAGGGGCTTAAAGAGAAATCAAAATCTGAAGACTAAAGACTTTAGCTGCATGAAATTTAAAAAGACAATACACCTGGCTCTGCTTGTACAGGAACCTACAACAACCAGTACATGGTGTTGGACAGGAGCAAAGTGAAGCTGGGCCACAGTGTTGATGACGGCGCTCTGACTGTGGTGGAGCAGATCCCCGGGCTGGTGGAGTACTCCGACCAGACGCAGGCTCTGCGCAGAGGTAACAACACATCGGTTTCTTCTGTTTGCTACTGGATTTCATTTCATTTGGACTGCTGTAGAGTTAATGTTTCCTGCTGCCACAGGTTACTGGCCGTCCTATAACGTTCCCTTCCACGAGAAGATCTACACGATGAGTGGTTATGGGCACATGTGGGAGGAGTACGGAGAAGACTTCTCCTACGATCTCTGTCCCAGAGCCAAGATCTTCCGCCGTGACCAGGCTGATGTCAAGGACCTGGACTCCTTGAAGCACATCATGAGGTTTAATGGTATGTGGCTCTGTCTCATTCAGCTGGGTCTAGATATCAACCAGAATCTGCATTTCCTGTGTTTTTCACAAGTTTAAAGTAGCACTGATCTGTATTCAGTGTCACAATGATTAAACAAACACTAAACAGTAGATCTCAAATAATATTCCTAAAAAGGTTAGTCCAACATTAGAACTCTTTGAACCCCACAAACTTGACAAAATTACACCATTAATCATAGCCAGAAACTGTATTTGCTTGTTTTCAGACTACACGAAGGATCCGTACTCCAAGGATAACCCCTGCAAAACCATCTGCTGCCGCGGCGACCTGAGGGCAGAGTCGCCTTCACCATCAGGCTGCTACGACACCAAGGTAGCGCCCTGTCGCCACGGTGATGTTGCATTACGTGAACAGAGGTCGCTAAGGTTTAGTAAAATATCAAATGCCTGTTAGCTCAGATTCCCTCCCATCCCCGTGTCGTTCTCCGTCCAGGTGACAGATTTCCACATGGCTGGGGACTTCCGTGCGGAGGCGGTGAACGGGCCAACGACACAGGATGGACTCCCGCCGTTCTTTTGGGATAAATACAGCAGCATCAGCCACCAGGGCCTGCCGCGGTTCTACAACTTCACCTTCGTCAAGATGCAGCCCCTGCTCTTC
>CAFUXE010000224.1:243654-255859 GCA_903364295.1 Serranus cabrilla | reverse complement strand
TGTGTGTGTGTGTGTGTGTGTTTGTGTGTGAGTGAGACAGATGAATGATGAATCAGGTACAGTCTGGGGTTTCTTTTGTGGTCTACAAACATTTGTTTGATTTTTATTTGGATTATTGCTGAAAGTTCAGAAATCTGTCCCGACAAATGCTTTCTTTTTAAGGTTTTAAACGTTGTGAGTAACAATACCTCCTTGATGTAGTGCACAATATCACACTGCCAATCAGATTTGAACCCAGTATTGTCTCACTCATCCAACATATTATGTGAAATATTTACTCTTGAATAAATCAGAAATCAGTTTTGTTTTTTACACATTTGTGCCTTGAATACTGAGAGTAATTTAGAGGTTTTATCAAATGCAGAATCAATGCACTAAACCAGTATTCCTGCCAGCTTTGATTATTTTTTAAATGCTTATATGTCTTCATACTTGCAAAAACTATCATGTCAGTGGTAAATGAAACAATCTGTGCAATGCTAAACTCAGGGCTGTTGATCTTCTCTAGTGCTGTGATTTATATGCATTTATTTGTTCTGCTGTGCAAAATTAAAACATCTCAGGTTTGTATTTTTGCAGAAGCCTGTGTTTCATATGTGATGTGATGCTTTACACTGCACAGTTGCATCTTTTGTGTTAAATGTTTATAAAGTTTTTACAACAAAGTCCTGTTTTTTTTATCTTGTCTTGACTCTCGGATTGCAAATTTTCTGGTGAATTTTTGTTGTGGAACAGAATATTTGGACTAGAGGATGGTGCTGGAGAGGAGAAAGCCAAATCATCAGCTAATGATCGCGCTAACAGGTTTGCTTGGTTAGCACGGTGCATGTGCAATTCAAAATTAATGAATTAATGGTGTGACAGGCTACAGATCTTATAATTAACTGCTAAACAAAACATTTTTAGATGACCAAAATATTTCAATTTACTCTCCTGAACCTAAAAACACACTATGAAAGGGTCAAAGTTCTGAGTTGCCATGGTAGTTAGTGCTCTTGTCATTCACACGGTCGCCCACCCTAAAGCCTGCCCTGCTTTATCGTCTATTTTACTTTCAATAGGAACATGATTTATAAAATGAACACCAAGCTGTATTGAAGAAAGCTTGAAAATAGTGATTGAGGAAAATGTTGACTGAGATAATAAATCAAGTGAAAAGTAGGTAATTTTCTGTATAATTAGACTTTTTGCAACAAGGGAAGTCGCCACCTGGTGGCCATTAGACATAATGCAGGTTAAGGGCACTTTCTCATTGGTTTTACTCTTCAGACCCTGAGGTTGCTGCTTGATTTGGAGAAACTGAAGTTTCCACACATGACCAAGCTTGTTGCATTCAAATATTCAGTATTATTTCCTAATATTTCATCACTTACTGAATCATCTCTGGTGAAGCTTGCTGCAATCAAAACAACAAATTCTGGAGAAACTGTCAGAAAATATTTGTCTTGTCCCGTCCTGTGGTGAGTGCTGTTTTCATTTCATTCACAGTTTCCTTTTTTTCTTAATACTCACTTTCTCTCTCTTAGTTTTAGTAGTGTTATGTAGTTGTTCCTGGTTTTTGTGATCTCTGCTTCATATTTCCTGGATTTCATCATAGTCTTTACCGCGCAGGATTTGTTTTCTAATCTCCTGACTGACTTCCTGTGCACATTTTGCAAGAATCAAGATTCTGTCAGTGTGATTTGTAAGTCGTCCTGACAGTCATTTCAACAGGCTTAACAATGCAAGATAATGAGATGTTGTGGAGCCCAACAGCTGCCTAATGGTATGATTTAGTATGACACATTAGTTTATGTTCAGTCTATAGTGTTAATATTAGTTCATAAACTTGTGATTCACTCTATGGAAGAGAGAGACTTGATGTCTCAGACGCCTGTGGCCTCATGTGAATTAAGAAAAACTGACAGGAACTAAATCTGATCAGTAATCAGGTCATACATCTATAAAACTGATAAACCGTTTTGATGAATCACTATCCTCACCAAGTAATCATTTGGACGAACAGTAAACTGATCATAGATTACCATAAAGTTCCTGAAATTGTTTGATCCAATTTAAAGAACTTAAGAAGGTCAAAACCTCTTTGTTTTTGAAACTGAAACAGGGTGAGATCTCTCTCTCTCTGCCCCCCAGGGACACGTAGTGATTCACTCTTTCCTATGAAAGGGAGGAACTGAAACATCTGTTAGGCACTCAGCATTCATTTCTAAATCCTCCCTCCACTGTGTCTCACAGTTCTCTGTTATCAGCTACTTTTTTTTGGTATGTGTCACAAACACAAGTTCAGTGGAGGATAACACAACAGCAGGTTGCCACATCGCTTCAGCCATGTGCAAGAAGGACTGTCCTCCTGGACATAAGTGGGACAACCTCATCTGCTTATGCAGCTCTATCTGTCCGGAAAACAGTAAGTGGGACAGTCTTCTCAAAGCATGTCACTTCAGCAAGACGGAGACCAGACCTGAACCCGACCCACCAACACTTGAACAACAAACAGGTGAGAACTTTTTGCTTCTAAATAAATCCTGTAGATTTTTATCTACTTCCTTTGCAAAGTTGTTCTGCCCAAAACCCAGTTTCAAAACCTCTTGGAGCTCGATTTTAGATCTAGTTTAAATCAACATCTCACTTTTTAACGTATTGTTTTCAACCTGACTTGTGTGTAATGGTTCTCTCTTGCTGTGAGGCAAGAGTGCTAACCACTACACCACCAGCTAAATACATCTGTGCGCAACATGAAATATAAACATTTTTCACAAATGTTCCCATTTTGACAAATTACTCAAGCAGAAACCTTAGTGCACTATAGGGCCGATTCTGCCCCCTGTTGAGAATATAATTATTTCACTTAAGGTAGTTGTTAATCATCTGTTTCCGCGCAGGACATCCCCCGACTAATGTCGTCCAGCTAAGAGCCACGGACCCCACAGAGCCGTCCCTGCCTCGTGGGGTCCAGCTGAGAACCCCCACTGCCCAGGTGACCTCAGTGATGCTGCTGAGTCCGGCTCTGTGGATCTTTGTGGTGCTGGCTACACTGGGGTCCATCCTTACTCTGGTGCTCTGGTTTATCATATACAGACGACAGGACAGACACAGCAGCATCTCAGGTAAAGACAACTGTCTATGAGGATTCAAATTAGTTGATTTTATTCTTTATAAATACATTTTTCTAAAGACCAACAAATCCCACAATGCCCAACAAATCCCACAATGCCCAGAAACGGGACAGAATATTTCTTTAGTCTTCACTTCACTTTTCTGGAGGGTTTGAGAGTCACATGATGGTTTAAATGCTGTTTAAAAGGCTTCAGAGTGTAAATCTTTGGAAAACACAAAAAGTTTGAATGTTTTGCATTTAATAGGATACATTCAAACCTTTTGTCACTGAAAATCACGTACTTTATTTTGAAGTTTTGTAACAAACAGACTTGAGTTAAGTTAATTTTTAGAAATAAGCTTTGATTATTCAAGCCCCGGAGATAAAAACGGATCCTTCACATCTTGGGTTAAATCTACCTTCAGCGAAGTGTTTTACATCAGGACAACATGTTGCAGAGCTGACATGTGAGACTACTGTGAAGGAAGTGGGGTTGCAGGCAGGAAGGTGATGAAGTGTGACGTTCCTCACAGTAGAAACTCCACAGTTTCTGTTCTCTTCTTCTCAGGCGTCCCATGGGTCAGCCCTGCTCTCTCACCAGCTATTCTGGTTTCAACACACATCCTTTGGTTAGGAGGACAAATTAGGTCTCACTTGAACACTTGTAAACACATAAACGGACAAAAAGATACGCAGAGAGAATACATGAACTCTGTTATATAGAGGCTTTGATAAAAGATGATGGCCTGGAGGAGAGAGAGGCATCATCTTGTATTCATAAAACCTTTTACTTGCCCGTGCTGATTAAAATTCTTGAATTTAACCCTGACAATCATGTGATGCTTTTATATATATACGCATATACAGCAACTTGGAAAGATCTTTTTGCAGATGAAAGCCTGAATCAGGCTGAAAAAATTGACCTTTTTATGCTTCATATGATAAACATGCCGACATGATCATCACCATCATTTATTGGTCTGGAATGCATCATGTGCAGTCACAGACCAGCTGAATAAAGACAAGAAAATCTCTGGATTGAGGAGAAACTACATTCACTTTACCAACAGCATGCTTTTGTGCTTATTGACTGAATTGTCTGTCAATAGACCTTTATCCACCTGGAATGCGAAAAACTAGATTAGCAGAGTGAAGGTATTCAGATTTGCCTGTTGAGTTGTTGTGAAACACATCATTGTTTCACACATGATGCAAAGCAGGAGTCTGATGCTTGTCTAATAATGTTTTAAAGCTTTTTTGTTTACTAAATATATGGATATAGTCTTCTGTATAATAAAATAAAAACTCTTCTGCATATTGCTGCTGTGAAGCCACAGGAAGTCTTTACTACCCTCATGTTCTCCTATTCATAGCTGCATTCACAATAAACATGAAGTATCATACCATGCACAGTGAAGTAGTGCCCTGTAAAATATCTACCTTACTTTAGTTGCTTGATTGTTACGCCTCAAAGCCAACAAAGGGCAGGAGATTATGCTTCCAGTTTATCTGTCCATCCATCCTAATCTTCTGATCACAATATTTCAGGAATGCCTGGAGAAAAGGCTCAAAAGCCACCGTGACCTCACTTAACACGTTTATGGCCATAACTTAAGAATGCCAAATGCCAAATGTCAGTGATAAAGTGATTTCACATCCGAAAGGTCAAAGGACAACTTCCCTTTTTTTTTACTGCCACCCGAATACAATTGCAGCTTAACTCTCATATTGACATTGTTTTCAACTAGCCAGTGCACTACAACAGCATGATAGAGTTCCTTAAATTCAGTTTTGGCCTTTGATTTTTGTGTGCCACCCCAACATATTCAGTGGCCACATCGGGGCACCACTATAAAAAATTCACATATTCTCTGGTTGATTCTGTGGATTCTTACGGAGCAAAAATGTTCCTTTTATCTTTTGTCTCCCACATATTGAAAGCCTTTCTTGACTAAGGGAAGTGTTAAGTGATCAGTGATCTAGTTCAGTCTTCCAACAATTAATTCAGTTTTTTAAAAAGATATTTTTGGGCAATTTTGGCTTTATTGATAGTGAGGGGTCTGTGAATATTCTCATTCTTCCAGGTCATAGTTCTATTCTGGGCAAATCTGAATCGTAGGCAACTGGACTAGTATTTGTCTGGGAAGACGTTTCGCCTCTTATCCAAGGGGCTTCATCAGTTCGAACGCAACAAGTCTCAACTAGCCCTCACTAGTTGGACTAAAGTCCACTAGTTGATAGTGAGAGATACAGAGTGAAGGGGAAGACACGTGGGAAAGGGCTCAGAGTGGGACATGAACCTGAGCCGCCTGCTAAGACTGAAGGACTGAGCCTCTGTGGTATGCACTCAACCAGGTGTGCCCCTGGGATGCCCCTAAATACTCTGTTTAATCTGGATTTTTTTGTGGCATTTAAATATTCAGTGACACACTCATGTTTCAGTTGTTTGTGTTACAGAGGACGCAGAACCACAAAGGGAGCCTCTTCAGAAAACTGAGCCATCTGCCCAAATCCACCCATCGTCTCCAGAAAGAAACGGTCATGCACAGATGTTGCAGCAAACAGCGTCAGCCCCTTCTCCCTTCCCTCACCAGCACCTGGAGGCCCAGACAGGCTCAATGTGGGAGCAGGGCTTCACCGCTTGCACGGACCCTGCAAAGCATGCTGGGACAGAGGGGGGCAGAGGGCTGGCTACATACAGCACAATGAGGGAACACAGGGTCCCACTTCCTGCCACAGAGCTGGGTGGCACAGCGTTAGTTACAACTAAAACTGTGTAGGGCTGTGTGTGTGTGTGTGTGTTTGTGTGTGTGTGTGTGTGTTTATTCACTGGATCTACTCTGCACATTGTGCTCAGTTTGGTGAGTTAGTCCTCTGTTGTTAAATCCAAATTTTGGATATCTTTTTTTCTACCATGTTTTTATGGTTTTGAAAACCGTTCTGCTACTGTTTTACACTGCTTGAATAAAAGTGTTGTGATGTAAATTGGTGTCCAATGATACCATGTAAGACTGTTTACTGCATTACAACGTGCAAAGAGTTGTTAAAGACAAGAGAAAAAGCTGCTCTGACCTATGTGCCATATTGCAAATATCATTTAATAAAACACAAAAACAAAATGATTACAGAAATATGTCTGATGTTCTGAAAACAAGGTAGCATTGTTGTGCTGTGAAAGAGAAATATTCTCAGATCTCCGCTCTAATATGACAAGTGCTCTTTGGGTATAGTTTCACTGTCTCAGCAGCAGAAAAGGCTATTTACATGGTAAATAATTTTGTTAAACTTTCTCAATCAATGAGCTTCCTGCAGGCAACATCTAAAACAAAAAAACAGAGAACTGTACAAAGTAAAGTCAAGAAGAGCACATTCAATAAAATGATTTAGATTCCTCTTGAAAAGAAATGACCATGTGTTTTTAGCCGATCTCAAAGGAGGGCTCACAGTTTAATCTATGTAGTTGAACCATTGCAAGTCATCTATTTTCATGAGAAGCATTATGTCTGAGAAATCTATTCCAAGTATTTCTAGCTATATTTATAGCCATTATTTGTGGAAATAATGGCTATAAGGTGCCCTCAAGTGATAGTTTGAAACTTGTTTTACTACTTGTTTCTATCTCATCCACAAGACTTAACAGGGCAACTGCAGAGTACAACAGTCACAGCAAAGTTCTCCAAAAAATATGTTAAAATTAGAGCTGGGTATCGTTTAAAATGTTTCCATGCGTGTACCAATAGAGTACTTCATTAGATCCCTTATAACAAATGGAACATAAACTCTATAAACATAATCACCCTGACATCAACCATTTGGTTATAAATCCATCTCCATCTTGGATTTTGGTATGGCGGATTGTTTTTTCAACCAGTCCCTGTACAGAATGGATCAGGAGCCACAATGTTATCAGACAACACTAACGCTAAAATCGTTCAAAATGAACACCTGACTCCTTTGAGTCCAACTAAACACTGAACAAGACATTTTTAAGGCGACCTAAAAGTTATAATGAACTGAAAACACACTGTGAAAGGATCAATGATCCAAGACAAATGCACACAGGTCACCATGGTAGTGACCTCTCAATCATAAGGTCACGCTGCCATAAAGCAAAAACCCTGTTTTATCATCTTTTTACTCTAAATGGAACCAACATTCAAAAATAAACATCATGCTGTATTCAAGAACTCAAGAGCGACTCAGACCATAAACTCATTCACAACATATTTAGTGAGGTAATAAATTAAATGAGAAGTAGGATCATTTTCCTTATGAGTTTCATACAACTGGATTTCTTTCTGCAACCAGTGGAGTCGCCCCCTGCTGGCCACCAGAAATAATGCAGGTTGTAAGGCACTTCCACTTTGGCTTCACTTTCAAGCCTTCGGTAGCATTTTACCACCATACCAGCATCTCAGCATCTTCAGTGTTATATAGTACAAATCTGAGGGTGGATCACCCCCTCTAACAAAAACTTTGACTAACAAACTGTACATGTTATGTGGCAGAGAAACAGGTTTTGCGGGCGGACTGAGACCGTGTGTGGCAGGCATGTTTATCAATGCTTCTTCCACCACTGCTCCACTGTCACTCAGTACTGATTCAGGCAGGTACAGGCTATGACACACTTTTGCAACATCTCCTTCCTGGCTGGTGTTGCATGGAAACCTCCTGTCATCACAGGTAGGTACTGGGGTTGTCAGTGACAGCCAGGTGGAAGTACTCTGGCAGGTTGTCCCCCTGTAAGCTGCTGTTAGTCTCCCTGTGGCGGATTTTGGTGGACAGGGTCTTTCTCTTTTTGAAACCCTCACACCCAACTCCGCGGTTCCCCAGACTGGACACAATCATCTCTGCCAGGTCCTGCTGAAGCCGCTGGAAGTTCTCCCTGAGACAGTAAAGTGAGGATTATTTTGGATCTTATGGATGCAAATGTGGGTATTTTGATTGGCTGGCAAAGTCATCGGATACACAGAGGAATGTTGAGCATTGATCAACAGCTACCTGTATTGTTGTCTACAAGGTTTTCTGTCTGACCCAATGTAGCTGATACAATGTTTTACTCACGCTGTTGGTGGTGTGGGCAGGTTGTATTTCCCCCCAGTCACTCCTGTTAACCAGTATGTCATCTCTTTGCCTTTCCCCTGTGGGGCAGGTACACATTGACAAACAAACACACACACAGGAAATGAAAGGCGTACGCAATATTTGTACAGTGGACATTTGATGGGATTGATGATTGATGTACATGAAACTCCAAAGCAAACCCAGCTAACCTTCAGGTACGTCTCTCCTCTTTTTTCATACTCAAACTTGCAGTCTGTCCTCTGCAGGATGTTGATGGTGGACTGGCTGGCATGAATTCTTAGAGCTGGAAAAAAACATTAAAAAAAATCATGAGAGTCAAACCTTCAGCTGCAAGTGTGTGTGTATGTGTGTGTGTTGTCTCTTACGCAGGCCCGTGGACTCCATGCGTGATGCTGTGTTGACTGTATCTCCGAAAAGACAATAACGAGGCATTTTATTCCCCACTACTCCTGCTGCACACGGTCCTACACACAAATATGCACAAAAAAACATTAAAGGTCCAATATGCAACTTTTCCAAATTGAGATGTCTAAAAAAACCTGATCTATATTGAGTTGTGTTCTGACAGTATCATAAATGTTTCCAACAATTTTAAATCAGTATTACAAGTTAAGTAATGCTTTCCAAAGTTTCTGCTATATTTGAACTTTTAAATTATGCCCGCTGCTACTTCAGAATAGGGGATTGTTATATATTTTTTAAAAACTCTGTAGCAGTGACAAGTAACGCTGAACAAATTGTCTTTCATTCTCTCGCCACAGGGACGAGCGAATGGATCACTGCCATGATATCAAACACTTGAGATGTTACAACAACCACAGCAGCCCGAGCACTCTGTTAGCGTTTTCTCAAGTTTTTGCGTGAGGTTAGACTACGTAGTTACAACGTATGGCTAGCTAACATTACTGGAAGAGAACAAAGCATACTGCGGTCAAGCTAGCCTCCACTTTTCGCATTGCATGTATTGCATGCATTTTCTGTTACCTGAATGCACACCGATACGGATCCACAGAGGGATGCCAGGCAGGTGCTGCAGCTCAAAAGTCCCTACAAATGCCAGGATGTCCAGGGCCATGTGGGCGATGTCCACTGCATGCCTGTCACCGTTGCGTTTGGGCAAACCTGACGCAACCATGTACGCATCTCCTATTGTCTCAACCTGACAGATCGAAATAAAAACATTGTATTTTATTCTGTAATCATGACATAACATTCTTAAACTAATCAGCCATCTATATCAACAGGTTTTAGTTCATCTGCTGTTAAGTCCAAGTCTTGGTACCTTGTAGACATCATGGTGGTCGAGTATGCTGTCAAAGTTCTTGTAGATGTTGTTGAGCATGTCGACCACCTCCATGGGGGTGCTGTAGTGGCAAAGGGTGGTGAATCCCACAATGTCGCTGAAATAGATGGTCACCTCCTCAAACAGCTCCGGTTTCACTTTTCCTGTTTCCTTCAATGAACGCACCACGGGGCTGAGGAGACACAGGGAGCATGGAAAACACTAGCTTTAAATTATGGCGTCTAACCACATTACAAATTCCTGCCAGTTATTTGTAATAGAAGGAGAAGGTCTATTATTATTATTATTCTATTATTACTATTATTAAAGAAATTGAGGAAAGTCAAGTAAATAAATGCATTTTGTACATTTATTTTTATGAAATATAATAAATACACAAGATATAATATAGAATGTATTTACACATCTGGCAGATATGGAGCTTGGCCATAAATCCCTCTTCTTAAAGCTCCGTTTTGTCTCCACCAACTCCTGAGGGAATTGTCTGGTTCTTTCGCTGCTTAATGCTCAACTATGTTAACCAGCTAGTCCCTAACTTTGTCTGCTGTTTTTTCAGTATAAACACTTAACTGCTGCTTCTAAAAAAGTGTGCTGATGAAAGCACAAAAAATCAACAGTAAAACAATAAACCAGTCCAGACTAAAGTTCTATGCAAAGCTGAGGGAAACTGCACAGTCAGGTGACGTCTGTGGGTTTGGGCCTGAGAGGCAAGTGAAAAACATCTGTTGATCATTTTCTAAGTCTGATCTAAGAAGTTTTCTCTCCTGTGTTACATGTTTTCTTTTGTTGTTTTTCTGTCAGGATTATTTTTCTAAGCGTCTGTTGTTGTAATACTCATTGCAGCCACAAGAGGCTGAAGTGCACCTCACTAATCCAAGTCCCAAAAAGCACTGAGAGCATTTCTCCCAGGTGAGTTTTAATTTCTCTTACTAACATGAAATAAACTTTATTCTCACATATTTCACTGATGAAACATTTTTTAAGGAAAGAGTTAACTATTTAGATCAGACATTTATTAACTATCAGGGCTTCAATACTTATATTATATTACACATTTGTTCCTTTAAAATTTTTTATAAAAAGACAATGTTTGTTAGTGCAGCCCAAAACAGTTTTTTCTCCATAACATAAAGTTGGAATAAAATATTTTTTACTCTTTCCAGGAATTATATATCTTCTCAAATCTTTATTCATGAATCCCTTCCAAACATAACACAATGGAAATGAAACCACAATTAACAGAGGATTGTGTCTGAAAACAAAATGATTCCAACCATGTATATTAGCACATTCTGTATGAACCTACCCAGGAAGCAGCATGAAGTTGAGGCGATCAGCTCTGTCCCTCTCAGCTTTGTACAGAGACGTTCTCTCCTTCACCAGATGCTCCAGAGTTCTGGAGTACATCTGCAGGCGGCGGATCAGGTTGTCCATGTAAGTCTCAGTGGCCTGGTTGTGCAGGTTGCTGTGTCAAAGGATAAAAATATTTCGTTAATATCAATATTTAACTCATTTAATCAATAAATCAGGAATGATCACACGCCAATAAAGAGGCTTACAAACATGTAGACATCCCTGTTCCTCATAGTTTGGGCCTTTTGAAGTGTGTAAGTGAAATAACTGAAAGTTAAATGAATGTGTGGTGTTGACATACCTGAAAATCTTACCCAGATTTAACTCTATTCTCCTGAAATCTGGCCTCCGTTCTGGGTCTTCTTCCCAGCAGTTTTTTATCAGCATGTACAGCTTCATGCACACACGAGCCACACGGACAAAGAGAGAAAAAGAGGGAGGGGGGGTGTTCTTCATTTCTCTTTTATGAGTCAAAGCAGCTTCGTTATTTAAACCGTCACACTCAGAGTGATTTATTGGTACAGTAAATGTCCTCCATGGCGTTCGGTGGCTCTCTTACCTCGATCTCCCTCTCTGATGCGCCGTCAAAGTTGAGGTCAGGTCTGAAGCAGCTCATTGGAACGGGATACTGCACTCTGCGGATCTTCTCTGATTGGATCACAGTAAGATAATCAATGAGAGCAGGACTTAGAGCTGAGGATGATCAATTAGTCTGTGCATCAACATCCCATTTTACTTTAAATTTGTCTTTTTCACTTTTCTTTTTTCCATGACAGTGATGGTGTAGCGGATGATCTTGGCTTACCTGCAGGATCAGAGCAGTGCTGTGTGTAGAACGGCATTTTTCTCATGACGATCTCATGAGCAATGATTGCGTAGCTGTAGACATCCCCTTTCTGAGACACCCCATCTTTACGGAGATGCTCCGGGGCCGTCCACACATCTGTTGGAAAAATATTGTAACATTTTTTATCTAAGGTGAAAGCTTCCTATTTGTTTTTATATTTTTTTCTAGCAGGATGTAAAATCATGAAAAAATATCTTTAAAATTTTTTTTTTAAACGTGCAGTGCTTTGTGAATATATGTATAGTAATGCAGATACAATATAGAATGAGAAATGTGAAATAAATGGTTTTCCAAAATAAAAGAACAATGTAAAAACTCAGTCTCACCTCTGCCCGGCCTCAGGATGGTGTGACAGCCAAAGTCAGTGATCTTCACCACCATGCGGTTGTCGACCACACAGTTGGTGGACTTGAGGCGACCGTGGACCTCAATGTTACTGGTGTGGAGATATGACATGCCCTGCAGAAGATATAAAACATATATGTGTGTGTGTATATATATATATATATATATATATATA
>CAFUXE010000224.1:226890-243611 GCA_903364295.1 Serranus cabrilla | reverse complement strand
GGAGTTTGAGTAAAAATACACTGAGCAAATGTATTATTGCCTTTAAAACACAAAATAAATCAACATCGTGTCCATTAAGAAAAAAATGCTGGATTAAAATAAATATCACTGGAGTGAAATACATTATCCGGTCAATCCAATAATGCAGATTTCATATTGTTTTCCTACGTGCTCCTATTTATGAATAAATTACATTCTCACAAAAACCTTTAATAACAAAAACAACTGATACCTTTGCTATGTCGTACATAACTGATATCTTAAACTCCATGTCCATGAAAGTTTCATCTGGGTAGGAGATCCGGTCATTCAGAATGTACTGTGGGGGAAAAACAGATAAAGGGTTTTTTATTTTATTACTTTTACAACTCTGTGAACATGCAGCACACAGTTAGTGGAACTGAGCAACACTTTCGTCTATGTGGGACTGTGTGTGTGTGTGTGTGTGTGTGTGTGTGTGTGTGATTACGTGCTTTCATAAACATACTATTAGTGCTCTTTAAACTGTGTGCCCATAACTTATCAAATGAACAGTAAAGTCATTGTTAGCAGTGGAGGAAGGAGGCCACTGAGCTGTCATAAACATGTTCCTCTGTACTGTAGACATGTAACATGAAGTCAGATCTACTGTGAACTAGAGTTGATAATACTGTGTAATTTAGTGTCGCATGATTCACAATGAAGGCTGAAAAAGCTCTAAAATACACTGAGAGGTGAATAAAAAAAGATTCTAAACAAAATACAGATGAAGATTTAAAAAATAAAAGATTAAGAGCACAATAAAAGTTACTATGACAATAAACAAGGTTTCAGTCAGCACGGTTGTGAAATGTGAAAATGTGAAATGTTACAAAACAAACAACAGATATATAATTATAAATCACTCAGAGTCATTATACCTCAACTAAGGCTGCAAAGTTCTTTAAATTTGTTATTTGTAAATTTTGTTATTTTTAATAAAATAAATGTTTTGTTTTGTTTTGTTTTGCATTCAGATCAAGATCAGCGGTAAAATACACAAAATGATAAGACTATCTTGGGATACATGTTCCAGGTTCTTTCATTCAAGTGGGCATTGGAGTTCTGATAAGATAGCGGAAAAAAGTTCAAAAAGGTCATATCACTCTGTTGAAACATTTGAGGAACTGCAGCAAGAAATGAATCACTTATTCGGACATGCTCTTACCCTGAGGGAGCCTCTCTGACAGAGCTCGAACACCCCAAACACACCGTACTCAAACTTCACCGTGCCGTAGAACTTGGTCAGGTTGTAGTAATCGATGCGCAGCAGCTGCAACATGAAGACACGCACATGAAAAGGATGAGACACCTCAGAGACGTGGATGTATTTTTATATATATATAATGTTATATTGGAAATATCTCATTCAACCACACCCTGTTCCAATCCAATCCCCCAAGATGCATTTTAAAACTGTAAATGTCTATCTAAATCTAAATTTAAAAATGTTAATAGGGTCTCTGATTCCACATAAGTTGGGGCATTGTCTAAAATGTAAATAGATAAGCATGCAATACTTTGCCAATCCCTTTTCAATTATTCTATTGACAACTGTACAAAGAAAATACATTTTATGTTTAAACAAATGGCAGCACTCTGAGCACCTCAAATATCCGCCTATGTCCATGCAGGAGAGGATTGGTCTGCAAAGCATGTTGGGAAAGGCTTGTGCAAACTTTATATAAAGGAAAATTAAATGTGGAACTAAAAGAAGAGAGAAAGACGGAGGGAAAATGCTTTGTTTGAAGATCAAATAAAAGAGGCATAACACGGCGGTGTCTTACCGTGTTGAGCTCGATCCTCTGGTCCTCAGTGAAGTCTCCGTCCGTGTGCTTCAGCTCTTTCAAGATCACAGGCTGATGAAATGAGACACACTTAAACTCTGAGAGAAAATACTGTTCATCATCCTCTCTTTGTTATTGTTGTTGTTACAATAATAGTTGTAAATTCAAAATTATTTTTTTAAGGTGTAACATTGGTACCTTCTTGTCATAGCGGCCTCGGTGACTGAAGAATGTGCTGTCCTTCCTCTTATCCTCATCAATCTGTTACACACACACAACACTTAAATTACTTTATGTGTAGATTTTATACTTAAGTACACACACTTTTTTTCACACACAATTTTCCTGTTCTTCATCTTTGTATACTGACACTCATCATATGAAAAGCTGCTGACTCTGATCTGACACGTCGGAAACAGTTGAATCTTGAGGCAGTTTACCTTGAGAGAAACCTCCTTCTCATCCAGCGGCCCAATCAGATGTGGGTTGATGTGAGACCACCTCTTCTGCATGAGACGCTCTTTCCTGTTCTGCCTAACATTATTCACAAACACACATTCATACAAATGAGCACAGGGGACATTTGTAGGACAAGACGACCACATGTAACCAAGTTGGGAGCTCGGGTTTCTTCTGATGTTTCCTGAGCTGCAATTAAAACCGCCTGTTGTTGCTTCAACAGCAAATACTCTTTTGTCACAGATCATTTACACTCTAGTGCATGGAGAGCTGTTTTTACAATTGGCTGGTTAGCTCAGGTTAGAACTCGTGGGGCTGTCAAACATGGGGCCGTGGGTTTGACTCCCTGCTGTGTGACAGAAAAATTTGTTTGGCTTTTAGTGTGGATTGGTTGGTTAGTCAGCTAAAGCAAAGGGTAACGCTAACTTTAGCGAATGGGTTAGGGTTAACTTACAGTTTCGCTAGGTGTCGTGTAGGTTTCATCGTGTGGTCAAGTGAAATATTTGGTTAAAAATGTGTTTTGCTCGCTTCTCCCAAAAGCGACAAGAAGACCCAATGTGGCAACACGGCCCTGTGTGACGCAAAACGTAAAGCATGGCACTGACCAATCCTAGCCTTGTTGTAAAATGCAGTGGGGTGCAGTGACATCTACATGTAGTACGTTAGGTACAGCTGTGACGAGTATCTGCTGCTCACCTGTAGAAGATGAGAGCGATCACTGTCACCACGACAACACTGAGACTCAGAACGATCACGATCACATCCTGGGTACTAAAGGCTGGAGGCAAAAAAACATTTGTACCAGGGATAAGGACAATGAAATGACCCAACATATCAAAATCACATCTAAAGCCTTTAATGATGCTTTGTGTGCTCTGTGTGAGAAATTCTCAAAACACTGAAACAAAAACTAGGTAATAAAGTCACAAGATGAATAGAAGAGAAACTGTGCAGTGAAGTGAACACAGTGTCATCAGTGTGTGTCTGTGTGTGTGTAACCACCTGCTGTTTTTGGCACATCAGAAGGCAGGACTCCATTCCAGTAGAGGGCGGGGTTTGTTTCCATCGATATGGTCATATTCTTAGACGTGTCAAACACCAACAGTGTTTCATACTAGAAAGAGACAGAAGAGTAAAGTAACTAATGTTCACACCATCTCTGCGAGCTTCTAAATGGACAGTAGTCTCACCTTTCCAGTGATAGTTGATGTGTAAATCAAGGAGAAGTTAACATCTCTGTCACCGTACTCATCGAGCTCATAGTGTCCTCCCATACCTGCTCGGCACAAACACAAGTACAACTAATTATATTTAAGTTGGATCAGTTACTATTTTTTATTCAAGAAGTTCTCAAAGAATTAATAAAAAGAAAAATGGGAACCCTTCTTTCCTGGGTTTATTCCATTTATTTTGCATTGTGACTAATGCCTCCCGTTGTGTATCTAACCTTGAGTTGTCATTGATCATACGCACCCTCAAAGGAGACATTTCCAAACGGGTTGTCACTCAGAGGCACATCATGTATTCCCCTGTTAACTCCCCGACTGAGCATCCTCTCTCGGAGCACTTTGCCGAGCAGCAGAGCCCCATCGTGATATCCAGCGACGTAGTCATTTATCTGCTCATTAGATAGAAATACAGAGTTAGAGTTATCCAAATCATGCTTTTCTACACAATCCTGTTTGCTAAGTAGTTGCTCACCGTGTCGTTATATGGTGAGTTTGATCCATAGTCGTAGTTCCTCTGTGGCAGAGTGATCACTATTACATCCTGCATAGCCGGTCTGGACGTTGTGTTGACATAATACTCAGGGCTGGAAGAAGGTAAAGAACGTCACTTTGACAACAGCCTTACTTCTTTAGATTTTACACTTTCAGAAATAATAAGCTGACAGTGGATGGATATAGATAATATCTTGGGGGACAGAAATTGACTTCACTGTGCCCAAATTTCTGATAGGGTTCATTATTGCAGCTCAAGATATGTAAATTATGTTCCCAAGCCACCGTCAAGGGTAAAACAGGTGTAGCCTGCAGCAGTGACAAGCTGCTGTCGCACTAAAGGTACAAATTCGGTGTACTTTGTATTTGTATTTCTAATTAGGCAGTGAAAGGACCCATGAAAGGTCACAGACAGGCTTACTTGTAAACATCGAGTAGGATGAACATGACTTCCTCATCAATCAACCCTTCGATTTTCGACTTTATTGAAACAACCTCGTCAGGTTTCCCACATAAGATGACAACTGAAAAAAGGTTTATTATAAAAGTTAGGGAAATGTTTGAGATGCACAGGAAATTTAACACATCACTGGTTACAATATTTCAATGAATGCTCTCTACGCCTGGTGGTCTGGTACAGATTGACTTTCAGTGCCTGCGCTAGCATGTACGGTACATTACCAACTCTAGCAGCTAAATTTAAATTGTTCCAGTGCTTATTTCACAACAACATGTGGGCAGGGGGTGAGCAACTTGTTATTCTCTCAGACAAACTGAGCTATTGTCAAAAAAAACATTTTGTTGAACATGACTAAACTTGAAAAGTGTGTACAGCCGTGCAAGCAGTTCTGTGAGGCTGTACTCTGCACAGCTGTGCTTTGAGCTAAATGCTAACAGCATTATGTTAACTTGCTCACAATGATGCTAATATCTGATGCTAAATTGGTATAGTGCCACTTTAGTTTAAGGTTGGCAGTAACACTTGTTCTCTCAAAACACAGTTTGGCTGGTTCATTAACAGCAGTTGAATGGATGAATAATCCAGGACAACAAAATGTTGAACATGTCAAGATTATATTGTTAAATGTGTTGATTAAATGAATGCTGGCTTTAATTATTGACTCAAACCAACTGAACCCTGACATATGATATATTACTTCAGTGCACTGAAAAATACCCACTGTTGCTGTGTCTTTTCTTAGCTTCAAACGCCTTCTTCAGCTCATCCTCCCCTCGCAGCATCTCCCTACTTGTGTGTGCAGCAAAGTTGTAAGTGGGTGCTTCCAATGCGTTGATGTACCTGTGGCAAAGATGTGTTGCAGAGATGCAACAGAAAAGTGACACGTGATACATGAATGAAGCTACAGAGGTGAATCAGGTGAATTGGGGACTGTGTTGTCTCACCAGAAGCAGTCCTCAGTGGTGTTTGTTAACTTCTTGTAGACATAGACCTGCTCCCATTCCTTAGTCTTAAATGGCAAGATTTCTTTCATGAAGTTGAGAAGTAAGTCCATGATCTTGCGTCCCGGAGGCAGAATCCGAGTCAGTTTGGGCTTATAGTCACATGAGAGGCCGAAGCTCCCAGCAGAGATGATGGGAATGCTCAGACTCAGGCCAATTTCATCACTGATGCAGATAACAGCGTCAAAAAATCATCCTGTTGTTTGTTGTTATACAATCGGACAGAAACAGTGTTTTACTCACTCGACTAACTGGAAGGTGGCATAAGTGCAGGACGGGCCCAGCATGACACATCCAACATGACCAGCGTTCTGCAGAAACACACAGTACATGTCGTGATTCTGTCATCACAGAGGCATTGTGGCTGCATTGCATTTTGGTCCGTTTAGGCTGCTATTAGTGGAGATATTTGCATCTCTGCCCTATGGTTTTATGGTTTGGCCTCGCCTATATATATATATACGAGCTGATGAGCGCTGATAAACGCCTATTCAATAGTCTGACTACAGTCAGATCGGGTGCTTTCTTGATTTCCCCTAATTATTTTTTGCCTTAATTTAAAGAAACACTTAAAATACTCATCTCATCGATTGACCAAACTCACATGCAGAATCTTGAGGATAGCGACTCCCTCACAGCTGCTGCTCCCACAGCCCTGCCGGTTGTACATGGTGGTGTCAAACCCGCTGTAGTTAGCCGTCATTGTGAAGTTTAAACCTTGGGCCATGGAAAGAAGATAAGTGTTATTAATAACCAAAAATGAACTCATTAATCTCTTTTGAGTTGTTCAGATTAGATTAGAGTGACTTTATCGCACGCTGATGTAAAAAATAGCCTTTGATTTCTCCCACAGTGAATTACAAAGAATTTGCAGCGTCAGCAAAACAATGCAGAATATTTTAAGTTTAATTTGCTAATGAGACCTGTGATAAAATTATGGCAGTAAGAGAAGCGCATTGTGAAAGAACAAGTCATCTTTACAAAGTCTTACAAAATAACACTGTGGACTCACATGTATGCTTGGTTGACTCGAAACCTTTCAGTTCCAACTAAATACTGTCTTGCAATAGAACCAAACTGGCTGTGACGCCAAGTTTGGCCATGGGGCTTAAAGTCTCATCTGTAAAGTTTCATTGTAGTTGTTTCTGCTACAGCAGGTGTCTTCATTACCACATTTTGTAATGATCACGCATGCACATACACACACACACACAAATACAGATTCACAACTGCCATAATGGCAGGAAACAATGTATTTAGAGCCATGTATGGTGGTTTATGCTGTTTTTAGATGTATTTAGCATTTAGTTGTAGGATCAGCACACATTTGAATGGATCCAAACCAAACATTTTAAAGAAATACAGTGTTTGCTGTCTTACTGGCACATAGAAAGGTTTGAACATTGTTTTTGTTTGTTTGGGAGAGAAACTCAAAAATGTGTAGCCTAGCTCAGCACAAACACTGAAAATAGGTAGAAACAGCTAGCATCTGTCAAAAGTGTACATTCTGACATAAAGCACCAAAACTGCCGTAATTACATGTTAAGCTAGCTGTTTTAGCTCACAAGCCAGAACATCTTGTGGATTGTTCAGAGCTGTTAATGGACAGTTTGGTTAGTTTGGTTCTCTATGTCTGCTCAGATACAACACATGAAATGTAACAAGGATACTGCACAGACTTTTTTAAGTGTATCACATGTAGGGTTGGGTTTAAAACCAATCTTTTTTACTTTATGGTACCAATCACAATGGCAGAATAAAATACACTACAATGTATTCCGGTTTTAAATGTCTGGTCTTTGATCAAAAGATTTCTGATTCAAATCAGGAAGTTTTCGGTTTTAGACAATTCAGTCCATACCATGCCTAATGTTCTCCTCCCTGTCCTCTTTAATGGCTCGCTCCACGGCCGCCTGCACAAACGGTCGACTCCACTCATAAGTGTTGTCCTCCAGCAGCACCACATTCATGGTGTATGTGCGGTTTAAACAGTCATCCAGATCCAGCATCTTGCCCACGACCACAGTCAAAATCAGCACTGCCAGGAAAGGTGAAGTATGCGAGCTGTACATCTTGTTCCTTGATATTTTCCTGTTTCCCTCAGAATTTTGCGTCTCTTCCACAGTTTCTACATGTCAAAAAGATAAATAACCTGATTCAGACAAACAAAAGGTTTTTACATTCGTCCACCTGAACAGATCCTCTCCACTGACGACATAGGTCCAAATAGAGAAGTCCCAATGTCTCTTGACTCACTGTCCAACATCCAGATAAGAAGGAAATAAACCTGAAATCTGGCACCCAACCACTTTCAGTAAACACAAAAGAAAATGGGATTCAAGACAAGAAATTCACACCAGTTGTGAAAGCCAGAGATCAATAATCCTCCTTGGTACGGGCAGCTCCACCTGTCCTCCACACGTTAATGAACAACAGTCAAGTGACAGTAGTGTCACCAGTCAGAGGGAGGGCCGGACAAGAAAGACTCCCACATACCATCTGGACTGACGCTTCACTGAGAAACTTATTCAGATCATAATTCATCCTGTTTGTAAACATGGAGTTTAGACCGGCCTCCAAACGATATCTCCTACACCAAAGCTTATTCCCAAACCTGCATACAGTGACCAGTCTGTTCGTACCAGCCTGAAGTGTGCATTAGAACAAAACACCACAATCTTTGCTGGCCCTTCATTTTACAATATTAGAATAACTGTAGCCATCACTCGAACACTAGCACATACGGTGGAATCAGTTCAACTTTTCCTGTTTTCATACAATCTGGAATGTTCTGAAGACTCTTTGTTCCAAGCAGAGGAGGGGGAAAGCGTGCGTAGTGAGAGGGGCAAAGGTCACAGGAGGCCATAAAAGTGAAGGCTTGTGTGGAGCTGATAAATATTGTCTGCTGTAAAAGCAGGGTGGATTAAGTCTATAAAAGTCTTGGCCAAACTGCTCGTAAACCAGCATCACCTCATTCTGAGGAAAAAACAGCTTTATTCCTTACAATGCAAGACGGTTAAAAAGTGTGAGTGTGCCCTTTGTTTTTATGTAGACAGCCGTTAAATCTGCAGTTAAATCTTCAAAATTTCACCTGCTGTCTTTACTCCAAAACCATGCTTAAAGTATATTTTTAACAGTCATTAAAGCAGTTGCAAGGGGGTTTTAACTGGTTATGAAACTGTCTCAATTTAACACTGATGCCTTTGTATGATCTACGTAAACAGAAGAGATCATCAGTGAGAAGTCTTGAAGTCAGATTCAGCGGGAAATCAGTTGAAACAAGACTGGAGGAGCCAACGTTTAGACTTCCCAGGCAAAGGTTGGCACTGAGTGATACTTTGGCAAGTTAAAAGGAAGCAGAAGGGGATGTTTTCTCTTGGTTATGATGTCAGATATTTGGGAGAAAATGAAAAAAAAAAAGCAAAAAAAGGAAAATGATAGAGCACAGGCAAACACACAGATCAACTTTTGTTGGTTAATTAACAGATGGAGAAAATTTGGGGATTGGAAAGGATCTAAAACCAATATTTCAGTTTTATTTATTAACACATCATGAAACTTAAAACTTGAGGATAAAGTATTACGTCTTTCCTGATCACATCTCTTAACCTGAGTAGCTAATGCTAGTGGTAGCAAGCTAGCTTGGTTAGCAAGGTGCAAAAATAAGCAGCTGACTCCTTCAAGGCTCTTTAAGTAAATGCAGACATTTTTAGGCAAACAAAATGCTCAACCAAACTACTATCTTATATTTTCGAAAATAACTTGTTAATCATACTTGCTGTAGTTTTTACAGCATTTATGTTATATGTATATTTTGATCTGTTGTATCATTGTCAATTTGTCACACATCTTTACAAACACAATGTAGTCTTATTGCCAGTCCTAAATCTTGCTGATGTCAAACTCCTCTTTTATCACTCATGATTGAATTGTTCTTCTCACACTGTTTTATGCTCTTTGCTTCTCTGCTGATAAGAGGAGTTTAAAGAATTGTCATTCAGATAAAAGCCCTTTGTGAAAGTAATTTAAAATAAGCTTGTTTTCTCTAAGATGTATCATATCATCTCTACAAAAGCACTGAACGATGAAGAACAACATGTGGAGGATCATTTCCTTCAATAAACTAGAAGCTGAAGCACTGTGTGATTCTACCACACAAAATAAACACACATCGGTACTCCTCAACATTTCCAGGTAAAACTTCTGTATTTCCAGTACAGTGCATCATTACTCAGCTTCCTGTCTGGCTGCCACCTTACAGGGTCGTAAACGTCTTAAACAAACACACACGTATGACGTGGTAATAGCACGGTTGGCTTGGGGCACGCAGCCATTTAGCACCATTACCGTCCTATGTGAAGAGGCTTTCCGTCTAAACACACTCTGGCATATTATCAGCCAGAGGAAATGACAATGTGTTAAGAGGAACAAAACTCTTTGTTTTATTGGCTCATCATGGCTGTTTAATAGCAACTGAACGCTGGTACCAGTGGCTGTTATTGCTAGTCTGAGAAAATGGGTCCAACTGAGCACTTTCCCCTCACAAGAAGGGAGATAAGGAGGCTGAACAACACACACAAGTATATAAAAGGATGTATATGACATGTGGAGGTTTATTATATATTGCTGCCATAAAACTATGCCCTTTGAATTTAAGTGTATCATACAATGTACATGTTTTACATCTAGAACAAGCATAGAGAGAAAATAAATGGTAAACAGGGAAGAAATCATTTCAAAATTATTTATTTGAGATTCCCACAAACAGCGTCTGGCTACCATACATTTAACAAGTCAGATCAAATGTCTGTTTTCAAGAGAAACTTTAAGAAATAAAACCACTCGCCCAAGGTTAAGGTAAAGAAAAACAAGATTGGGTTTAGAAACAGCTGCTTTGGTATTGAACTACCGGACGCAGCAACACAGATTGAAATAATAACATTTACTCTGTGTTATACACATGCAACGGACACCGGCCTCCGGAGTCAAGGTCCGGTGCTTGTTTGACCTATTTACCACCACTCTGGCCCACCATAAACAGACTTCATGCTCTTTATATCACATCCATTACTCTAAGTGTGTAATACTGCTGCAGTTGAGTTTCCACTGGAGTTAATGGAAAGCCCAGCGAATCTCATACAGATGCTAAAAAGTGGTTTGTGTAGTATTGGACGCGGCCACAAAAATGAAGCCAAAACATCTAAATTTCCCCCTTGTGGCAGGTTGCAGTTTAAGTAATAAGCCCCACCCCTCCATGTTAGCAGATGCGGCATGAGATAAACTAAAAAAATCACCTTACAGTTAAATATATTTTCCCCAAGATTTTTTCTGCCATTTTAGCGAGTTCTTATCATGCTGATGTTTGTAGAAGTGTAACTTTTCTGCTGGCATCAAGAATATTCTAACTTCCAGACGTAGATAAAGATGTACAGTGGCACATCTTTATCTACAGTTTATATTGATATATTGATATGATACTGAACCCCAAACTGCTCCCGATGCTGCGTTCATCGGTGTGTGAATGATTTCCTGATGGTGGCAGGTGGCACCGTGTAGGGTAGCCTCGGCCACCAGTATGAAAGGGTGAATGAGCGCAGTCTGTCGTGTAGAAGCGATTTGAGTGGTCGCAAAGACTAGAAAAGCGATGTATAAGTGCAGTCCATAAGTGCAGTCCATTTATTCCACATAAAAAAATATGTTTGGGTGAGAATTCAATTTGAGTTGCAAAGACACAAAATCCTAAGAAAAGACACAAACCAAAAAACGTGGGTACTGATGTGTATTCATCAACGTCTAAAATAGTCCCCACAAAACACATTATTTCATTTTCTCAGCTGTTTCATGAAATCACTGAGCCGTTTCTCAAACTGAAACTATTTATGATCTGTTTGTAAAGATTGACATGGAACAAATGATCCTGGGGCAAAGTGACGGGTTAGGGAAGTCAAGAATGGAGAGGCGGATTAGTCATGTTGATTTTGGTCGTTTCACAGGATTTGTTGTTGACGATAACACTTTTTGTTTAAAGCCAGATTTATCCCTTGAATAAAGGTTAAAGCTATACGACCCTGTCTGTTAGGATTGGAGAAAAACACGGGGAATGAGGTCAGTCAGATAAGGAGGCATGTTCATTATTTCAGAAGCTAATCATTAGTCTGTTTATGATTAGTCAATAATTGCCCTCTGCTGCCTCCTTCCTTGTACAATTTGACCATATCAATTGGAAACTTGCTAATAAATCAGGCACATAAATAACCGACCGACCTTAATGACCACATTCTTTGGCTTTCAGCACACTGAAGGGAACTCTGAAACTCAGACATAATAAATGCAAAAAGGTCTTTCAAAACACAGACAAACCTAACCTGTACCAAGTTACATAACACAATATATGTATTAAACCACAAGGGGTCGAATGAGTTTGTGTTCTGTCACTATCACTTATTTTGAAGTTCATGTCCACATGTAGTGGTGATTTATGATTGCTGTGAAAAGCTCGGAAGATAAAACATACAAGTGATTTATGGTGCCAGTATTAAGCCTGTTACCTATTACAAAACTGCCCCTGTTAAGAGATCCAACAAACTGTTTCATCATGTGTTATTCAGTCTTGTGTTATGTTGTCTTTAGGTTTAACATAATGTAAGGGAGGGGATCAAATCATACTCAAAAATGTCAAAATTACCACATTTAAGAGATAGACTTATTCCATTATATGCAAGAGTTCAGGTAACTAAAAGACAAAACAAATAAATGCCTTTTATGAATGAAATCTCTTCTGACTGGTTTTTACAGTTACTGAGTATTTGTACACGTAAATGGAAATGCTTCAACAATCAGATTGAATTTTTTGGACATATGAGAACTTGATCATATAAAAAAAGTCTCATTAAATACTGTCATATATACAGGAGAGGGCCCGATGGCTGCTTGTTGTATGAGGGCCCTGCCTTCCTCTGCCAAACACGGGCAGATCACTGTCTCTCTGCAGTGCTGCCCTCTTGTGGATGTTTTGGCTCATTGACTGTGACATGC
Source organism: Serranus cabrilla (assembly GCA_903364295.1). NCBI lineage: Eukaryota > Metazoa > Chordata > Actinopteri > Perciformes > Serranidae > Serranus > Serranus cabrilla. Next base: position 231,130 of record CAFUXE010000224.1, on the reverse strand, counting down.
TGCAGAGAATTAATGAATTCATATTCTGTGATTCCGTTTGATATTATACCTGCTGTTTTTATGTTATTATTCTCTTTCTGTCTTATTAATGTCATTTTATCCCTCTTATTCTCATTATGTTAGTGTTGTTGTGATTTTTATTACCCAGCTGTCTCGTTCTCTTGTGAAATACTGTTATCCTAAATATGACATAATATCACTAGGACTGATGATAAAAGCTAGAACTTCTCTGACCTGTGTCAAAGAGGCACCAAGCCTCACCTCACACAGCCCACATCTCCAACACATGACACACACTGCAGCGTGGAGTCACTGTGTGTTGGTTTATAGTGCAGTTGTCACCTGTCGGACAATGACCTGTCTGTTATGTATTTAATCTAGCATCGTCTAATCTAATTTATCTTTTCTAATCTGATCTAATCTTTTCTAATCTGATCTAATCTAACTAATCTTTTCTAATCTAATCTTATATACCTAATCTTTTCTAATAGAAATGTACCTAATCTTATCTCTTTTAAGCCAACCCAACCTATTGCAATCCATTCTAATCTTTTCTAATCTAATATAATGCCATCTAAAATACTTAATTTAATCTACTCTAATTGCCAAATTTCAACTACATAATACTTTTTTTTGTTTACATTTTATTTAATTATTATCTATTGCTGGTTGACTCTATTGACTCCTCAGCAAGGTTTCTCCAACAAAAACTGCGTTGGACATGTCACACATCGAATAACTTGCTTATTTTATAGAAACAAACATACAATTTAAGTGTGTCAAAATCTATTTTTAGGAGTTTTATTATTTCAGGCTAGATTATGTCCTACTCATGGATTGCATATTCCCAATTAAGTTATATGTCATTACAGTATATTGCCACAAACAACAGGACTGGGTTTGTTTGTTTTTCACACAAAACTTTGAGAAAAAATATCTACACATGTCACGCACAAACTGGAGTGGATCATCAATATAGGAGAGCTGATAGAAAAGGTGTATGATAAATATGAGAGAATATATTTCTTAAGGGAAAAAATATTTTTTAAATGATGAATAAATAAATTTACTCTTTTATGTATATTCATCAGTTTAACCAAACAGTTCAAATACACAAACAACAAGACACACGATGTCTTAGCTTTGATTTTGTATTGTCAGGAACTGCAATTCACTCTCAACAGTACTCACAGGAATAATAACAAGAAAAAAATTTAAAAAACCCGGGTAATAGTTTGTGTTTTAGAGTGCACTCTTAGTTTCTAACGTTCTTTTAGGCAAGCTTGCATTTGAATTTGTTGGCGCGCTTAACGTTGGAGCTCATGATAATGTTACTTTGTTACCTCCATGCCAATGAAACACCAAACCCGCTCATCACCGTCCAACGCAGCAGCAGCAACAACAGCAACCGGGAACAGGAAACCCTCCTCCGCATGAAGCAGACTCTCCTCAGCACCCGGCAAGATGTCCATGAACTCCGCAGCTCCTCCCGATCTCCGCTCTCACTCGTCCGTGCAGCGATGCTAATTCGATGCGTGCGTGCTAAGCTAGCATAGCTAACTCGTTCAACAGTAACTAAAGCGAACATTTCTTCGGCCGCAAACGAGTCCAAACTCTCCTTTATAAGCGTGTGTTCATCTACAAGCAGCCAAACGTCTTTTACGAATGTCACTCATTAAACAAATTATAAAGTCCAGACATGAATTCTCCGGCGGTGGCGATTTACATGTGCTTAGCCACCTTTGTCTGCCGTCTCTCGCGAGTGTACTTCCTGTCTCTTACTTCCGTTTCACGTAACAAAACAACTCTCTGAGTTTTTAAATCCGACACATGAATTGCTTACAATACTGAAAGATTTCTTTTTAAACACTATGAAAAATATCATGAACTTGATTACCCTTCACAATGAAATTTAAACACATTTTAAAGAAATAAAATAACTGATGCCAATGCAAATCAGGTTATTACACCAGCAAAAGAGAAGTCCATGTGAGCCCAGGGGTTTTGTCTGCTTTTTTTTTTTTCTCATCACTTTCCTCTATCTTTAGCAAGTGATGTGCACATGGGGTTTGGCCGGGCCCCAATTGAGACCCAAGACCCAATTGTTGAAAAACGCACTCTAAAGTGCCCTCTTGGGAGGCAAATTGCGCTGATGTGCCCTTTTTTCCTTTCGCCCCCGCCCTTCAAAAAGTCTGTGCACGCCACTGCTCTGATATCAACATAATGCACCTTTCCATGCACTAATTGGTAATCTGCAGTCTCAAGTCATCCAGCTTGTTGATGAGAGAAAAATACTTCGTAAAGCGAGTTTATGTGGGGCTGCTCTTACCCCAGCTGGCTTAAATGCCTCACTTTTGCTTCTTGTTGCATGTCCTCCCTGCCGGGCTCCACTGAGAGAGTCATAACTTTAGTTTAGGTATGATGAAACTGCTAACTGTTGTTTTACTAATGGTGTAACTTTGTCTGTGCGGGGCAGCTCTACTTCAACATCCTGTCTTCGTTTAGAGACTCACTACCGCCTTCTGAGGCATTACAAGACAGATTTGGCCGGGCTACCTTGTTAGCATCTCTGCAACACAGTACATAGAAATATTTGACACAATGCCAGAAGTGTTAATTCTTCAGATGCTGTTGGTCATATGTTCAGTATTTTCCTTATGGACTTTTATTGGTCAATACCGCGTACTGAAAATAACTGGTTTCGGGGCATAAAGATTTGTTTTATTGTCATTTAAATTTCATCCATAAAATGAATAATCAGTGCATTAGTGTAATTGACAGACATTACAAGATTATAATGTATTAAGTACTCTCCTACATACTCCAAATTTGGGTGCATTTAAGAGACTTTAAAAAGTGAATAAAGTTATTGTCTACCAGCGTTATTGACACCACCAGCTTCAGAGGACCAGGGATTGGAGCAGGCATGGACAGTATGTTAATGACATCCAAAACAGAAAAGTCACAGGTTATCTGTGGCTTGAGAAATTCTTGAAATATGATTGTGTTTGAAAGTATAAAAACAGTCAAAATGCATGGAGAAACCAATAAGACCATACAATAGCCCCACCTAGTGGAAAGGTCACACTACTCCACTGGGCATCTTATTTATACAGTCTGTGGCTGGTCACACCCACCCCGGTCTCCCCTACTGTCCTCCCTTTTATGCATTGTGCCCCCTGGTTACTCTTCATTGATAAATGAGAAACCTTCTGCCTTCTTGTTTGTCTCTGTGCTGCTTCCATCACCACTCCTTCCCTTGTAGGTAAAAGGTCGGCCGGCTCTTGACTGGCATGTGAATTGAAGCGTCCCGCCCCACCGTGACGCAAGCCTGGCTGTGATTGGCTGCCGGGTGAGTACAGTGTTGCAAAAGAAGCCAGGCACGTTCAGCACGCCGTGTGTGTATGTGTTTGTGTTGCCGCGACCTGAACGGTTTCACTGAACCGAGCCGATCCGAGCCGGGACAGAGGGACTGTAGCCTCGAAGAAGAAGAAGTAGAGGAAGAAGAAGAAGAAGAAGCGACTGTCAATGAGATGATTTAACTTGAAACCTCGAAGTCTGTTTATTTTAAAATATATATTTTAACCGACTGCTGAATACGGATACATTCCCCCCTCACGTGAATGCATTTTTACGTGTTTGCTTACACGTGCGTGGACCTGTGACACTTGAAGACAAAAGTGCAATTCGTGAACCAGAAAAACTCAACGAGTTGAAGAAATGGAGAAACCAAACGGCTTCTCACAGGAGCGAAACATCCTCTGCCTGTTTGATGTGGACGGAACTTTGACACCACCCAGAGAGGTGAGCTCACATCCATACATCCACCGATATTACCGGTTATTACACGCCTTCATAACAGCCCCTGCGTCTGTGCAGCTCCTGCTCTTCTCGCTCCTCTTCCTTCAGAATTGGTCCCTACATTTTTTTCACGGTGGGAGACAGTATGCGTGAGAGCACGCTGTGTCCTCCCCTCACACTCTCCCTCCCTCCTGTTTTCATAATTAAATCTCTTTCATTTTTCCGTTTGCTCAAACATCACTGTTATGCCTTTACACTGCTTACCTCACACAGTGCTGCAGTGACACACGGGGGGCTGAGTGGTATCTAGTTTGGTAATGTATAGGTTTGTTGATGTCTGGTGACCTATTTAAGTTCTGCCAATGTACACATGGACACTCCATCCGTACCTGGGTTTAAATTAGCGTGTTTAATTAATACACTGAACATTTTCTGTAGG
>CAFUXE010000224.1:211026-226540 GCA_903364295.1 Serranus cabrilla | reverse complement strand
GGTGTGCGTGCGCGCGCGTGTGTATGAGAGAGAGAGAGAGAGCGCCTTGATATTACATAATGCGGTCCCCTTTGTGTGCAGCTCTGAGCTATTCTTCCATATGTTGCAATAATTGGAAATCCGTGCCAAATTATTATAACATAAAGGCAAATTTTGCTGTCTCCCCTTTCTTTGTAATTATGCTTTAATAACACAGTGCAACACACAGATCTCCCTTTTTAATTATGGTGTTTTCGCTCTACCAGTTAAGCAATAACATGCAAGTGCTTTTTCCTGTATTCTGCAGAAAATAGACCCACAGTTGGATGAGTTCTTCCAGACTCTGCGGAGGAAAGTGAAGATCGGCATTGTGGGAGGGTCGGACTACTCCAAGATAGCTGAGCAGCTTGGGGAGGGGGATGACGGTGAGCAGCCCTCTTCCTGTCTAAAACACAGGTCTTTATACAGTGCATGTTGCACCATTTAATCAGCTGCATCACGCTGCACGACCTGACACTTTCTTTTGTAACTTAAATGTCCAAGCTTAATTGGACACAAGTCCACAGAGAGTTGAGCAGAGAGGCAGGTCCTAAATATTTTGGGATGTAGGCCATGAGTTAGACTTGCACTTACCTACCACCTGCCTTAATAGACAATAAGCCTGATCACCTTTCTCTTCCTTTGTGTCGCAATCCATAAGGCTGGGCTAACAATTATCTCATGATGACTAACTGTAGAAAGTTAAACTCATCAGGATTGTCTTGATAGGATTTCACAACAGCACAATGGGAGCCACAGTTAAAAAGGAATACGAAAATACAACTATTATTTTTATATTTAAGCTTTGTTTAAGTCCCATTGGAATGGTAAACTCGGAAAGCAGCAGGGCCGTGTTTTAAACAACATACTTACAAACACAAAAACACGCAGTATCAACTTACAACACTGTGTTTAATACATAGACTATATAAAAGAAGTGATCATGACATTAACTTTTAGCAGTTGCCAACCTTTTGCTAGGCCTCACTATCTAGCCGGATGTCAAAGTGCAAAAATGAACAGCCAACTCCTTAGAGTGTCTTTTACTCCTACTTTTACTTTGCTGAACAAGATTTTTTATAGCTGACTAAATGTTACAGTCAACATAATCTAAAAAATACTGTTGTGAAGGGGTCAAACCTCTAATACGAAAGCATGCACCCTAAAATAAAACCTGCTTTATTGTCTATTTTACTCTAAATGGGAACATAACATACAAAATGATTATCACGCTGATTTGAGAATACTCGAAACTAGTGATCGATCTAAGCTAAAAGTAGTGTCATTTTCTCATAGACTTCTATACAGTCAGACTTCTTTTTGCAACCAGTGGAGTCTCCCATTGCAGGCCATTAGAAAGAATGCAGGTTTATGGCACTTTTGCATTGGCCCCATCTTTCAGGCCTGTAGGTCACATGCAAACATTAAAACACATTAAACAAAGCACTTAGATCAACTCACAGAAAGGACACATGACTGGAGGAAACCGATCCAGTCGGAGAACCAATTATAAATTCCAATTGAATTAACCTCCATGTCCTTCAGTACATTTCTAAATGCTCTGATTGGGATCAACTTACCTGCCTGCAAATCTGTCTGCAAGTGGTTCCAGGCTCGACTAAATGTACTCGCCTGCACTATTTCTGACATCTGAACTCAAGTGCAACTCCAGTGGCTCAGTTTAGTTTGCTTAATTTATCTGTCAATCCAAAACCTGCTGCCAAAACACACTGGCACACTGACCCTCACAATGCAGCGCCAACAACCTTGCAGCAGAGTTAACACACGTCTGCTTGAACAGGATGAAAAAAAATGTCGATCTGTAAACATTAGGCGACAACTGGAATGCAGATGTATTGTGCCAAGAGAGAGCCGTGTGGTTTATAACCTTGCCAAGTGTGCTAAAGTTGAATCTTTTTCATACGTCATCATGCATACAGGATGTTGTTGAAGCTGCTGGATAATGTGATAATCTGATATAAAATGACACTATGAATAGGCAGAATTTAATAGAAAGCTGTTCATGTTGTTTAAACATCACATTGTTACAGTGTTTCTATTATTGGTGGTGTTAAAGCTATTGAATTTGACTACATTGTGACGTGTTTTACACCCTGTATGAACTACATAACCACTTAACAGTTAACTCCAATAGCATTTTTTGTTACATTTTTAACCCAGTTAGAGAGTCAACATTTTATTGTTAGTTGTCACACACAATCCAACAGTTATAAGCTTTTCAATCAGGTAAGTAACAGGCTCTTCCTGCAGAGTGTTTACAGTTACAGGTTAAAGTGAGCAGGAAGGTCAAGCAGATTAAACTTGGCTTTTCCAGGCAGTGTTACATAGACTGTAATCTGCTACCAGGTGTGTATATATAGCATTACTACGTATTCAGACCAAAGTGTCTTCCACTTAGCTACTGTTAATCTAGTTTGAGTGTTTTTAAGAACCAGACAAACCATCTTTCTCCTGTCTGTTCTCTTACAGTGATACACAAGTTTGACTATGTGTTTGCTGAGAACGGGACAGTGCAATACAAAGATGGGAAACTCCTCTCAAAGCATGTAAGTGAATGGAATAGCAAACATGGTATGCAGCACACTGTCTGTTTTGAGAAAAATACAAAGGACTACATGATTGTAATACAAACATACTTGACATTTTCACGTTTTATGTGATTACAATTATGTATACCTACAAAGAAATGATAAACATGAGATAGTTCATCATCACATTTACTAGTGATGTGTTTCTGAATAAAGCGGACTCTATCTTCCCTTAGGCCATTCAGAACCAGATCGGGGAGGAGCTGCTGCAGGACCTGATCAACTTCTGCCTCAGCTACATGGGGCTCATTAAGCTGCCAAAGAAAAGGTGAGACTTCACAAGACAATCAGGCCTCAGGTGGACACACACACACACACACACACTGCTGGCCTGCATTTCTGGTATTCCTGGTATCTCTTTATCCATCAGCTCTGACCAGTTGAAGCAGGAAACCCCTCGCCTCATTTTGATCTCTAAAGGAATGAAGCTAAAACACAATCACTAACATGTCTTCTTGTTATTTTGTGCGAAGCTCTCTTTGTAGACTTATATAATGTCAAACATAATTCAGGTTTCTGCCTCAGTTTAGTCTGTAGTCAACATGTCCTTTAACCTTTCTGTCTGCAGGGGAACTTTCATTGAGTTCAGGAATGGAATGCTCAACATTTCCCCCATCGGCCGAAGCTGCACGCTGGAGGAGCGTATTGAGTTCTCAGAAATCGACAAGGTAAAATACTTCAGTGGTCAGGCGGTTGGAGAATGATGCAGTGAATTGTTTGATAACATCTGTGGTCACTGTGTGTGTGTAAACACATCTTACTTAAGCTGTCTGCACTGCCCTTGCATGTGAATGCTCGTCTTAGTTTATGAAACAGGAGATAACATTCAACCATGTGCACAGGTAAAACATTTCACTGTCTGTAATATTTAAGCTTGTTTTGCTGTTGCAGGTCAATCAGTATCGTAGCATTGGTCACTGCAATGGAACTGAAAGCAACTAGAACTTCATTAAAAATCACAGTGGCACAAAGTTCAGCTAAATTGAACAAAATGTACACACACGCACAACAGGCACTGAGAGTCACAGACCGCCTCTCTCCGTTTCATGAAATGTGCTCAATTAAGCAGACAGAGAGGTCAAAACAATGTTGAGCTTTCAGAACAGCTTAACAGGCTGTCCATTGATGCTTCACAGAGCCGGGCGATATGAAGGAAGCAGATAACCGCAGAGGAGGAGAGGGTTAACCCTTCAGCTGCCCGCTTACATTTCTGCAGCTGAATGTAGTGTGCAGGAACTCTGTTTGTAAAGTCTGACGGCTGTGTCACTTTCTCCACAGAGAGAGAAGATCAGGGAGAAGTTTGTTGCTGCCCTGAAGGAGGAGTTTGCTGGAAAAGGACTACGGTTCACTAAAGGTCAGAGGGCCGTTGAAAGCCTACTTGCATAAAAACTTATTTAAGCATCACAAGAACATTAATTCTGTAATATTTTACCAACTGGCATTACATCTGACTGGTCCAAGCTCTAAATTGCACTCAGACCCATCAACCACTTTCTTGTTCACAATGGGGGAAAAAATTTAATTTAATTATTTTGAATGTAAATACGGTGTTCTAGTGCATAAAAAAGCAAAAAAAGAGCTTGTTTATCAATAAAAAGTGCCACATGAGGTTCCCTGCTGACACAGATCCAGTTTATGATTATAGTGTTGTTGTGAATCATTCCAACGTTTGAGTGATTAAGTTTGAGGAAAACCAGTTTTACAACATATCTGTTGTCTCTTATCCCTGTTTGAAAAACCTCCCCTCTACCCTCATGTCTCTGATGTGTGGAGGACCTTATGATGAACATTGGAGCCCTGGGTTAACTATTACATACACACTGTGGCGACACAGCAGCAGTCAGATGGACGGGGTAATTAGTGTTTGCTTACGTGCTCTGAGGGGTGTGAGACTCCTCTGACGACACCTAAAGGCTGTTCACAGTTCAGACAAACAACGTGACATACGGGCTTGTGCTTGCTTCCTTTATACTCTTCCTGTTCATGATTTCTGGCACGTAGCACTGAAGAGAAAGGTATTTCTTTGTCTGTAGAGTTTAGTACCTGTCATAATACCTGAAGTTTATAGGATAAAATAACTATAATAAGTGGAAGCACTGCGGATATAAAACTGTAAGGTTAAAAAAAGTGCAAAATCCCAAATATATATTCAATAGAAATGTCTGGTTACCAGTGTGATCATAAAAGATCTTCACGGATGTTTGCAGCACTCACAAGCACAAACAAGTCTACTTACTGTCTTTCACAAATGAAGAAATCACTATTTTAGAAAAGAAAAAGTAAAAAATCAAACACACATAATCCAGGTTTGATGCAGGCTGTATGACAGGACATAATTGAAAAACTGTAATACATTAATAGATGTTCATGGGAGCACTTTCTAGTGCACAGTCTCTACTTTTTCCATCTTTTAATATCACTGCCCCAAATCACATGGGTCCAATGCAATTATCTCAAAATATCCTAAAGCAGTCTAAGTGGGGTTACTTATAGTTCTTTATGTACAGCATTAGATCTGATTGTCTGGTTAATATCATTAGTCGAGGCACAGGGTTTTCATATCCCTTCTGTCAACCAAAGTGTTGCTAATATATTTTCAGCACATGATCATTCTCTGAAAGTAGGTTTGACCTTTCCTAGAGGGAACATATCGTCCACACAGTCAGGTTATGAGGTGGAGATCATTAGATATGTGCCAACATTTTACTGTTCACTCTGTTGACTCTGACATGGAGGAAGCAGGACGACGGCTCCGGAGGATGTGCGATGTGTGAGATGACTTTGTTTGCCTTCCTCAGTGTTTATCTGCACGGCCGCCCTTGTTAGCTGATACAACGGATCTCTGCAGCAGGTGTTATATAAACCTGATACTGAATCCAATCTGTCCTGATAAGTGTCCCTCATGCTCTGTACAGAACAGTCACAGAGGAGATGTAGTTCAAGAGAAGCCAAGACTTGTTCTGCCCCGTAAAATGTTAAAAAAAAACTCTAAGTTCTTCTTATTTATTAAGACAGCTTGTGTAATTGTTTTGGATGTATTGATATAATTCCAGGTTTATCAACATGTCAATGTCATGCAATGTCAGCAGCTGAGCAGCCCTACTTGTTTTTGCTGAGTCAGGAGTGATAAAATCCAGTGGGGGGATGGGTTGTTGCAGATGAGGTGGCTCCTCTGTGGGCCTGAAGGTGTTTGGGATGGGGGCATGTGGAGGGTGTGTGAGCAAAGCAGCCCTCTGATTGGCTGGAAGCTCCTCAGCTGCTGTCTTTGTTGTTGACTCTTTAAGCTGAGACAGAAAAGAATTACGGGGGAAGGGTGATGTAAGGGAAATGCTGCAGAGAGCTCTGGAGGAGACTTTTCAGCTGCACTTCACAGGTCAAAAGTCACTACAGTCATTCGACTCACAGCTGAGTAACAATGGAGCTTTTTCTGTGACTGTTCAAATGAAAACTAGTCAGCCATGAAGGATAAGCTGTAATGAGAACCAGAGGGGGACTGTGTAAAAAACATTTTGGGAAATCACACATTACAATCATGATCTTTTCTCTCAGCTATAATCAAAAGTTACCGGTGTCTGTCGCCTGAATACAGGAAATGCTCTGCATTGTTTGGTGAAAAAGAAGTAGAACACATTGGGCCTGTGCTAATTAGTGAAACATCCTATATATAGAGCAGTGTGTCTCTGCCAACAAGTGCTCTGAACTGTGAAACAAACAGGTCTGTCTCTCCTCCATCAGTCACAGCCTCCGCTCAGAGCATAAACACGGTGTTGAAGAGTGCCAAAGGAAACGTTTTAAAGATATTCAGATGGCTGCTTTACCTTCTTTCTCTTTCTAAATATTGATTGAAATTGATACACATTACATATGACTAAAGAAGTTTACCACACTGTCAACCATCAACAACTTCCAGAAATAAACACTGAAAAAAAAATGAATAGCTAAATAAACATTAGTACTGTTCAGTATCAGTCAACTGTGGACCATTAAAATAAAATAAAAAGCTAAATAGCATATAGCAGAATCAGTACTATATTCAGAATCTGTAAATTGATGTCCAATTAAATACATAAAAACAAATAATAAAGTATTTCCTGTGTGTTTATTCAATTAGTCAATTGCTGACTAAATAAATGAAAATAAAATAAAAAGTTTAACAGCACTGCATGCTCAGGAAAGTCAATTGATGACCATTTAAATAACGAATACAAAAACTAGAACCATTTTTAAATGACCCAATTTTTCTGTATTATAAATTCTGTGAAAAAAGGTTTTAATTTCAGTGAATATCAGACAACATATAAGCTGTATATCAATGTCTATCAAGATAAATTGTGCAAACGCTTTACGGGCTCCTTACTGAAGGAATTGACAACTTTGTTAATCTGAATGTTAAATTTCCTCTTTAAAATGCAGGATATTGTTAAAGATGTTAATTTAAAGAATACATAGAATATATTATTGTATTATGAAGATGATGATGATGATGATGATGATAACAGTGTCCTGTTTGTCATCTGTTTTTTAGGGGGCCTCATCAGCTTTGACGTTTTCCCAGAAGGCTGGGACAAGAGACTGTGCTTAGAGCTGCTGGGCAGTGAGGGCCTGGACGCCATCTACTTCTTTGGCAACGAGACCTCAGATGTAAGTGAATCCTGGGATCTGTTTACAGAGACGCTGCGTGCACTGAAGAGGATACAGATGTGACTGTTGCTAATTTCATAACAAAACTACAGGCACTCATCTGCTGCTATAACAGCCTCCACACTTCTGGGAATTCTTTCCACAGTAGTTAGTGAAAAAAAATACACTTGAAAAACTCAACAACAATGTCTCCTTCTAGAAATCATGACCCAGTTTTTCAAGGTTATCTACAGACCTTATTGTGAAAAGTTTCATGTGGGAACTACAGGAGAAAGAAGGGTAAATAGAAAGAAAACAATGGGGCAGACATCTCTACAGGTGATATTTCAACACTCTGATAATCTGTCCCCAGATAGAGATCAATGTTCAAATGTCAGGACTGTTGATTAGGAAAGCATCAGCTGAAAAGTTGTTAATCTGAGTTTTCTATATTCAATGATTCTCTTTTCAGGGAGGAAACGACTATGAAATTTTCAACGACCCGCGGACCATCGGTTTCACAGTCTACTCTCCAGAGGACACGGCCAGGTTCTGCCGGGAGCTTTTTTTTGATGCCCCGCCACACGAGCCCTGATGTCCTGGGATGACACTAAACCTGCCCCCGATCACTTTACCCACAAGCCCCTCTGAGTTCCCGCCTGTGGGTGTCCACTGGTACGACAACAAGCGGCTGGAACCCAGGCTATTTATGAACTGCTGAAAGGTACCACTACTGATTTCCTCCACTTTATTCATATGATTGCTCTAAATACAAACAGACAGCAGCTGGATGATTTGGCTACATTTGCACAATATATCCTGCTGCTTTTTGTTTTGTTTGTTTTTTTTAAAAAAGGGACAAACTGAAGAAGTGTTACATGTTTATGTATGTGAACGTTTGAAGTACTGTGCCAGTGCTGTGACAGCACCGCGAAGTGTAGCATTGAACATAAAATTTAACCAAAAAGCTTATTAGAGAGATTCTAAAATACGAATTGGAAGGTATTACTCCAGATTATTAGAGTATAGAAGGATGTTTTGCACTAATGTTGGCTTAATTGGATACCAATCATTGGTATAGTCATGTTGAACACCGCTGAAGGAGATTATACAAGGGAGAGAAAACAATTTTAACACAGGTGAGGAAGTTTTCTTTGTTGTTTTTCAAATCCATTCTGATAATTAGACATGAATTAAGTATTAAAGGAGATGTGGGAGTCTCTTCCTCATATATTCATCATTCCAAGGATTTTAACGGCTCTATGGTGCTCTGAGCTGCAGTGGATTTATTGCTAATTTACTGTGTGATCCCGTAAATATCAAATGTCTGGAAATGTAAGAAGCTTTCCTGCGTCGCTTGTTTTGCGGTTCTTTAAACACATTAAAACTGAACATTACTGACTTAATGAATTCATCTTAACCAGTGAATTAAGCTACTGTGACCAAGTCACTCTATAAACTTCTGTCAGTCAATAGACAGCATTTTATGTAAAATATTTTTACAAGCTGTTTCATGGCCTGCCTGCTCGCTGGGTGACTGTATGTATTGATGCTTAGTGCTTGGCTCTTTGTTGCTAACTTCACATTCTTGCCGTTTTTAGTAGCTGCTTAAAGGGTTTCTTTTAAATAACTTTTAAAAATGTGAAAACTGACACCTTGATTTTCCCACCACAGGCTCATGTTCTGTATTTCTGTCATGTACAGACAGTGAATCCCTTCTTCATTTGTCATTATTGTAAATATGAGGGTTTTGATGCATCAGGTACAGCTCAGTGTGTGACTGTAAACACTCCTTCAGCCTCACAGACTAACAGGATCATGTATACGAGACGTTTATGCACCGCAGGAAATTAGCCTCAAACATGTCACTGATGCTAACTGATTAAAAGATTGGTCGTGTTGGTTTTTAAGTCATTTATGGATAAAAATGTATTTTACGTCTATTTGTTGTAATAAAACCTTTTGATATCATGTCACTGACTTCTCCACTGTCGTTCTTTATCCTGCTTGACTAAACTTGGCTTCAACCTCAGAAAGGCTCTTTTTAAATATAACGCATTCAAAAAATCATAAGCCAGTATGACAGCAAAGGTAAAGCAGTATAAAAAATGAAGAGAAGAAGAAGAATTTTTATACCTGTCCACAGCAGTACATTCCCCAAACTGGGGGCTTGCCGACCACCATCTACTGTAGGTAATACACTGACTATGGAGAAGTACCTCATACAACCACACTTCAAAAAAACTAAAATCCCTTTGAGTTTCGGCAGTCACTCCACCATCAGACTCACTGTCAACTGTCTGTAGAAAGATTCATTGTCAAGAGTGAAATCTTCTTCCAATAACAGATACATAAAACAACAGCACTCTTACTTTTGTATTTCAAATATTCAGCCACAAAACAGTACATGGTCAACCAACATTGCACATTTAATTATATTGTTTCTTCTGGTATTCTTTCCACAGTAAAAGGCTTCCCAAATGGCTCAGTAATAACAGAGAGAGAGAGAGAGAGAGAGTAAGAAAATTCCATATGCTAAATATGTAATAAATAAAGGCCCTCAATTGACAGGGATTCTGATTGGACATTCCAAAATAAACGTAATAAGTAACCGAAAGTAATAAAAGTACAGTATAAGTCTTATATAACATTTAGATTCACACAGACAAATAAGCCTTTACTAACATTCCTGAATAGTGAAATGAAATAAGCTGTTGTTTACACTATATTATATTCTTTGTTTTGTATTATATAATGTATGAAGGAAATTAGAGCCGTCTAGGTTACAATCACTGAAAACACCGCAGCTCAACCATTTCGGGCCAGAATGAGCGATTCTGTTGACAGCAGCGCCCTCTGGTGGTCACACAATATAACTGCAGCATCAAAGCAGCAGCCCTCCATAGAAAAGGGCTTGTGTTGACATTTGCTCTGGATTTCAGCACGTTTTCGTCTTTCGAGCTTTTGATCAGGATATTTTTTTAAAAATATGAACGTCACTGGAAGGATAATCGACAAGTTAATCGGGAAATACGGATTAGATCTTTGAATTATACAAACACCTTATAATCAATGTATAGATCATGTACGCAGAATATACATCACAGACGACTGCGTTTTTCTGTAATTTATGTGTGTGTGTGTGTGTGTGTGTGTGTGTGTGTGTGTTTTAAAGCATTATTTTACTTATTAATTAAAGGTTTTAGACTTTATTGTAACTTTTACTGTTACATTAGGTGGTTTATTGCATTCAGATTGTCCATCCATTGGATTAGACCAGGGGTGGGCAACCTGTGGCTCTTGAGCCCCTCTCCAGTGGATCCCTGTTGCTTTGGCAGAAAAAGAAGAAACAAATTAAAATTGAAATGAACATTTCAGTCAACTTAAATGTGCATATCCCATGCTCATCTGGCTCTTCAACCTATCCTCTACATTTTGTTTACATTTACTTTCATTAAAGGCCTCAAAGATGCAGCTCCAGATAGATTTTTCTTTATATATTTTTTGCTATAACCACCTAATAATCCATCCGTGATGTTCATACAGTTATTTTTCTAATGGGGACTGAAGTGTCTGCCCAAACCAACCAAACCCCAGAGTTCCCTCTTTCTCTAAAGAAACACAGCTCGCATCAGACATGTAAATCATAAAATGCTTTAATGTTCTTTGAAGGCTCAGTAGAAGTAAAGATGGTGATCACCACCACAGTGGCTTGTCACAAAACATAGTGCCCTTAAATGTGACCGAGATAAACCTAATGCAGAACAGATTCAGGCAGTGACACTGACACACAGACGAAATGCATAGAGACTCTATGAACACATAGAATAGAAAATGACATACAGTACAGAACTGAACCTGAATAACTACAAACAACGTCTATGTGACAATGATCTCTTTTGGCACCAACTATGAGGTCATGTAGTTCACCATCACACTGACTATGCTTAATAAATCACACACAGATACATGTTGCTTTTCTGATAATAGAAAAAGAGATTTACAAATAGTTTTGTTTATCTGGCTCCAGACTCTTTTAAAACAAAACAGCAAATTGAGAAAAACCTGACAGTGACGTCTGGAGCAGTTTTTTCTGGCAGTTTTTATAGTGGAAGTTCAAATTTCTTAAGTGCAACTTTTGACTGTATTATGCAAAATATAGAGCTCACAAATCTATGGCAGGATAATGCATTCATTTCAGAAATAAATGTTTAACCATTTTTTTTTTTTAGAAAGACAGGGAAAATATTTTTTCTGAATGAATGAATGCATTACACTTTTGTACATATCTGAACAGATGATCAAATAAATAATTAAAATAAATAACCACAAACAAGACATTACAGAGAAGGATATGCTTTTTTCTAGGAATATACCGATTTCCATTCACAGTATTTTTTTTTTTCATTTGAAAATGTCCATGCTTGGTTTAATGTGATCTGCTTGCTTTAGTCCTGCCTCCCTTCATGCTGACAAACCGTTTCCTTACTTAACTCTGACTTCAGCACATTCCCCTTTCTATTTCAAAACAACACTTCCCATTTTTTGTCCTCTCAGGTCATGTTTAAAGGTATAATATGTAACTTTTCTGCACCAAATTCTCTAAAAACAACGATGTTACATATTTTGCTGAGTTGTGTGCTTAGAAAATCTGTCATTTTAACGAAGGTAATGGTCAATAGTGCCATTACTAAAGCTGTCAGTCAGGATCTGACATCAATTGGCTTTTATGTCCAGTTTTAAGCCACATTCTTACAATACACTTTTAGATCTTTGTGATTTTTAGCTCCACATTGTATCCAGATAAAGGATTCTAGTCCTCAGGTGTTCATTAGAGAAACACACATTTAGAACATAAAATTGCTTTCTTTAGTGTTTTTACAAGTTTAAATCACCAAGTCTGTTTGTTTTTGGGAGGAGGAGACCAATTCAGCTTCTGGTAAAAACCTCCTGAACATCTGGATTTTAATCTATCAGAGAAACAAGCTGAGCAGACATAGGCAGCGGCTCCCTTAGGGGACGTCCTGTGTCCACCAAACAGCATTAGAAAAACGCAGATTTTTAACATTACACTGCTTTATTCAGTGTATTTTCAGATTTTAATCCCTGGGTCCGAACACAGGAATCCTTCACCAGGAGAAGCTGACTGCAGGTGCTACAGGCCACCGGACTATAATGAAATTCCTTCTTTTGGTATTGTTTAAAATGGTCAAACTTTACATATTGTGTGTTCAAGAACCTGCCATTTCCACTTTCTTTCACTTCAACAACACAATCATTCAAAAGTCTCCAACTTTAATTCCCTAAACTACTTGCTTTTACGTCCATTATATCTGCTCTTGAATTCAAAGTTTCTTCTCATCTTTCCAAAGTCTGCACTCGATGTAAAAACAGCGCAGGTTGTGATAACAAGTCATCTGACCTACACTTGAACCCAACATGTGATCCTGGAAACTTTGGTGAAGTAAACAAGTGCATAACAGCTGCAAAGAAGGGAAGTAAAACTGAATTCAGCCTTTTGTCTCATGTCGCTCTCTCCCTCGCACCCAGCTGTCACGCCTCAGTTTGCAGATCTGCGCTACAGTTATTTTAACAGTTATTCCCAGTGTTTCATACTTACACGGAAAATTGAAGCTGATAAGCATTTTTCGGTTCAGAGGTTTGACCCTCCTCTGGCCACTTTAGCCTCACATCCCAAATCTGACCTTTATTTCTGCTGTCATGACAAAAATCTAACAAATAAAATGTGCTGTTTTCCAGACAGTGAATAAATGTTCAGTTTTACATACACAGCGAATTCAACAGCGTGGTGAACAGCTTTGAACTACATCCTCATTATCATTAGCTCAGGACACGGCTGTGTAGGTAAAACATGTTTTCAAAGAAGAGATTTGAGCACAGAATGTAAGTTATCAGTCCCACACAGGCCCACAGGCCCACCGTCCCACCCGCCCCCACCCAGCACGACCCACCAGGCCCCCCGCAGTCCAGGTCTACGAGCTGATGATCTGTCCAGACCAGGTCTCGTGTTTGGTCCCTGGGTTGAGATGTATGAGCTTTACCTCCACCGCCTGCACCTTCAGGTTCTTGGGCGGGACTCGGCACACTTTGTACGTGACCTCGTCACCCTCTACTGGGACATACTCCCCCTCGATACTGAAACAGAAAAAAGTAGGGCGATGAGTTTGGGTTTTTTTTTTTTACTGTTATGCTGCAAAAAATGTGTTAATGCACCAACACTGGGCATGTGGCCAAAATCATCTATCCCAATACTTATAGCTAATTTCTATTTTGTACAGTATAATATAGTATAGTGCAGCATAACATAATGTAAAGTACAGCAATGATACATAGTATATAGTGTAACTTAGCATAAGATATAATATAATATAATACAGCACAGAATAAAATATAATATGGTATCATATGAGAAAGTAACGTATATACAGTCGCAAGAAAAAGTATGTTAACTCTTTGAAATTACCTTTTTTGTGCATTCATGTGTGCAAAGCAACAATTCTTGATTCTTGGTCTTTTTTTCTCTTGAGAATGACAGAACTCTAAAAGTTGTTTTTTACAGGTAAAGTAGCTCTACGCCTCGGTCAAATCTCATTTCATTGATTGGACTCCAGGTTTGCTAACTACTGACACCAGTTAGCTCTTAGTCGAGTCATTAGCTTCAGGGTTCACTTACTTTTTCCTCTCTGCTTTGCTCCAGCTTTGTTCGCACGTGCAAGGATCAGAACATAAAGCGTCGTCCAGAACCCTGCAGAGTTCATTTGCAACTATTTAAGGATGCCTCAGCATCCAGATCAGAGAACCACTGACTTAAAGTAATAGTTCACCACTAAGGGAAATGAGCTCATTTACTTTGAGATGAGGAGATCGATATCGCTCTCAAGTGTAAGAGTGCTATTGATCTTTTCGTCTTACTTTAAAAAGTTTATTTCCCCAAATGTCAAATTATCCTTTTAAAGGAAATAGTTTCCTCCACAGAGCGTGGTCACGCATGTTAAAGAAGCAAATGGAGACATCTGCTTGAGCTCTGAATGAGACAAAGGTTGGACTTTCAGAAACACAATGCAGCTGTTTGTCTGTAGGACTGCTGAATCATCCTGCATAAACTGTTGGGAGGTATCTGATAAATGTGCTTATGCTGAGGCTGTAGTAACATTCAGCATACTGCCTGTCCTGGATAAAGAGATAAAATAAAACCAGCACAGATTGCTGTACTCTCTGTGCATGTCCACTTATCGCAGGTGTCACAGAGTCCTCGGAGAGTCGGAGAAAATAGCTTTCCCTTTGAAAAAAGCTTCACACATAATGTGAACAGAGCTGTTTGCTGAGTTTGTTCTTCCCTATGCAGTAAGTTTGTGTTGCTATTTGTAATGTATCTGCTTCAAGAGTGTGTTAGTGTTATTTCCACTCACTCTGAGATGTGAACAAAGATGTCTTCCCCACCGTGAGAGGGTCGGAGGAAGCCGTGACCTTGTGACCTGGAGAAGTTCTTACACACACCCTTATACACCGGACCTGAGTGAGCACGAACCGTACTGCAAAGAGAGAAAACGGTTCTTAAGTTTCACAGTGAATTACTCATTTCTAAATGACTTACTGATCTTATTGTTTCAGTGGAGCAAGAAAGAGCTTTTTTTCCCCTTTATGTGAGACAATTCATGACTCATAGGAATGGAGAAGTGTGAGGACAGAGAGGAATCAAAAAGGAGGTTAGAAGGGAAATGAAGAGCTGATCACTTCATCTCCTACACAGTGCCTCATAATGCTGCAATAAAACCGCAGCAGAGTTGAGAACACTAATCTGCGTAATACTAATCTGTGTAAACGGTGCAGTATTTGCAGTAAAACCAGCCTTTTACACCAGTGAAGCTGAAGTCCCCATTTACATTCTGCTTGAAAAATGACTAATAATTACTTTATTTTTTCTTTAAGTTTACAGAACAAGTTCAGACCCTTTATGTCAGTAAAAGTCACAACAACATGATACTAAAGTAAAGCCATAAAGCATCATATGTGGGCGTATTCATTATAGAGAAAAAAGCTCCTGTCAGTGTTATACAATTACATGTGGATTCATTTTGTGCTTTGCATTGTTGGATAAGCAGACTTTTTTAGGTAGTTTAACCTATGGCAATGCATGTTTTTTTTTAAAGGGGGCATATAATACTCATTTTAATGTTCATACTTGTATTTTGAGTTTCTACTAGAACATGTTTACATGTTTTATTGTCCAAAAACCCCTTATTTTT
>CAFUXE010000224.1:120603-207460 GCA_903364295.1 Serranus cabrilla | reverse complement strand
AATTTATAAAGGGTGTGTTATCTGGGACACTGGACTCCAGAACTGCAATGGATTCTACCAGGGGCGGAGCAGGGGGTGGCTCAAGACTAAATTAATTGAGTCCATGTCAAGTCCAAGACCAGTGCAAAGGCAGTCGAGACAAAAGCAAGACTTTGTCAAAAGCAAATGTAGTCATGTGCCTCATGTCATTCCAATGCCAATACAGTGATGGAGTTAAAATGATCTATCTATCTATGATCTATCGTCATCTATCCCTTAAATACATCTAGTAGAACTGGGCAATTGATCTTCTGTTGGCTTAATATTCAGTTTAGAATAAGAAAGATTGTATTATCTTGGCCTTGTTGGGGATCTTTGATTTGTGATTAGAGCAGCCCTGATTATTATAGGATGGATTCAGATTTAGTACATTTGTCAGCTCAGTGTTCATTATGTGAGCTCTACTCCAGCATAGTGTACCAAAAATAACTTTCAAGATCAGTAATGATATTTACACCAAAGTCCTGCCCTACTTACGCAACTTGAAAACAGTGAAGGGAGACAATTTTGGCCTCTTTTTAGGTGGCAGGAGTGAAAATTAGTCATACTTAACATTGTTGTGTTCTGGTTTAGGAAACAGGAGAACCATCAAAACAGAAAGGCTTAATATTATCTGAAATGGCTTGAAAAATAAAGCATATAGCTGCCATTAATAGTTTAACCTATGTGTCCACCCCTGGATTTGATCTTTTCTGTGTTTATCGTCATGGAAATGTCACTAAAAAACATCAAAAACAGTTTTAATATCCAAGGTGAGCTGAGCGCAGCACTGTTATTCTCATTCTGTACAATAGTTGAGATCCACCGAGTCTGCAGTTCTAGTTATTTCCACAGTAAAATTTGTCACGCTTTGCTTTCTGTAGGCAATATTTCTGCGAGGACGGTCACATGCAAACCATCTCATTTTGATGATAAAACTCCATACAGTGTGACCTAGTTTCACAACAAACAACTGAGACAAACATTAACTGGCCAAGCAGTTGTCACATGAAACACAGCTCGGTGCATTTGTCTGTACAAAAACACAAGAATGACTCTGACCAACACTGTAGTTGATCACAGTGAAGAGAGTACGGTTGCCAGAAGTACTGTTACTTTAATACTTCTGTGATACCAAGGGTACATTTTATACCGGTACTTATTATGGAAATAACTACGCTATAAAAGAAAAAGAACAATTACACCGTTTTTGAACGCAAGAAATTGCTTTTATCCTATTTCTTGTCCACTTTTTCTTCCTTATTGCTTTACTATTAAAAGTGTTTTTGTTCTATTCTAGTTTCGAAGTGTAAAATCCTGGTCTGGTGACAGCCTCAGCAGAGAGCAGGTCTGTTATAAACCAGCAGCACTGTGGCCTTCACTGCCCTTCAGACTGTAGGATTTAAAGCCCCGCCGCTAATCCGTTCTGATATACTTCCTATAATCACACAAAATCACTCACGCTGATGATACGCCCTTTTACTGAGAAAGTAAGGAACACAAAATATCACAAGGTTGTTAAATAAACTGAGCACAGGAAACCTCTGGGACAGTAGAATTTAAAATAAAAAGTAAATATCTAAAATGATTAACTTTTTACTTTAATTTATTTTTTGAAAAATGCCATCCAACTGAAAAAAAAGGTTTCTATTTTTGTAATGTGACTTTTGTTTGGATCTGGATGATACAAAAGTGTTATAAGCTGTCTCGTGATTCCAGTTTCTATAAAAAAAAAATATCACTCACTGCAAACCTCGAGATTTAAATCTCATGTAAATTAACCAAATGAACAGAAATGTCCATCAAATGATTCTGTTTTTAAACATTTGGTCAATTCCACATGAAGCTGGTATGTTATGGGCAGTATTTACAGTAACACAATCAGGCTCATGTGACATCAGCCACTTTAAACTGACAGTGTCTCGGTTCAGAGAGCAGCTCGACTCAGTGTTTGTACTTCAGTACCCACTCTCCTGGGTGCTGAGCCTCCTGACGGTCCCTGGTCTCTCCGGTCAGTCATGATGGTCGATCTGCTGGTCACCACCAAGTGTGAAACTCTTGTTCTTCCTGCTCGGCGCTAACTGTTCCACCATGACAGCAGCCCCAGCCCCGGGTCACAGATGGTCCCCTGAAACAACAGAGCAACAGGTCAGGATGGATGTGAAGCTGCTTCTGTTTCATTCTGGTCACAGATAAAGTAAATAGAACACACTGTGTTTCAAACATGATAAACTTCATGTGCATGTAAAGACTGACTCTCCCTATATAAGTAAAAGTACAAAAGTTTCAGCATCAAAATGTACTTAAAGTCTCAAAAATAAAAGTACTCGTTATGCAGAATGAACGCACTGAGACTGTTCTATATATTCCAAATATATTATTGGATTAATATTTCTATGCATGTATGTAAACAGCGTTTACATTTTAAGTACTTTTATACTGTAATGAGGTTTATTTGAAAAAAAAAAAGTGTAATCACTTTTAATTGATCATGTTTTTCATGTTAAAACTCGACCTGGAAAGTAACTAAAGCTGTCAGCTAAATGTAGTGGAGTAAAAATTACCTCAAAATGTATTGGAGTAGAAGTATAAAGTTACATAAAATGGAAATACTCAAGTAAAAGTCCTTCAAAATTGTACTTTACTACAGTACAGTAAATGTACTTGTGCAAAAGGTGGCAACTTTGAAGATTCTGAAATATAAAAAATATTCAGGTTTAAAAATAAAGACAAATCATTGAAGAGAAGTTTCTATCAGTTTTACATCAGATGATGTGAATGCGTGCCAGTCATGAGGTTCTTACAATCAGAGTGTACGGCGCCTCTTTCTTCTCCACGCTCTCCTCTGCTGGCGGCGCCGTCGACTGTCCCGGTTGTGCCGGCGTGTCCGTCGTTGCAGCAGCCGGACCCGTTGGCGACGTGTCCACAAAGATTTCATCTGTCACCCGAAAGCGGATCTCCTCTCCTTGGTCCATGTAGAGGTCATGAGCCCCCTCGTCTGTCTCGTACTCCCAGAGCCAAACCTGCTCTGCTTCATCACTGAGGCTGGAGCTAAGGAGCTGCTTACACTAGAAACCCTGACCATCTAAACAGTCTTGAAAAAGTCTAATTATTCACTATTTTAAAGGGAACATTAGTCAGGATACAATTTTGCGGGCTGCTGCAGCGACTCTGGTGGAATGAGGATGTCATCGAAGAAGCCCATGGTCACTGAGGAGCAGAAGGTCACAGGTCAGTGTTTACAGCGCCGCGGGGTCATGTGGTACACAGGAGCATTCAGGCCGACTGTTTACCATCTTTAACACACAATTCAGGCTTTGTGATGAAGTAAAACGTGTGGGTTTTTTTAAAGGTCCAACTTATTAAGTTACATTATATTATATATAGAAAGTCACATGGGGAGCAGACAACACAGGTTTAACTATTTCTGTCATAAGACACTCATGTGCTTTAATAAAACTGAAAAATAACACAAATACAAACAGATGTAAGCCAGTCAACATAAAACCTTAATTCAGCCAGCCTTTATTAATTAATTAATTTATAATTAATTTATTAAAATGAATCATATTGTATATATTTTTTCCATGGATTCATTTTATTTGTCTGTTTTGTTTTCTCTCTTTAAATGTATTTTAATCTGGTTTTAGTCTAGCTTTTACATAACTATTGTTATTGGTAGTAGTAAATGTTTTTAGGCTGTTGGTCCACAAAAAACAAGGCGTTTGAATATTTTATAAATCATTTCAACATGCTGAGGTGGGAAGACAGAAGTTACCATGCACGCCCTCTTGACTGCAGTACTTGATCTTGCCGAGCAGAATCTCATCCAGAAAAGGGTGAAAAACAACGTACCTGAAATGAACTGACAGAGAGACCAACAGAAGACTGAGAGTCAGGTGTACATAGTCCATAAAACCTCACTTTAACCAAGATCTCAGTACTAATAGTGGCAGTCAGGTGGTTTTCTGTGTCACCTCTGACCAACCTGTCACTGTGTGACAAAGTGTTTTATTATTGGATAGGAAATAGGGCTGAACAGGAAACTGTCATACCAAATTTATCACAAACACATATAGAAAACTTAGTGGACAGGTTCGGTTTAATCGAGTTGCACTATTATGCATTGCATACACACTCTGAAGAGGCAGTAAACATACAGATCATGGTTTGATGCATAGTGCGAGTGTATGAGGGCCACATCATACCTTTAGTGTGTGACGCTCCATCTCCAGGGAATATATAGGAATCCTCCAGTTTAGTGATGTCATACAGGCAGATGCACAGGCCGACATTATAGACCACCTGAGGGAAGTGAGAGCAGCTCACAATCATGCAGAAATGTGCAACATACATTTTTCTGTGCAATGGTGCTATTTCAGCTGCTGAGTCTGTCTATATTGTATTCTTTTTTTTAATATTTCCTATATTTTCACCATTGTGGGTCTAATAAAGGAACATTTTATCTTATTTTATGTCCTACTATATGTCTAACTATCTATATCTACATTTTCATATCGCAATATTGATTTAATATCGCTATTTCACAGCCCAAGCCTCATATTATAAACTTTGTAGAAGATACAGAACAGATAAGCAAACTGGGGCAGTGAAGTGTCATCAAAACCATTATTTTTACATATATGGATAGAGGATTTAGTTCAGTGTTAAGTTATATGGATTTAATTAAAAAGACCCCAACAAACTGAAAGCCTATAACCATGAATATAACTTTAAATTTAACATCATCCTACGGGGTGTGATTGCTTGTGATGCTGTTGTATGCGACTGGCTTTTTAATCTGTTCTTATTCCTGCTGCACCCAACTCTCTCTTTTTTTTTTTACTTTTAACTGTGTTTGCACATATGGAAAAGTACGTTTCCTTGTTTAAATAAATATATAATAATATTAATATAAATAATAATAATCTTGTTTTGTATAACACGTGTTATGTGAGACTTTGGACTCAAAATTAAAAGTTTTCCTTAGCATTTTGTGTTCAGAGTTTTATAAATCCCACAGTGATTCAAGCACACACATACACGCGCGCGCGCACACACACCTTGTTGGCCAGTTTCTTGTTGAGCTCCTCGGCTATGGCCTCGTTCAGTTGTCTCTGGAAGTTCCACGGAGGGATCCTGACGGTGTCGACCATCTCCACCAACACAAACATGATGCTGACTGACAGCAGGTACTCACTTATAAACACACACACATGAACACACACACTGTGGTGACCTGCTGTGGTGACCGAGCTGTCTGCTGAGCTCTGAGGTGTCGCCTGCTCTCCGTAAAGTGATTGCTGTTTCTCCAAAGCAGATGTTAATTAAAAAAGTAACAGCAATGGTTCACAACTAAGCTAAACACTCTACTAAAGTATCATAATCTGCAGCAAACTCTGAAGCATCCATGGTGTCTCCACGTGATTGTTTACGACAGCGCGATTTTACGACATGTCGCAAAATTTAAAGCTGCAGTGCCGCAGTGCACAGTCTTAAAGCACTTTGCATGGATATTCGTATCATCTATAACGTACGATAGTTCTTATATTATATCCTTGACTCATATTTTTTTTTCAAGTATTTTTCTTTCTATGGCCATAACGTGCTATTTAGTTTCTATAGGTTTTTACCAATCTTATTTTTCATTTAATTTTTTAAATCGTATAAAAAGATTTATGAATTTTCTGGAACCAAACCGCGTGTTTATTTCTTCTTTTGTTTACAAAGCTCTTGAAATAAATACTGCATTTATCCTAAACTTTTTATTTGTATTCACCGTTATTATTTCTTTACGGATAGTACTTATTTATTCATATTTAAATCCTCCTTCAATTAAAATGTATAATCCCCATCTAAAAAAAAAAAATACCGTTTAAATTATGAAAACATAAAAGATGATTATGTTTGTTTGTTTTTAGCATCTTTAAATTCACTAAAGTTACTAAAACAGTTAGTTAATTATTTACAATAATTCAAGTACAATAGTCATGAGGTCCATCACTGAAGTTCATTTTAAAGTTAAATATCAAAAATTATATGTAGCATCAGTATGACAACGTGCTTCTTCAGAATTTCTTAGATGAATATTAAAAATACTTTAGTAGTACACAGAATCTATATATATATAGAATTAAGGACACGTATGCGAGTGTTTATGTTGATATTTCAATAATATATTGTATACATCAATGTACACATTAACACTACTGGATAAAAGGAGTGAATAGGTGATGTTAGGAATGTCAGGGACTGTATCACGCAGACTTGATCGCAGCTTGTTGGAGTTTACAAGCAGCACATGAGGGCAGCAAACACAACTGAAGCTGATCGCCCCTCTGCTGCTGTGAGCCTCTTTACAGTATGTACATTTATCAAACAAAGAAAAACACACAGACATTCACTTCAGAATGATATCTTTATTAATTGACCTGTTAATTAGTAAGTGTCAAGATCATTTAAATCTCTCAAGCAATAAAACTGTTTTTGAATCATCTACTTTTACATAGTCACGTTTGATGCTAAAACCAGAGTGTGAGGAGAATCATCACTATGAAAAGAACATCTGTTCATATTCCATATGTATTTGCTGCAACTGAACAAATGAAGCATCAGAGGACCAAACAGAGCACACCTGAGTACAAATGGACACAATAGGCATGCCTTCATCAACAATCAACATCATTTGATTTGTCACTTTACAGTAGCGCTGTTAAAACTCAAAGCATTATGTTACATCACAGTATAAGCAGACTGCTTCACAAGTGGCTGTTTGAAATGTGCTGACAGAGGATGATCAAATAATCAGTATTTGATGAATTCTGTAGGAAACACCCTGTACACAATCATTGTTATGGAAGTGGTGATAGATTTGAAAGATCACATAAAAAATGGTGATTATTTCAAACACAACTTATGGATAACCATTACTTCTTAAAATCTCAGTATTTTCATTAGGCATCTTTGGCAGTAAATCTGGGTGAGCAGTGTTTTACCATTAAAGTGACGGGTTTAACGAGGGCATGATGATTCTCAAAGTGTTGAGCAGTGGAGGAAATGAACAGACAACCCCGACATGGAGTCATTAAAGGAACACTTCACCCACAACATCACCATTTTTATATCAGTAACTCACTCAGCGTTATGTTGAACTCTGGAAGACAATTTTGGTTTTCTCGCATACCTCAACGAGGAATGAAGAATCCAAAAACAGATTAGATTCTTGATGAACTGGAGGAAATGGGGACAGCGTTTAACAACAGCAAAAAAAACTTTACAAACGTGTGCAGTATAATAAGTCGTGTTTGGGAAGCAGTGAGCATGTGACTGGATTAATGAGACGTGAATAATACTGTTAGAAGTTTCTAAATGGATGTTTTGATATATTTCCCCCATTTACTTCAATTCATCTAGACTTTTCCTGTTTTCGGATTCTCCGTTTACCGTGAAGGATTGCGAGGAAAACAATGTTTTCTTCAAGAATTGAAGATAACAGTAGCTAACATAATTGACATAAAAATGACCATTAGGGGAGTGAACTATTCCTTTAATGTTCAAAATGTCTCTAAAGTCGCATTGCTGCTCTCAAATCATCTCTGCCCGTGAAAACAATATAAACTAAACTTAAACTTTAGAAAAAATATAAAGGGCCATCAAGAGCCACCTTTTAACTGTTAAAGTCCACCGGCAACCGACAGCTACAATCCAACATCTGTGCTTTACTTTAACCCACAATCCACAACTGGCTTGTGAAACCATTAGATTGATGTAGATTCAGTTGAATGGAGACCACAGACGGGACTCTATATCATGACAATTTGTTTCAAGTCGTCACAAACCGAGTTAACAGCTCTCATTTAGACAGGCAGCATACAACTGCTTTCTTTCTTTTATCAATATATATAT
Organism: Serranus cabrilla; assembly: GCA_903364295.1. Classification (NCBI taxonomy): domain Eukaryota; kingdom Metazoa; phylum Chordata; class Actinopteri; order Perciformes; family Serranidae; genus Serranus; species Serranus cabrilla. The sequence continues at coordinate 199,537 of CAFUXE010000224.1, read as the reverse complement.
ACTTAAATCTATATAATGCTTTATCATTTATGTACACACTCCTATACATAGTGCAGCTATTTACCAAATCATTTACAAACAGGCCCAAACTTTATAGTTCACAGGGATTTAGCTCAGGAAAATGTAATTATGTTTTTCTTCTTGGACAGCAGGATGAAGAAGTGACGGATTTCTACACTTTCTGGATGAGCTAAACTCAGAGGACCAGCAGTAACCTCTACATAAAACATAGCAGCGACGCCCTCAAACGTCCTTAAGCCCACAAAATATCTAACCAGTGTATGACAGGTGAACACTAGGTCTACATAAGGGCAAAGCTCTGGTTTATACCAAACTTATACAAGAATGATCTTGAATCTACATTTTCTACTGTGTGACACACACAACAGAGACGTACACTGAAGAGTAAAATGTTTGTAGAGAATAAAGAAAGCGTGGCAAAGAACAACTAAAACTACTTCCCTAACTCTACAAAGTGCTAGTGGACAGGCATCTGGACACTAGATTGTGCGTTAGTTTGTATAAGAAGACAGCAGGCCTTCTCATGCTATGGAAGACCAAACCCCAACCTGAAAAAACATTCAATTTGAAGACAAACACAGCCTGTCATCTCCCATTACAGCTACACGAGGCAATTTCACACGCTGGCAGCTCCGGATGATAATGAGGACTGACTGAAAAAAAAAGATTTCCTTTCTATACACCAGAATTCACATTAAAAATCTTCCCCAGTGGTTGATATCGAGCAACACAAATCAGATTTCTGCCTATATGCCCCTAAACATATCAGGTTGTGGTTTGGACTGCATGACCCGGCCGGTGGAAGCAGCAAGAGAGACAGGATGAGCAAAGAGGGACACACAGATGCGAACACGGTCCGATGTTAACCCAATAAAAAAACAATAATGCGTAACACACACACACACACTGGACATAACACAGATGGAAAGGGGAAAATAGCAAGTCTTTTGCTGACACAACGACCGTGTGTGTTGTGGTTTTTTGTTTTCACACAATGGAGCGTTACATGGTGCAAAAGGATGCGCAAGCTGGCAGTGGAAGAGCAGCAGGGAGTGGAGACAGAACCAAGCTCAGAGTGGAAAAAGCAACAACAGCGGCATGAAAACACTACAGCTGGATCTGAATACTCAGCTATTCCGATATTGGGGAGGTTGTTATTTTTCAATACTGAAGGCTGAAATAATCCTTGTAGCGCATTTAATTAAACCTAGAGACACGTGCTGCAGCGCAGTGTTTCCATTTCAACTCAGTGTGAACGTCTTTTCTGTGTTTTGCTGTCAGTTCCTGTTTTTGTGTGTTTCTCCGAGGGAGGGGCTTTGTACACACAGTGCACAGCGGAGAGAAAGGTGCAGTGACGACTCGACAGTTGTTGCTTTCGCTACAATTATTGGCTGCTCTGTTTCAACAGAGTTAAGCTGAAAAACCGTGCATACAGGCCCTGGTAAAAGTCTGATGAATGATACTCTGTTCTGTGACCAAAGATCTCAGACGGAGTGAGGACGGATCAGGCTGCAGTCATGATGGGAAAGTGCAGGGGCTGATGGGATTTCAATAAAGATGATTACAGTAAATAAGTGGGCCTGCTAGTCTGTTTACAGTGTGGCTCCAAAATACAATAAGTGAGGAAAAACTTGTTCTAGATAAGAAACCGCAAATATAGCATCCCACTACAAGTGGAAAACGTAGGACGGCTAGTGGAGTTCATCATCATTTGGTGTTTTATAATAATATGTGGGACAGAAGTTCTTCAGGTTTGAAGATAATGAAGGAAAAGTACATTCATGTGAGTTAAACTCAGTGAGCTTATTGAGCTGTTTGGATGGAAACCGCTGAGACAAACATTACAAAGGACGTATAATGGAGGACAAGACTAGTCTGGTCCTATATTAAAGCAGGATGCTGTTGTAATAAGTCGGCATGAATTAGTAGGAAGCTGTTAACTCATCACTGCTCCATCAGTTTCACTTTAATCCCATTCTGTATCTAACTTTATTAAATCAGGGTCTTAGTCGGGTTTGGTGCTGCTCGATAGGTTCCCAAAACCAGGAAAATAAACGTCCCGTTCAATGGAGAAAGATGAGCGTCTGTGTTGAACGCTGCAGGGTAACACTCAATGAACAACTAAGCTTGACAAATCAGATTTTAAACGGAGGAGTGCTGCCAGGACGAACGATGCTGCCTATTACAGAGACACACACAGCTAAGCTCTGGGTGTGTGCGCTTGTTTTGAGTGCATTTGTGTTGTTTCTGCCTGTCGTTCGGGAGTGCTTTCACAGTAATCCTGTCTGTGCATGTGTGTGCTCGTGTGTATGTGTGTGTGCGCTTTTCATCTGTACAGCGACCTTGTGTGTGTGTGTGCGTGTGTGTGTTTTCTTTGTCTGGGCAGGACTACAGCTGTCCTTAAACCAACATTAACCCCAACAAGTCTGGTTACCATCTACCTTTCACATCGTCCCTTCCTCTTTGCGAAGCCCCTCTCTAGGCCCACGTTCCTCCCCTTCTTAACCAAGGCCCCTCAGTGGCCCTACAGGCCCCGCCTCCTGCCCTCCTCTCCACCAATTACTGGAGCTCCTTCATCCTGTTGAGAGCGGAGCCAGCCTTGAACCACTCGATCTGCGTCTCGTTGAAGGTGTGGTTCAGAGTGATGGACTCCTGGCTGCCGTCGCTGTGCTTGATGACTGCTGTCAGGGGCTGCAGGGAGGACACAGGAGGAGGAACATGAGTCAATCATTTATTCAGTTGTTCTTCCATGTCTCTGTCAAAAAATGCCATTATAAATTATTATTTTCCACTTTCACTGAGTCACATTTTTCAACCAACTTCAACCAAGTTCTGATCATCACTATCAATTGGTTTGTTTGTTTGTTTGTTTCAGAATTTTAACCCTTTAAATGACAGTTTATTTACATCATGCAACTGTTGTTGTTTTTTCATGACAGAGAAAAAAATCCACAAAACTATTATTTTACACACTAGATGCTCAGGGGAATATTTATTTTAATTTTTTCGCAGTCTATGATATATTTAATGATTTATGCACATTCATTTTCTGGGGAGTCCAAGATTGAAATTTGTTGTTTAAGACCATTTTAGATAAGGTAATGTTCCCTTCACAAAGTGCTCTAAAATACTAAATAATAACATTATTTTCCACGTTCACTGGAATACATAGCTAGTTGTTGTTTTTTTTAAACCAGCATCAGTCCTGATTATAACTACCATAGCAACACATAATGCTTTGTATCAAACACTGCAGTGCTCCATATTACAGCAATAATAACTCTAGTGGAAACCAGGAAAATAGCATGTAACTGGCCCATAGGGCAAACATGAGAAAAGCCTCAATCTTTTGGAAGATATTAAAAGCTACAATTTCGAAGTCAGGGCTCCAGATTAAAAGCCTAATATAATAGATAGAATGCATGAGTTTATATTGGGACATAATGGAGGTCCAAAGTTTTTATTGTAATGAGTTTCAAATGGGACATTTTTGTCCTTAAGGGTCAGAGTGTTTGTATTTGGGATACAGTTTTTTTAGGAACTTATTAAAGTCATGTAGTCATGTTATAATTTTAAAAAAAGGAAGAAAAAAACTAAACCCTTTCCAAAATGTTTGCTACATTAATGAAAAAGCCAAAAATGTCCCCAGTGAGACACAAGGGTTAAGAGACGTTCAGTCTTCCTTTTGGATTTCATTCGTGTAAAAGTTTCCTCACCTTGCCGGGAACAAAGGATTTCAGCCCAGTGATTGAAATCTTGTCATCAGGGCGGATCTTGTCGTAGTCTTTGGGGTCGGCAAAAGTCAGAGGCAGCAGGCCCTGTTTCTTCAGGTTAGTCTCTGTGAGAAGGAAAAAAAGATGGAAATATGAGACTGACTCAGTCCGTTCTTCCATCAGGTAACCAGAGAAGGAGTCTTTGTGTGTCAGGAGTGTATCTGTTACACAGAAACACAAGGTCATGGAGAATATTGCATGCGAGTATGTGTGTTTGGTTGTTATCGATCAGCAGCAGTGCTCTTGATGAGTTAGCTCTTCCATCTCATGCTGTAGAAAGTCTTTCTCCTCAAGACTGAATGATATTGAAAGCTTTGGATACAGGAATGTAAACTTCCGACTACACTAACTGCAGTTATTTTGTGCGTTTCTGCTTCTAATGGGAATCTTTTCACACAAATGAAAGCAGCATTCCTCAGATCAGACAGGCTTTCATCTCCCCACTTACCTACATCCAGCCTCCTATTACAAACTGGCTGCACTAATGGACTATAATTATAACTTGGAAACTCTCTTAGACACTTCTTATTCTGGCAGACTGTAAACATGTCAGACTAAATAATCATCAACTTGCTCTGGAACCCAATCACACCTATTAAGTTACTTCTTCCCTGTCGCCTCCAGCTCTCAATAAATAAAATAAATCAACAGTTTGAGTGCAAGCATAATAAAATTGCAGTGATGTCAGAATATATCTAAAATGTGAGCGACAGATTGATGCTGCAAGCCCTGAAACTAACCGTGGATTCTGGCAAAGCTCTTGACGATGATGGCGCGTCCTCCAAGGTGTCGTGGCTCCAGGGCAGCGTGCTCTCTGCTGGACCCTTCTCCATAGTTATCATCTCCAACCACCACCCAGTTCACGCCGTTGGCCTGGATCGTACAGGTAAACAAAGACAAAATAAACACTTGAACTGCTGTCAGGGTGAGGACAGAGTAGATAAAACAGGAGGAAATTGGTTGCTGATTAAATAAGCAACATAAGAAGAATTTTGTCAGTTAAAGAATCTGCAGAATCGGTGCAATATAATCAATGTAATGTATAAATGGAAAACGATTCATCGACAAACACCGCCCCATCAATCTCACCTTGTAGTGGCGGGCCACATCCGGCACACCTCCGAACTCGCCTGTCAGCTGGTTCTTCACCTTGTTAACAGCGTCGTTATCAATGTTGACTGCACCGATCAGCAGGTTGTTGGAGATGTTGTCCAGGTGGCCGCGGAATTTCAGCCAGGGCCCGGCAGCACTGATGTGGTCCGTGGTGCACTTTCCCTTCACCTACAGCAGCAGAGGAGGAGAGACGGAGGGCAGCATCAGGACATGGAGAGGAAAGGAAGAAGTAATGGAAATTAAACTACTGCTAAACCACACTAAGCTATTTATCTTTTAAATCCATTTGTTTATAGTGACATTATTTTCAATAATGTCTCATGTATTTCAAAAACATCATGTAGGGACCAAAGAGGTGCTTACTGTCACTGAATCCCAAAAAGCATCTGAGTCAACCTTATATTCGTCCTTATAAATGCGCTTCATTTACCATGACACACAGACAGTATCTCTCTGAAGCTAATACTAATATATATATTTCACTTTAACTGCATGTGTCTATTAGCACTGGTGTTTGTGAATTGGACTTTTTTGCAATGAGGCTTATTTGCATAGTAAGGGGCCTATTTTGCAGCAAATAGATCTGGAGTACAGAGAAAATTTTATCTATGGTTTCTTTCTCCTTATTTGCAGATGTTTAGTGGCCGCAAAAGCTGCACACTGTTTTTGTGAATTTGCCCAAATACACTTTAAAACAGACTAAAAGTCAAATACAATCAAAACAGTATTAAAAAGCTGGTGCAAATGCTTTTGAAATTTTCCAAACTAATATTAATTATCCAAAAACACAGAGCATCTGGGACAGATTAAGATGAGGTGATGTCTCTAATTTAATGAGCGGACCTGTCCCTAAGAATGTGGACTCTGTGCAGTCTTGACATCCATGTCCTGCTCACCTTGATGAGGACCCTCATCCCCTCCAGGTCTTTTCCATGCCACTTGTCAAAGGGCTCCAGCAGCTGCAGACGGTTGCTGGAGGGGCTCACATCCACCTGAACAACATCAACAGTTTGTTTTATATGTCCTGTGCTGCTTTCTAAATTCTCAACATTAAATACTGTATCTTTAAAAAGACAGAATCACCTGTACTGCGCTGCTCTCAGCTGGGGGGTGCTGGTAGGTGTCCTGGCCTGGGTCGAAGTCTCTGGAGGGGAGCTCGTCCCCGCTGGGCGGCTGCAGCTTGAACTTCTCTCCGTTAGCGGCAGTCAGGTAGTCGGTCTCTGGGTTAAAGTTGAGGGTCCCAGCGATGGCCATTGCAGTGACAATCTACACACAGAGGAATATAGAAAGACATTTTATTTAGCCTTACACCGATACACACCCACACCCACACCATGCTGTATGCATGGGCGACTGTAAGTCTCTACTGATGCCCATGTAATCATGCATCTCTGAGGTTGTATTTAGCTTGGTGTGCATTTTACCTCAGGAGACGTGACAAAAGCATGAGTAGCCGGGTTAGCATCATTCCTGGCAGTGAAGTTTCTGTTGAAGGACGTGACAATCGTGTTCTTCTCTCCTTTTTTCACGTCCTTCCTGTAGAGAGTCGAAAACACAGAGCATGTTAGTCTCATGCATTCTGTTTAACCTACGTTACTCAGAGGAAATTTATTTTTGATCTTCAGACTTTACTATGTTCTTAAATATGTTCTGTTTAAAATCCCTCTACAGGACTCAATTGTTCAACTTATAATTGTTCTTTCATGTCAGAGCAGAAACAGCTGATCAGTCATGTGGGTTAAATGTTTCCTATATCAGAACCTGTCTCCATCTCTTGTTTAGCGCATTAACTATTTTTAGAAAAAGACACACAACACTGGGAGTGGTTCCCTCCTCCCTCCTGCTCCCACTGGGGCATATCTAGCCTTCACAAACCTGTCCCACTGTCCAATACAGGGTCCACAAGCATTAGCAAGGACAACTCCACCAACATCACTCAGGATCTTGGCCTGAAAGAAGGACAACATGAAGTTAAGGAAATTCTTTCCTGCAGCATTCAAACATTCACACAATTTTATAAATGTCTTATGTTTAAAAAAAAAAAAGGCTATGGGTCAGATTTCAGTATGAGACTCACATATCCATCTCTCTCGATAGTGGCACGGATCTGCTCAGAACCAGGGGTGACTGTGAACTGGGCCTTGCACTTCAGACCTTTATCCAGAGCCTGTTTGGCCAGAGAGGCTGCTCTGCCCATGTCCTCGTAGCTCGAGTTGGTGCAGCTGCCGATCAGACCTGCAAGACACACGTTTGTAAGAGAAGAACAAGGAAACTAAACTTAACATTCTACTCATTCTGTCAGAAATTGGAATTATATTGCGCTCATTACTCCTTCTAGTGAGCTACTTGGGACGATCACATGACAGGGCTGTAATGTGACCTGATCATATCTGGTCAATAACACGGCTCGTAGGAGCAAAGACAGAGATCTCCGATTTCACTAGACAAAGCAAAAACATTGACATTTGTAAGATAATACAGCGGTAAGATAATAAGTACTGACCAACTTTAACCTCCAGGGGCCAGCCGCTCTTCTTGGCTGTCGCCCCGATCTCAGACACGGGGTGGGCCAGGTCAGGGGTGAACGGCCCGTTGATGTGGGGCTTCAACTGTTAGAGGATGAGGGAGACGAGCCATAAGGACTGACAGTCATGACAGTCAAAGAGGAACATTAATAAGAACTTAAGCTGCGACATGCACCATCATAACCACATGACGCAAAAGTGACTGAATGTGACTCCATGAAAAGTGGGGGCTGTAGTGTTTTAGTGGACAGCACTTCAGAAAAACTATAAAGATATCTGATCATAATCACTCAGATCAGACTTCACCCTGATCTCTAAACTAGAAAAGTGACTGAATGAGTTATACTCAAAACAGACTGCATACATACGAACTACAGCTAACTTTTTCAGTGTGGTGTTGATGGATGTGAATCTCCCACAATGCAAAGCACAGCAGAATGGAAGAAGATGAAAAAAATATTAAATAATCAGTGGGAAGTGATGAAAAAGCTCCACAACAAACTGGATCTTCATTTGAAGAAGGACATTTTGACGTCCAAACGTCACAGTTTGACCACTGCACGTTATATTGGACTGAGATTATTTAAGGCAAATTTGTAAAGTGAGTGTAGATGTAAGACTACCAAGTTTTGTGCAAATCAGATTTATAGCACTTGAGTGATGACCTTTGATTATTGCATCACCATGAGGCTGAGTGGGATAATTTCATTGTTGTTGTTCATGTGTCTGAAGAAAAAGAATAAATCACCTTTTGGGCTGAAACTCTAATTAATATGTTATATGGTTTTGGGAGATGCTGATAACAATTTCTTATCACACGTGTGGTGAAAATGATTAGACTGACCTCGCTCAGGTTAATCTCCACAACCTGGTCGTATTCGCAGCCTTTGTCTGGGACTAAGTCCTCTTGGAACTGATCTGACACAGAGGCGATCTCTGAGAGGGAAAGAACAGCAACACAACACTGTGGGTGAGACATGGTGAGTAAAGAACAGACAGGCAGAGGCTGACAGTAATAGACTCACCTCCACGGCCAGTTTTCTCCATGTAGGTCTTCATGCGGTGGTTGTAAGGGAAAATGGACGTGGTGGCTCCAATCTCAGCACCCATGTTACAGATAGTGGCCATTCCTGAAAAACCAAAGTGTCATTTTGTTCCATTTTCTGATTTCCCATGTAATTTAAAACAGACAGTGTTTCACCAGTGTCTCAGGTCTTGTAATGTATCTAATCCATACCAGTGCAGGAGATGGAGTCGACTCCAGGTCCGTGATACTCCACAATGGCTCCAGTGCCGCCCTTCACAGTCAGGATGCCAGCCACCTTCAGGATGACATCCTTTGGAGAGGTCCAGCCAGACAAGCTTCCCGTCAGCTTCACTCCAATCACCTGAAGGGAAAAAAAACACACAGAGGCTTAAATAAATGAGGAAAACAAACAGATTCATAGAGACATTTAGTGGTTGAAAACAGGATTGAAGCTGATTCCAGGTGTCAAGAACTCACGTTAGGACACTTGAGCTCCCAAGGGATTCCAGCCATGACATCCACGGCATCAGCTCCACCCACTCCAATACAGACGGACCCCAGGCCTCCACCGTTGGGAGTGTGGGAGTCTGTACCAATCAGCAACACTCCGGGATAGGCGTAATTCTCCAGGATGATCTGTCCAAAGAAAGGGACGTTCATAATCAGTCACAACATTTTTCCCTTGGGATTTCTAATTTCTATAGACTGCTACATGTACTCTCAGATAGCAGCCAATGAAAGAATGCTGAACACAAATGTGAAGGTCATACATCCAAAACCAATAATATGCTAAATATATTTTCAACAATAGGGAAAGCCACTGATAGCATCGTTATAAATCAGTGTCCATTACCTGATGGATGATCCCCGATCCGGGTTTCCAGAAGCCAACTCCATATTTGGCAGCAGCAGTTGCAAGAAAGTTGTACACTTCCTCATTTATATCCTATGTAAAAAATAATCAAAAATCATATATGGTTAATTCCATACCACCCCAACCTAAACCCCCCAGTTCAAGTTGTGAATTTTCTTTAAAAGAAACAAAAAAACCTTCCATGTAATTCATTTACCCAATTCAAAATCCTAAAGCTCTACTCCAAATACTTTTTTTAGTTATGCTACTTATTTTTAAAATTTGGCCTTCAGAGCACAATTAATAAATCATTTGAATAAACAGAATTATTTTGTTACAATGAATATTATGTATTATTAACATTTGCACATAAAAAAGCTTCAGGGGAATTAAAATAATCCTTCATTCAGTTCAAAATTAAATATTCAGTCAAAACACCTAAAAAAAATGGGTTTCAGCTACAGAGCCAGATCTGTAGCGCTTGTTATGCAGGAACTATATTAATACTACACAGAATCAACATGCGGTAACAAGAAAGTGAAAACTACTAGTTTTTTTATTATTATTCATTTTTAATCGAGGACATGTAAACATAAAATAACTGCAGCACTTAATCCAAAAACCTGTCATTCAAAAGACATTTTAGTCAAACCATCAGAACCTGAACCACTCTATGGTGTCTGTTGTGCCCACAGAAAACAATTTAGGGCCCCTGCTCCAAAGCCCAAAAATAAAAATTGGCTCTTGTTACACTTATTGTGTTAACTGACAAAAACTGGGTCAACTGACAAACTGAGCCAAAAGTCAGAGGAGAATCTGATAAAGCTGCCGAGTCTCTCCATAACTGCATCCTGCCAACACGTTAATGGGACCTTATGAGGTCAGGATCTGCTACACACTCTGCAAACACACAGGCTCAGTGTTGCTCAGTGTTGCTGTCTGCTGCTGTTGATGGCTGTGGAAGCCTGAAATCAGCGTCACAGGGTGCTGTCAATGTTGTGTCAGTCATTTTCAAACAAAAGGAAATATCACTTCCTTTTAGTTTTCTGTTTTGTAGGAATGATGTACGCCAGACCATGTCTATTTGTCCAGACTCTGTCTGATCAGATTACACTGAAAACACAGGGCTGAATGCAGGCCGGAATACAACATGGTTAATACAGCCTGAGAAGGTCACCCCTATATTTCCATTTTTCCTGTTATTTCACATTAATCTTCATGTATTTTAATAAACTAACAACCCTGCATATTCCTGTCTTGCAACCAATGACCGTTTCATAGAAATATAGGCACAATATAAATAAATCACTCCTCACCTTCGCCCTCTGCAGGTCCTGAGCGCCTCCAATTTGAGCCTCAATCAGATGATCACAGTGGATGGTGGAGGGAACAGCCACCCTGGGCAGACCACTGCTGATGAACTGAAGCATCGCCATCTGAGCTGTGGCGTCCTGCATCGCCACGCGGTCCGGGCGCAGGCGCAGATAGGTGCGGCCGCGGCCGATCTCCTGCCCCACTGGATCATCCAGGTGGCCGTACACGATCTTCTCCGACAGAGTGAGAGGCCTGCCGAGCCTGGTGAGAGTGGAGTCAGGGAAAGATAAAATTGTGTGTTTGTAGCATGAGATGCAACAAGTTTGATTGATTTGGCTTTATTCTAATATCTATAATCTGTTCTCTTTGTGTGTTGCTGTGTCTCACTTTAGGTAAGAACTAAATGTCCCCTGTGGCCAAGAATCAAACACTTTGGTTCTGACTGTGGATGTAACAGTCACATAACAGCCTCTATTTCTGGATTACACCGTGTGGTGAACTCAGTTACAGGGGAACACCGGGACATCCAAAGTTAGCTCAGTGGGCCCTGCTGTCAACACTGTTGTTGTCACAAGATTAACTGTGCAGCTGTAATAAACACCAGCCGTTCCTCATGAGCCAAACTATAATCAACAACCGCTCTGTGTGTGTATTTCTGAGAGGGGCAGCTGCTGACCTCCTGCGCACAATGTTGATGTTCTCGTGCATCTTCTCATAGTTGATGCTGGAGCCGGGCTCAAAGCGGCTCATGGCCACCTTGGCCTTGGCGCTGAATGCGGTGGAGACATGAAGGCGTCTTGCCCCGGTTCCAAGGGCCAGCTAGACCACAAGAAACAGACGACAGCTTTGAGAAATAACACCATAAACAAAGTGTCATTGCACAGTTTAGGACTAACACGTAAAGTCTTGAGTTATATAATAACTATGTGGAGGACAGAGAGGTCACCTCATCATGTAGGAAGTGAGGCAGGATAGTAAATACTTGCAAGTCACATCAATAAAAAGGTTGCATATAGAAAGACAAAGAGGAATCCTTCATTTTGGTCACAAAAGAGCTTGACAAACCATATTTTAATCAGTCATTCATTATCTTATCTCACCGTGCAGCAGCTACACTAGCTGACAACACACCAACCTGTACTCTGTACTAGAATCCATCCCTAATAAAGCTCAGTCACATAAATAACAGACAGTCATTTAAAAAAAGTCAGCAGAGACACCATAGGTCCAAAAGCCTCGCTTTGCTTCCATTTTAGCAACACTTTTTTTGGTGCTGATGACTGACTTTGAATGCCAGGATTTTGTTTATGTAATGAAAGCAAGCTGTCAGCAATAACAGGCACCGTAAAGCATTTCAAGACCGTTCTTTCAATATCTTTAATGTACTTTGAGTGTGCAATGTAAGCTTCATTATGGAGTAAAATACATTATTGCATCAAAGTTCTGGCAGGAACCCAAAATGAAACAGAATACTAGAAATTTAATCAGGACACTGTTTTTGAATCATTTTTATGACTTGACTTATTACTACCAGCAAAGTAATATATATTAAGCGGGGCAACCACTTTTTAACTGATGCCTGGCTGCAACACTGACAACCACATTAAAAAATGAGTGTTGAGCCCTGTGAATAAACTTGTCCTTCCAGTGAGTTATGCTAGATGAGACATGACAGAGGGAGGCTATTGTTCACTTGCTCACTATCTGATATTCAGTGTTGATATTCAGTTGAAAGTCACTGTGCTCGAATAAAAGTAGGTAAAAGATTATACAGCTCATATTTCAGGGCTTCATCCGCTAAGCTGTTTGGCAACACAAATCAGAGGAGCACAAACTACAAACTATGTAAATAAATCAGCAGCAGTGCTAATTTTGCCCCGAAGGCCTATTCCCACAGCTCCAGAAAAATCTGATTTTCAGTGACCACAGTGATCAAAAACAGGTGAAATATGAACAGCTTAGTGTTTGTCATGTGTTCCGCAGGCAGAGATAGACATTTAGAGATATTACTGCCTTTCCAATTTAAACAATAGAGCTTCCTAAAGTTAAGACTCACTGAGGAGAATCTTCATCTAGTCATACAAACTGTATGTAACTCATATATGTAACCATATAAGGTAAATATATACTTCAGATGTGTTTAAAGCCTTCAGTCTTGAAAGTATTGAAAGAGGATGCTGCAATGTCACAACACCATAACTAGAGTTGTTCTGATTCCCATACCAGTATCGGAAATTGCCCCGATACTGCCAGAAATGCTGACATCGGTATCGGCGACTACTGGAGTCCAGGCACTGATCTGTTAGAGCCAGGGCCTCAGGGCCTGCTGCACCCTACCCGGTCCTTTTTACCTGTACTTGGTTCGTTTGCAAACACTCAGTTCTAGACAGAAATACTTTTACCATTTCTTGAAATAATACTAGCCAAATGCAATGCGCAGCGCTGGACTCTGCAGGGTCCGTACAAAGTCACACAGCAGAGTGACAATATATAACAAGTTGGACAATGTTCTTCTGGACGTGGGCACCGCTCCGACAACAGGTTGGACTTTACGCAACTGAGTGGTGACACTGTTGCCAACCAAAAACTGTCACCTTATGAGATGTCTTTTTAATCATTTTGTGAAAATTACATGACACCTTCTGATGCTCTTATCTCAAAATCTATGTGGGTGTGTGTTGAGTACTGGAACATCTGCATCCTGTTCTGTTTTTCAGCTGATTCAAACCTGCCTGTCTCATACTGTGACCTGAGTGCACAGAAGTCACAGTAAGTTCAAAGGATAAGCAGCACTTCCCTATAACTGCTGTTGCGACATACATTAACTAAGGTCATGATAAGTCCCTAAGCCGAATTTAACTGAAGTCACAGTAAATTCACTTAAGCTGAATTTCCCTCATCTAAAGATCTGATACCACGTAATTTATTAAATTAGTAATCTATTTACTGCAGCCTGCTGTTTTAGAGGGACGAGGTACTCGGTATTGGCCGATACCAAAAGCACAAGTATTGGAATTGGTATTGGGAAAAAATGGTATCGGAACATCTCTAACCATAACACACTAACACAGCAGGTTCAGTGTTTGGTGCAAGTGGTTCATGTAGAACTAGTTTAAATACATAATTGTTAAATATTGTCAATTTAAAGCGATACAAACAGTGAGACTGAAGACTGTGAGACTTTAGCCTGTAGATTCAAACAGGAAAAGAATATGGCACCATCTCATAAACACTGACTATTGCAGGTTATGGCACATCTCAAGCAGACCACAACAGCAACCGTTATACTGTCTTTCCACAATAAATCTTTGTTATTGTGTGCAATATAACTGCTATTATTCATCTATTCTCCGTCGTTTTTTCCAATTTATACTATGTAATGTTTATTCATAGGGATGGTGGATATTGCCATATGTGATTGTCTATATGTGTGATGACATAATCTGTATGAATACTTTTTATGTCTATTAAGTAATTCCAATAAAAATTTTAAGATGATATATTGACAAAGAACCAAGAAAAACAAAACCTCACCCAGCAGACAACTAAACTCCATGAATCATCATTTAAAAGGCATGGCATAATAGTGCAGGTTAAAGGTTACTTAACAAGCAACAGACTAATTTGTGTTTACATCTCGTGCTCCTTAAAATAATCATATAACATGTGATTTGGTCCAGTAGACAACACAGGAGCAGAAACAGGCTGCCATGCCTCAGTCCCAGCTGTCAGCACTGAACTGTTACTAAGTGCGCAATCAGAAAACTCCGTAACCTTGTGATCACCTTGTAAACACAGGAGCGGCTAGGACCGTTTCCTGCAAATATTCAGCTAAATTAGACTGAACTTGATGTCGCTATGTACAATAATATTATATAATATGTGTTGCTATGAGGTGGGTCGTGGTTTATACCCGCTACAAGGCGCCGCTGTCATGAGTCAAACGAGGACACTGTGACCCGCCTAACGGCGCGCGCTCTGCCGTACATTAACCAGCCGCCGGTAAAACTGAAGCAACGGCGGCTCTGCTACGAGACGTAACATATCTGATGCTACATATGTAGCCGATATCAAGGTAGTTTAAAAACTCTGTGAAAGTTAAATAACGTTTTCTTACCCGCAGTCTAGTGACAGTCAAACAGTAAGACGCCATTTTGTTCACTGACAAAGATGAGTGTCGCACACATGTGACGTAACTGGTTTAGGGAGCACGTTATGTTGTTATTATTGGGTTAAAATCAAATTCAAGCTCCTTTTTTTATTTTTTTTTTGGCAACGTTTTACGTGAATAAATGTACATTTTTAAAAAACTAAATTGAGGTAAATATTAAGACTATAACAATGTTATAAAGTTCTCACCACTTTGACACTATGTTCATTTAATTTATGTTTATCCCCTCATTTGCCTTGATTTGTGATAGCCTATATTTACATATGTATCTGTTTAAATTGAATTAAATTTAATTGTTCATTGTACTGTACTTTCATTTTACTAGTATATTCATCTTGTATATTTACATGTATAATGTATATTAACATATAAACATGCACACATGCACACACACACACATATGTGTGTGTGTGTGTGTGTGTGTGTGTATGTATACATTTAAAAAAGATTAAATGTTATTTAAAAAACAGTTTAATGATTAAAATAGATTATTATTGTTGTTGTTGATTTCGTGGTTGGGGTCATGGTGAACTCATAAACATCTGGATGAGAGTCATATTATTTTCCTTCCTCCTTCTCTGCATGCTTGAGAAATTAAATTTCCACATGCTAGCCTGTAACATCCTGTTTAAACCTATGCATCATATAAATATAATATTTTTCTCATATGTATAAGCTTGTGGTTGAGTTGACTGTTCTTAAATACAGTTCTGAAGTAGTTGTACTTAACTCACGTAGTTACATTAGTGCTACTTAATACTCCTACTCCACTTCATTTCAGATGAGCATTTTATACATTTATCTGACATACGTCAGTACCCATTACTTTTCATTCTCAAATTTTACACAGTCAGACAAAACATATGATCGGTGGACCAGATAATATGAATTGTGAGAATGAACCACCCAGCTCTTTATACAATAATTAATTCTATACAAATAAGACAAGCAATGTGCTTTAATACACAGTGATGCATCACTAGCCTAATGATAATCCAGCGATACATCACTCTGACAGTGGCCTTCTGCATAACAAACAATTTTCATTGGGATACTTTTGATGCATTTTACTAATAATATTTTCATACTTCCACTTAAGTAGATTAATGCAGGGCTGTAATGGAGCATTTTTATTGTGTGGTATTGCTGCTTTTCTTTCCACCTGTAGAACTACACAATATTTCTAATACATACAAAATATCACATATAATATAAATATAAGTAATGTGCAGTTTTTATAGTTTCCAGCAATATCAGACATTACTGACACAAACAAATGTAAACATATATTTTAGTCCTGTTTTTATTGGTTCAGTTTATACAGTCTGTTCCCTTTATTTGTCTTTTTCAACCCTATTTTATTTTGAATGTATTTCTTCCTGAAATAGCCTCCATCACAAAATACTTAAAAATACATTTATCCTACGAATGAAAAGCCAATAGTCTATTTCCAATGTCTTAAGATAACTTGTAGCCTGTAAAATATATTGTTAAACACCTTCTGAAGTAAAAGTATTCAAAAAAAGTCTGACCTTTAAGTCACAGAGCCAAGTAAATCTAAATGTATTCATGGGACTATATGCAAAATATGACTCCCAAATGTGTTTCTGTAAACCTAAGATCTGATCGTGTGTGTGTTTATTCATATCGTGCAAATTGATTCATCTTGTGAATATAATGTCCATAATCACAGTCCAGCTCGCAAGATACTATAGGCGCCCGACCCTATAATTTAAAAAAGATTTGTGTGAATGCATAACGCACTCCGTGCCAACAAAAAGCTAAAACACGTCTTTTTATTTAACACTCTCATTACCACACGCCATTTAATGATAAGAACATCATTTCCCACAAGCCCTTGGTTGCTTTAGCTGCTGTATGGACGCTGCAGCCCAATAATCTGTGGGTCCTCCCCCATATCAGCCAATAGAGACTCTGTTGCTATCACCGCTTATATTTTTAGCAAATTGTTCAGCACCTTTGGAAACTACAAATATCCATCCGCCAATTAAACTAGTGCCCGCTAGGTAAACATTGAATAAAAATGTCCTAATTTTTCGTTGATCTGGCGTCGAGGAAAAGGATAAATCCACATCGACTCTAGAAAATGAAGAGTGAGTGAAGAGTTGCCTTTTTGTGATGTTTTTTTCTCAGAAATCAATCTGCTGGTTAATATTTACATAGATTTTCTCCATACAGGTGCCATTAATGATTAGCTCGCAGGCTAACTTAAGCATAAGTGCCGTTATATAGAATAATAATAAAGCAGCAGCTACTATAATATGAAGAAAGTAGTCCCTGTCGTCACGGGCGTGTGGGCGAGTCACACTGTATAAATACGCCGGGTTGTCAAACAGTAAAGTTTCCCTGGACCCTCCATGCAAACTGTCAGCTGAAGACAAGCTGGGAAATCCTTTGGCTATTTGAGAGACGGGGCAGCAGTTATTAAAAAAAAACACTAATGTGAAAAATATCTAGTGGTCAGCGTCTGAACTCGACAGATACGCCTTGAAATTTAACACAAGGGAATAAAACAAACGCAGGAGTACAAGCTAGGGCATCAGTGACGAAAGGTGAGTAATTAAATGTTAGCCGGTGCATGAAACGGGCTAAAGGTATTTAAATGTCCGTCAAGGCGTGTTCATTGTCAACAGCATGTTGCTGTGTGTTGGTGTTTGTATTGGCTTGGCAAAATGCGCTGACTATAATGAATGACTGAACTGGTTCAGCCATTAAATAACGACTCAGCTTTTGTTTTTGTCCGTTAAATATATTAGCTAAAGTGACCCTCAAAGCCTGCTCAGCTGCCATGTTTATTTTCGTTTTTATACGCTGTTTGACGTGGTTGTTTATGCTGAGGAGGGACTCAATTTTTCATTGCTCAGTGAGCGGTCGATAGGATGTTCACCACTTAATTAGCCTTAGCCTATAATTTAATTTACAGCGACAATTTGGCATGGGGGGGATTCTTCACTTGCATGTCAGCTAAACCAGTGTCCTTTCTGCTCCAGTGCCTTTTGACTGACATATGGCAGTAATCCCCAGGTAGACCCTGCTCCCTTATTATCTGAGCTTGTCATCACACATGCAAACCTGGATGATATTTTTCCAATCTTACCCTCTTCTTGTATATCTAACTCCTATTATTTGGTATCTGGTTGATAGGCAACATATTACCAATTCAAATAAGTCTATAAATATAATCTGTTAAAATGTGTATTGGGTAAAATTGAAGTAAGGGGCATTCAACAAACGTAAAATAATATTCATGTTCTATTGTATTGAGGTTTTATGCATGTAGTGACCACTTAGTTCAGGCAGGCCTCTATACAATGCTCTCAACCCTTAATTATAATATTTCTGAAGGGGCTTTTGCATTCATATCTCTTGTATACAGTGCACATTAGCCTGTGCTTCTTGCTACTGGTGCTTAAAAAGATAAACCTGACTTGCAGGGAATGCTTTGCAGTGCCACACACTGATAATGAGTCCATGTAAACAAAAATAGCACTATAGATCCTGCTGTTGCTCTGACCCGCAACAACAGGCCTGTAAAATGAATCCAGCTTCTTTAAGCTGTGCAACAACCCTGCAGGTGAGGAATACAAATGTGAGCACAGTGAGGGGATGCATAACCATGGAAGATTTTGATGTTTTTGTTGAAAATGCAAGACCCTTTCTTGCACTCCTGAAACAACAAACCTGCACCACACATTAACAGAGCTATTCCTCTAATGTCATTGGATGACATTGTGTATCTCACTGTTTCCCTTTTTATAATGAGAGGTACGAAATGCAGTAGATGCTGTAGGTAGCTTAGCTGTGTTTGCACTCAAGGTAGTGCTGATGGCTGTTGCAGGTGATGGACCGGTGGATTCTCCTGAGCTCAAACATCTTTTTCTGCACTCACTTTAGCTCATTTTTAACCCAGGTTCGGGAGAAGAATTTGCACCATAGATGATGCAAAATGGGCCCCTATTTATAGCCCATTCTAACCAACCCCCATCTTATCCTTCAATGTCACCTTTTTCATGCGATAGAGGAAATGTAAATCTCGTCTTGGGCTGTCTCTCCCACAGCCGTGCATGCAGCCTGTGCAGCTTTATCTGTAATAACATTAGAATTGTCTTTAATCGGAGGCGTCTTTCTAATCTTAGCTGCTGAATCCCCATCTGGCAGGGAAGTGAATGTGAGTGAATTGTTTTTGTGTGTGCATGGGGGGAGGGGAGGGGGTGATCGCACGCACTGCATGGTGGGAAATGGTGTTCTGCAAAGTCGACTAACTGTCCTGCCATTTTACACCTCTTCCTTTTGTGAGTCTTGTGGTGTTATTGTTTTTTTTTTTTCCTTTTTGCATGTTATCTTTCATTGACTTTGACTCTGCATGATGATGATGAATGGACTCTGTATGACTGCGTTTAAGCATTAAGCAGGAGGCACTCCATGGGATCGGATTCAGATTATAAAGGATTTATGAAGCCCACAACACAGCATCTGTTACATCCATCAGTAGATTCTGCAGTTGATGAAACCAAAATATAAAATGCGCAGAAGTGCTGCGTGTTATTGAATAACACTGGTGGTAGGGTAAATTGATTTGCTCGCCTCTAGACAGCCACATACAGTATGTAGATTCAATGAAACTAGGACATTATCCGCTCATCACACATCTAACTAATGTACTGTATTTAGGGCTTCAGCTATGAATGATGTTAATAACGGATTCATCTGTCACCTATTCAATTATAATCGTTTGGTTTGTAAAATGTCAAATAGAGACAAATGTAAGATGATGTCTTAAAATGTTGTCATTCAAAAGATAAGTTTTATGGGACACAAGACCAAGGAGGACATAAGAAAACAGCATTTTCTGCCATTTTTGCAGGAAAAATTGTGTAAATGTTATATAATTTGATTCTTTAAGGTTTTATAGTGAGCTTTTCACACGGTTTCATCAAGCTCTGCCTCAAAGGCATTTTACAACAAATAGTGTTTTTTGTTTGTTATATACAATCAATGTTTCAGTGATCCTCAGTCAGTACATAAATGTCTCAATCCATAATGAATTAACCGGTGACACTTCCACTGGTCTCGTACATGCAGAGCTTTATATTTCTTGCTTTCATTACAGCAGTGACCTATATGGGGCCTTTCGGGTGCCACTCAAATAATTCTGTAAATCATGAAGCATTCTCTTAACAGATACTTTTACTAAACCACCAGGATCTTTGTTAGTTTGTTATAGTTGCTTTACTGTGATGCATGTTTTTCAGTCTATTTTTAGAAAATGCACAATAAGTTTAGGGAAGATAAAAGGAAAACTATAGCTGATAAATTATGAGCAGATAATAAAAAACTATTTGCTTTCATTGACTTAACATGCGCAGCATCTACACACTCTGATACACTAAGCGTGTCCTGTGTAAACAATTCTCATCATCACCACCACTGACGACCATGTCACATTATAAACGTGGCAATTGTTGTTTTGAACAGTTAACAAAATATCTGTTCCCCTATTGGTGTTGGCCATGAGAAGCGGGTAGTAATCTGTTGTCAGTATCGGCTGGAAAAATCCATATTGTCTCAACCCTCTTTTAATATATTTTAGGGCAGTTTGTGTACATACAAAAAAACATTTATCAAATATTTGCACATTTATTTCTTTGCTATAATAACTGGCAGATTAAGTCTGTCTGCTCTGGTGGCTCACTCTCTTCTGTTTTCTTCTTCACAGTTGGGACCTGAAAACATTGTAACATATTTGTGACGACAAAAGACGACAGCCTGCAACCTGCTGCCCCCGCCTTCAAGGTGCCTTTACCATGGTGACACTAAAAAAATCATACACTTTACAGTAAGCCAGAGGAAAAAACTCCTTGTCACAGTTGCATTGCCTCACTTTCAGCATCATCTTGATCACTTTGGTCCCACGACGGCGCTAACCCGGTGCAGCCATGCATCTAGAAGTAAAGGTCGCCCTCAACTTCATCGTGTCCTACCTGTACAACAAGCTGCCTCGGCGTCGAGCTGACCTGTTCGGCGAGGAGCTGGAGAGGATACTGATGTCTCGTTTTGAGGGTCACTGGTACCCTGAAGCCCCTCTCAGGGGCTCTGCCTTCCGCTGCATTCACCTGGGAGCTCCCAGGGACCCCGTGGTGGAGTTGGCCGCCAAGAGAAGCGGGCTGGACACGGAGGAAGTGCGTGCAAATGTTCCGGCGGAGCTCAGTGTGTGGATTGACCCGTACGAGGTGTCCTACCAGATTGGAGAGAAGGGGGCAGTGAAGGTACTCTACCTGGAGGACCCTCCAGGCCTGGGCTGTGACAGCGACAGGGCTGAGGTGATCAGAGAGGGTAAAGGAGATGCAGAGGCAGAGGAAGCCAAGAGTCTGGGCTTTAACCCGGACGCTCAGGTGTTTGTGCCAATTGGGAACCAGGCATCTCCTGCCCTCATGCCGTCGCTCTCTAGTTCCCCCACGCCTCTGTCTGCCCAGCCCTGCCCCGGCCTCTTCAGCTACCCCAGCTCCAGCACGCCAACCGACCCCGCCGCCCACTCCTCAAACACCTCCACTCCTTCCCCTCCCAGCGGTGGGCTGCCCTACCTCTCCGCCCAGCAGCCGCCCTCTGCTCTCCCCACTGCCCGCCCTCAACCCATCACCTTCACCACCGCCAGCTTCGCCGCCACTAAATTCGGCTCGACCAAGATGAAGAAGTGCAGCGGCGCCGGGTCGGCAGCTAGCTCCGGCGCCGTCATTCCACCCGCCCAGAGGATGCTCACCCGCTCTCCTACCACCATCTCGGCGCCAGAGCTGCTCAAGCACAAGCCCCTGTCCCTCTCCTTGCACTCCCTCGGAGGTCCCATCGCCAGCCAGCTCTCCCCAAACGCCAAAGAGTTTGTCTACCCAGGATCCCCAGGCCCCCTTTACTTTGATGCTGACACCCAGCCCATGCAGCCTCACGCCAGCCCGTTCCAGCCCCCTCACACCCATCCGTCCTTTGACCCCTTCGCCAGCCCTCCCCCTGCCCAGAGCGTGGGCATCATCGGCAGCAGCGGAGGAATCCCTTACATGGAGAAGCCGCCGTTCGTCGAGGGTTTAGGAAACTACAACCTGCAATATCCTAGCCAGTCCTTCCAGCCTGTCGTGCTGGCCAACTAAGCCTTCATTTGTAACGATAAGAATTGTTGTCGGAGGAGGTGGGTTTGGACAATGATGATTTTCAGTTTTTCTAACAAATTGTTCTAATACTAATACAAGCTAAGAATTAGTTTTACTACAAAGATTTAAAAAATATCACATCAACAGAATAATTCAGTTTGTTTTGTTCCTCCATTACCCCCCCAGCCCCACCCTGCCCTTTTGTCCGTCTTCGTGTTCTGTGTTTGACAGGAGTGGGTGGGGGGTGAGTTCCTTTCTACCTTAAGTCATTGCCAATCTCTTTGTGTTTATTATTTAGCACCGAATGTTAATGTTAGGGGCTTTTTTTTTTTCTTTTTTTTTTTTGGACCCGGCTTTAGTATAGCTCTGTTTTTGCACTGCACTGTCATGCTGTGAAAAAGGACCTCGCCAAGTCCTGCAGGGAACGACGGCTGTGGAAAGCTCAGCACTTTGCTCTGCAATCTGCTCTGCCCTACTTGCCACAAACACAGAGAGGGGGGCTCTGCTGTCTCAGTGTGTGTAGTGCTGTTCTGTTTTGTTGTGCCTCAGCGTGATGGAGAGTCTCATTGTTTGTACGGCGCGCCCGTTACCCTTGAAACGCTCTCGTGCGCAGGCACAATTTGACTCTGTTGTTGTCACCGGGCGTATATTGGAAGCAGTTTATCGTCAGCTGGAATGCGTACATGACGTGGGTTTAAATGAAGCGAGAGCAGCGGAGGGAGCAGAAAGGGAGCATCGGGGTGTTAAGGGAGTGATGTAGTAGAATGTATTGTATCTGTCAGGGGACACTGCAGCTGGGAAGGTCAGGGAAACCTTGGTGAATGTGAAAAAGCAAGTAAATCTTTGCATTTTTAGACAATAACAAAGCGCAGATACCTCAATTATACACACTGGGATGCAAGTTATAGGTTCAAACATGAATTCAATTGCACACATACGCAGAAATATGTCCACATAAACACATTTCCAGGCAGCGGTGTGTGAAGGTGAAGAGGCGTAGGGGATGCAGCAGTTAAGCGGTAGGGATTGTGATAAATGGCTTAGCATGACTTTGACTATGAAGGAGAGGTTTTCCTCTGCATGGAGAGGAGAGAAGGGAAGACGAGAGAGAAGCAGCTCGAGGCTTCTCTTGCCTCGGTGGCGTCCAGGCAGTATTGGCTTACACTTTAAAACCCAGAACACGTTTCTAGTGAGCTTAAATGGTATTGAAGCCAAAGGCTCGCACTATTCTCTCCCTCCTCTTGAAATTCTTCAGTGATCTCTTCTATTCTGGCGGTTAACAAAGAAAAAGCAGAAAGACAGAGTTCAGGTTTCCCAGTTATGCGGACCAAGATGAATGTGCGTGGCTTCATTGGATGGCTTGTCAGATCTCTTGGAAGTCTGTTGTTTCTAACAATGGTTTGTTTACCAGCCGGGTCCATGTGATTGTTGGTTAGTCACTACAGGGAAGGGGGAACTCTCAGATGTCCGTTTTGAGCTGTCCAGCACTTTATTACTGGGCTCCTGATGCTGTGTGTCACCATTCCTTTGCCCTCTGTTTGGTAACCGCACATTTATTCAGCTTTAGAGATTCAAACAGGAGCTTAATTTGTATTCAAATGCATCATGCTGGTGAGGAGATGCTATTAGTCCTGTCCGTTTATTTGAATGTTTTCCAGTACCCGTAAATGTTTTTGTATAAGATGACCCAAGGACGCTCACACTGTTTTTTGCAATGTGACAGCTTGTCATACGCATGCAAGTTTTTATTTCTTTTTTTTGTGTGTTTCTTTTCAAGGGAACGGGGTGGGGAGGTACATATCTCTGTAAATGTTACGATTGTGAGGGAAAGATGCATTTATAATTTTTGTTTTTGTAATTTATTTCCGATATTTCTATATTTTTGTTTTTGCAAATTTATCACTTACATTTGTATGAGTAAGACAAGTCCAGGAATATGTATATACAAAGTTCTTATGTTCAGATTCTTTGTTTAGTTTCTTACATGCTGAGGTTATATTTTCAGAAAATTACATGAATATATGCAAACTGAGACAAAAATAAAGATGTACAGAATAAAGTATTGAATGTGTATTGTACCTTGTACAGCATTTGTCTAATAAGACGGGTAAATGTATTCATTCTTCAAGTTGGATTTGAAGTTTAAGATGTGAATGTTTACAGTGGGTTTGTGTAGGAAAAGATGGCTGATATCACTTTTTTTCTGTGCTCCCAGGGCAGTCTGAGAACACCCCCCATAGGCAGTACATTTAAACCAAAAATCTCCACATTCAGATTCAGTTTTCAGTGCAATCTCCATTTTCCACTTTTTTTATTTGAATTCGCAAGAAAAATATCCATCACTGATCTTTTTTCCCCTCTGCCTCTTTATTTCAACACTTCTGTTTGTGTCTGGTTGCTACTACCCAGATATCGTCCTATTTATATGAACAGAATGTCTCTTAAAGGGACGGTTCACCCCACTCACTCTTACTTGTAGTTGTATTTATTGACCTACATTTTCTCAATTATAATGTAAGGAAGCGTGCAACTCGCATCAAAACATCTAAATTGATAAATAGCACTGCAGCTAAGAAAAACATGTATGTAATATTGGATTTTTGGGATGTAATGTCCCTTTAACCTCCCTCATCATAAATATCCTGTCAAATTTGACTTTTTCTCCTTTTTTTTGTCACTTCTCCCCATCAGCCTGGTCCTTCGGTCCTGATACTATAGCCATATATCCCAGACTGTCTTTGCTTACACAGATGCTCACCCTTCTCCAGTGCAATGTAATGCCATAATTTAAATTACCCTGAAGGATTCAAGGGGTTTCTACCTCTCTGCACCCGGGAATTAAAACAAATCCAGTATATCTTCTCGATAGGAGGACAGTGTTAGTTACAGCAGGTTCAGAAAGATGAAGGAAATGAATGTGCTGTGAATGTGATCTGTTGTTAGTCAACCCTGGTTGAGATGGCCTGCGGGAAATAAGAGGAAAACCGCTCATTTTTGTGTGTGTTTAAAAGTCTTGGAGAGATTTTTAGTTGCATGCATGTCCAAAATGTCCAAGTGACTCCTTTTTTATTTTCCATATTTGTCTGATTATTCAGAGCAAACGAGGTGCGTTGTTAAATTTCCTCTCGAGGTGAGAGATTACTGTAAAAGCCGCTTCGCCCTCACATCTTTAAGAGTGAAGCTAGTTTGTGTATTACACACACACACAAACGCACACCGTGAATCATCTCTAAACGCAGGCTATTCTACAATCAGGGTTGCACATTAATGAAAAGGAAAAACAAGAATTTTGTATTCCGATGTCCTTTGCTTATATCGATGTGTGCGTTTTATTTTGCACTTTGGAATATTTCATTGTCATAAAAGAAGTTTATTTTCTATGTAAAGTTTAACATTTAAGAGTAAAATAGATATAATAATTAAAAGTTCAGATGATGTATAAATATAGTGCTTTCTTTCCTGCCTGTATTTTATTATTTTTCCTATTTTGTATCTGATCTGTACACCCTGTAGATGTGTAATGAATCTTTCACTACTGAAATGCAATGACCTGTTTTCTGTGCTGCCCCTTGGGAATGGGGAGTTACTACTGCAGTTTCTTATTGTATCAGATTCTTTTTTAAGTTTGTAATAAAAAAACAGATTGGCAAAAATAAGCATGGAAAATAATATGATTGTGTCATCCTCGTTGTTTGTGGATATGCAGAGCTATGTGAGAAAATGAGAGGCTCAGTTTTGATGATAATGATCTCCAAACCACTTACGTCGGGGGCTGGAGGCGGTTTTCTGTCTGTCTGTGTACAAAATAACTCAAAAAGTACTGCACGGATTTGGATGAATTTCTTGGACAACGTGTGTATTGGGATAAGGAACAGATGTTTGGATTTTGATGGTGATCGGTGATCCAGAACACCATCTGGAATTTATATTGCAAATTTATATTATTGCGTCAGTGACCATATTGCCTTCACTAACTGCCGCCATCTAGTGGATGAAATATTTTAATGCCAGTGTGCTCCCAAAATACATACTTTCAATATAATCCTTCAAGTGTGCAATTTGGGAAAGCATAACTGACGTGGAGGTCTGTGCTCTCCGAGTGCTTCTCTAGTTTCATTTGATTAGTTTAACTGCAATGTGATACAGGCTAGCCTTAGCATGCTAGCGTTAGCTTACAGAAAAGTCCAACATTAACATTGTACGTCCAGTGTTGATTAGACCTTAATCACAGTCCACAAAGTGGTATTTTAATGTAATTAGTACATTTAGCACTTGATCTGTGAAACTGAATTAAATCAACCCTTTTCCATTCTAATCTTTTGTATAGTTGGCTAATTAAAACAATGTTTTTACAGATATATGTAATGTTATAATGGTTATTTACTAGAATTCAAGAGTTAAGACAGCTTGTGGTATGGGAGTAAATTTGGTACCCCAGCCTGGCCCCCCCTGAAATAGTCTAGAGCCGCCCCTGGCTTGGAGATAGATCCATCCAGCTCCTTCTCACCGTTTACTGTGTCATTCTCATATAATGTTGCACATATTGTAGATCAAGCATTATGAAAAGTAGATCCCCGCGTTCCTGTGAGAAGCCCTCAGATTGAAATGCCGGAGCTCTTATTGCAGTAAACAAATTCAAGTGATGTTTGATCAATAATTCAAAGCAAAGATGAAATTCTCAAATGGAGAGGAGCCAGATTGCTCACCGCCCACCTCAGCTGGACCCATCCCAGCAGATATTACTTTATATTTCATCATCCAGCGCTCTGTCTGTCTGTCTGTCTGTCTGTCTGTCTGTCGTGTGCTGGTGTGTCTGTTGGAGCTGTGAGGTTGCTTTGCTCATGTGAACACGCTGGGCTGTGCTCTCTATAGTAACATGTAGCCGTGTGACATTAACATGCATGGCTGGGCTCCTCCTTGGCTCTCCTCCACGTCTTCATCGCCCACTCGCTGCATCCCTCCCTCCCTCCCTCCCTCCCTCGGCTCACATGTTTTTAACTGCATCCCTGTTCTCCATCTTTCTCTGTCCATCCCCTTGCCATCTTGTTTGCACCCTCCATTCTCCTTCACCCCCTGCTCTTCCCTCCCCCCCTCCCTTTCTTTCTCTTCAGCATCCTTTTCCTCCTCTCCATCCTTCCAACCACCTGATTCCTCCCCCCACCAATTCCCAGAGCCCCTCCCTTGCTTCCTCGCTTTCCCTTCTCCACACACACCCATCCCGCTGGTCTTTGAGGCTGCTGCTGCTGCTGTTACGCAACGATGCTCCCCAGTGTGTCGATGTGATCATTACGCAACATCTCCTACTCCTCTGGAATACTGATGAGCAGCAGGACCGAGGCGATGAAGGGACAGTGAAAACAAAGGGAATCACGTGGGTGATTGTGCATGTGAACATGTGCACCAAGGACGGGGTTAAGGATGAGGAAGACGGCTCCATCCGTCCACCAAACTGTGCCTCTTTTGTTATCTATTGTGTCTTTGTCTCTCGGCACCACGCAGTGTGCCTCCCATTAGAACTGCTGCAGCTGGTTGATGACTCAAACAAGGTCAAGCAAAGAGCCAACATGTCATTAAGTCCCAATTTATTTCAATTGCATGATACAAGATACAGTTAGGACATGGTACTGCAGTTGCATGTATCCTATACAAGGTTAGGACGATAAAAAAACACCTAACAAAAACATATGTTTATAGAAAAAGAGAAAATAAAGAAAAAACACCAGAAAAACATTTTTTTTAAAAATCAACCTTTTGAATATTTTTTTTTTGTTTTTTTTCAGGAGTATTCAAGCTACTTTGAATAGCAAACAAGGACATTGTGTCATTGATGAGCAGCACCCAAAGCCAGTGCTGCAGTTTCAGGCCAGAAGCTGAAAACAGCAGTTTAACCCTTCAGGTGTAGATGCTAATTTGCAACACCTACAAGTAAAGAAAACAATAGCGCTTTCACACGTGTGCCACCTGCAGGCACCGTGATACAACCGTCATTTTTCACGCTTTTGTGTTTTTTTTTATAACTTGCAAACTGCAACAGATTTTATGATTTGTTATTTTAAAAAAATGTCATTCAACACTTTCATGCTCAATTCCCTAATGAAGTGTCTGACAAGGCTTCATGTTTAGCTAAGTCATACATGGAGGTTACAGTTTATGATTAGTGGTGTCATGTTGCTCTGAAATCAATTCTTTTAGTTTTTATTTTAAGATTACAATTCAATTTACAATTGAAACCTTTGTTGAAAAACATAACATTTTTTGGCTCCCCATAAATTTTTACCATGACCCTTAAAGGGCTCTGTAAAAGCCCATATGTCTAAATGTGAATAATTTATTTAAAATTATTTTGAATTAATTTTGAATTTTTTATTTTTATTTTGGAAACCATGACACCCCTATCATAACGGTTCCTGTAAAACAATCATATATTTACTTTGTTTTTCACAAGCAAAATTAGTATTAAATCCAAAACCCTCAAACAACAACAACAACATTGTAGCATTTATTTCCTACAGATGGCACAAGGTGGGTTTAAAAGTGCAGCAGCTGTTCTTATTTTTGTCTGTAGGTGGCGACAGACCACTGCAGATCTAAACCAATGCTGCTATTATCTTCTCTTCCTATTGGTGGGAAAGGATGTGCTGCCAAAACAACAACAGGCAGGCTTCAGAGTTACAAGCCGGCTCCATGAGGTGCTTCACATAATAGAAAAAGAGATTGCTACATTTTGAACGCCGTACTATAAACTATCTTGATCTTCTTAAAGACTCACTTGTACCTTTAGTCAGCCTGATGCAGAACATTTTTAATTTAGTTAAAGAAATAACCAAGAGTTTGCATTCATCAACTACATTGATGTATAAAACAACATAATGCAGTCAATGCCAAGTTTTGAATGTCAATGCAACATAAAACACATTGCTAAGAAATGTTTAACACTAACTACACCATCAGGAAACCGAAACAAACACAGAATCTATCAAGAAAACACAAAATCACCAACTGATCCAGTGTATCTAGATATAGATCAATCTTTAGTAAATAGAAAACAATCCACACAGTGATCAAAAGATGCTGTTTTCAGCTCATGTTCGCCCCAAGGTCACGCACTGGCTGCACAAGGAAAGGTGATAAACACAGGACATCGTAGCAAAGATGTTCTGCTTTTTCTTTTGACAGAACTGTACAATAGACCATCAACCCTAACCCATCCAAAAACATATACAGTTTTCAGTGATGGTTTACAGACATAAGTACACTTGGTGTAAAATAGTCAAGAAAAAAAAAGACAAGTTTACTGGGTTTCATGCATTAGGATCCTACAGACTACAGAGGATCTAAACTGGAAGCACAAATGACTTTGGGGCATTTCTATTTAGTACATCATAACAATTTTACATATAACATCATCACTGAAATTAAACGAGCATTACATAAGAGTATTATTGCCACATTTATTTTTCTTTCCAAGATTACGGCGATTATGAGCACAAGCCGACCGATCGCAAAGTGTGCATCAGCCAAAGACACTTGAGATATAGAGTCCCATAACAGTCTGTAATGAAGTTACTAATTTAGACGCAGCCACTTTCGCAAAAAAGAACTTCAGAGTTTTTAAGCTGCTTTTTATGTGCTTCAACCAACACCGCTCTGTAGCCCTGCTAAACCTTTAACCATCCAAAAATAGGAAGTGTTGGATGAGGTAAATAAGAGTGTGCCCTGACCTGTGTGTCAGACACATGCTGTGTGTATATATATAGAGAAAAAAATCCCATAAAACTATATAAATCTGTTTTTAAAACATCCAAAAGCACAGTTTACCCATTGATTTCCCTGCATTGGTTTCATTAGAAGTATTGTTCCTCAAAGGAAATAATTATCTGACATATTGTTGTACATCACAATCAACAGATGCATTATTACCATCAGAATAAATACAGCACTCATTGACTATTTGGCAAATATAAGGAATAGTATTGGGTTAATAAAGACACAGTCAGAATCCCCGTCTTAGGAAATAAAGACCGTGAGACAATCATCTATTTACAAGGTTTTTGAAGCAGTCCACTTTGGGCCTGGCTTAAATCTTTAAAAAAAGAAAATCCAGCCGTCACTACACCATGACCAGGCAGGCAGTGGCAGTAGCGCCCTCTACCTGCAGTGTGCAGTAAAATAAACATCCCTACACATGAACATACCCCTCCACCGGTGAGGGCCCTGGAGATCATCAGACGTATGCCTTCTGAAAGTAACCTACAGAAATCATCATTTCTAAATATCATTTTTATATCAGTCTTCTTCAACAAAATCATGTGTGAGGCGGCTCTGGAAGCTGATCTGAGATTAGTTAGAAAAGATCACAGTAGCTTTAAATTGTAGCTCATGCATGTTTTGAAGCTACCGCGTCGCCTGTGACGGTGGTTAATAACCCGTCACCGCTCTATTGTTTTTAAGAGAAAGTGCAAAAAAATGGATTACACACTGATACACGCACGTATCTATGTGGTGCTGGGAGATGATTATATATACACAAACAGTTTTCTGTGTGCGCAGAGGCGTGCATGTGGGTTACAAGAAGGAAGAACTGTGACTGAATCACACCGCTAACCGACTCTCATCCCTTTTCTCCTCTGCCGACCCTGAGGCTTCCTGTCTGTTCAGGCTGGAAGTACCACTGTCTCCTTTATCCACCTGATCCTGCCATGAGTTAATCAACACCCTTCATCCTCAGCTGGAGTATTTTAAAGAGACGCAACAGACACAAACATAAATGCAACACAAAGAAATGTGAAGGGTGGGGAGTGTGCACCGTTCTAAATACAGGACTTCTAACTGACATGCTTTGGTCCACTAAGAAGAAGTGCTGTGCAGTGATAAAAAATGATTTGTGTAGTGATTCTTTTGTACCAGTCTGCTCTTTTCAGATTTCCTGACTTTCTTGAAACCGTCCTTTGAGACAGACCAGATGTTCCACGTGTGTTTGACCATGGGAGTGTCCACAATCGTCCCCTTCCTCTCTTGAGTGTAGGAGCCAGGCGCTCTCCACAGGCCTTCCTGTGACCACCGCTCCCATCATGCCTCACTGCCCTGCCAGTGTGTGTCCGAAACTCCAGCAAACAGCTGGAGCCTGACACAGTGACCGACTGGAGGTCAGCGAAGACAACAGTGCAAATTTAGATTCCCTTGGTGGTTTGTGTCTGTGTTGAATTCTGCTGGGGAAGGGAGTTCTTCTTTTTGTCTCGTTGAGATTTCGTGGGTTTTTATTTGAGTTCTTTACAGCGGGCCGTACTTAGCTTCGTACCGGGTCAGCACGTTCTTGCAGCGGCCGCAGTCCTTCCGCAGCTCGGACACCTGCTGCCGCAGTGCTGCGTTTTCACGCTCCAGGAAGGAGGCGCGCACCGTGATCTGGTTCTCCTTTAGCCGCCGAGCATCACGAGAACGCTTTGCTGCCACGTTGTTCTTCTTCCTCCTGGACCAGTATTTGTCATCCTGAGGGAACAAGGGTTACGGTGAGAGAAAAAGAGAGAGGGAGAGGCAGAGTTAAACATGACCCACAAGGGATTTGAAACAAAGGAACATCTTATATGATCTCTAATCCACCGATTGTGAATGCTTTAATCTTCACCAGAACACCAAGTCTGGCCGCAATCACACTTTTTTTTTTTTACTATTATACAAATTATACAGCAGTTATTCCATTTATGTGTCTACTAATGATGCAAACCAAAAAAATTATTGTTAATAGGTCTCCCAGTCATCAATTGTTGACAGTTTGCAGTTTTTGAACAAATGAATATGTTTCTGCGATTGAATCAGCCCACCTTCTGTTCATCAGGAACAAACACTTTCTTGGCCTTCTTGATCATAGGCTGCGGTTTCAGTTCCTCATCAGAGAACTTGTGTTTGCGTGGGTTGAACAGCTCTCCGCCAGGGACGCTGGACAGGACCAGGTCTGTGGGATCCGGCTGGAAATTAATGTCCACCTCGATGGCTTCTGGGTCAATGGGGGAGGGTGTGTTACGTTCTGCAGGGTTACGATCTATGAGAACAACGAGACAAAGTAAGCTCAGTTACAAGAGAGGCCAGACCAATAAAACTAAACTAACTACATCTATTCTTGGGTATAACTGGTACTTGTGCAAAAACCAGAGGGAGTGAAGCCAATGCAGACGTGTCTTAAACCTGCATTCTTCCTAATGGCCAGTGGGGGGAGACTCCATTGGTTGTAAAAAGAAGTCAGATTGTATAAAAGATTATGATTTCTAACTTGATTTACTAACATAGGAAATATATTCCTAATTAGTTTATTGTCTCAATAACTTGTTCAAAATGTGTTTCAATACAGCATGATGTTAACTCAGTAAGATCACCCCCCAGTCGAAATATGGTAAGCTTTGGCACCCAGCTTCACCCATTCAAAGACATTACACAGCCACAGCCAAATAAAAGGCGTACTTCAGTGTCAATAATTAGCTTCTAGATACAAAACTTAAATCTTGGCCAGCATAAATTGTTATTGAGAGAGAATATTTTCTAATAGTAATGAGGACTGTAAAAAACTACAGGAAAAAATAGATTCAGACAGTGAGATAAATGAAATATCATGAATAAATAGGAACTGCATATAAAAACACACTTCCAAAAATAATGAGATATATCTCACCTATTTTCTTCTCTTTCACTTTCACTTCTGCTGTTGCCTCCTCAGATAAAGATTCCTCTTCTTGTCCTCCCTCTTCTTCCTCTTCCTCTTCTTCTTCCTCCTCCTCCTCCTCCTCTTCCTCTTCTTCTTCTTCTTCTAGCTTAGCTGGTTGTAACGTAGTGACAGTCACTGCTTCCTCTGTATCGGAGGTGACCGTAGAGGTGGCGGAGGTAGAGGGGGATGCTGCTGTGGCGGGGACAGGGGCTGCAGGAGTAGTGATAGTAGTAGTAGCTGCAAGAGTAACCTTGGAGATGGCTTTGCCTTTGACTCCCACTGAGGCCAGAGTCTTCTGCAGCTCCTCCTCCTCCTCCAGGCTCACCGGGATCCCGTTCTCCAGGAGGAACTCATCCAGGTCCATGTACTCCAGGTGGAAGGTCTCCCCATCATAAGGAATAGTCTTCTCCCAAATAGCTGGGGTCAAGGAGGCTGATACTCCTCCAGCGCCGCCGCCTCCGCCTCCCCTGGAACCTCCACCAGCACTGGCTGCTCCAGCCCCGCCTCCTTCCACATCCTCAGACGAGCACAGCTTCTCTTTCTCTATCTCTGCATTAAACACAATAGGGAACAGGGGTTAAATAGATGGCTGATTACTGTGACTGAAATGTTTTCCTGTGCACACGTGGCAACAGGGGTCCTTTCAGAGAGGCTCAGACAGGTGCACACAGAAAAAAACTAATTAGTAGATGGAAAAGAGGCAAAGGTTGAAAGAGGGGGTGTGGTGGTAGTGGGACCTCTGACAAAAAAGTGTGTAACCACAGAGCCTGTCATTGAGTTTGAAAAGGCGACATTTGCCTATAAAAGGAACAGAAAATAGACGAGGAAAGACACCTACAAACGGGAGCTGGTTTCACATCTGCACCCCCAAAACACAAACTCGGGACCACACAACGCTAAACCACTGTGTGTGCGGAAAAGCCAAGCAGTGTCTTTGTCTTTAACTGTATTCACGGTGTGTGCGCGCTGCTTGAAAAACAGCAGAGAGGAGTTGGAACTTTTTGTTCTTTTTTGTTTCCTCGCAGCCGCGATTGAAACTGGCCCCGTGCAACATATGGCATATCGGTCTAAATCCGGGCTAATTAACGGCCATACTTTTATCCAAATACAATTAATCGCCTTTGGCGTAGATTCGTGGATTATAGACGTTCGGTTGAGTTTTTGGTGTCAACAAACTGGTTGCTTATCAACCACGGTAGAAACGTTGTTATCTTACCGTCGTCGCCTTCCTCCAGGATGTTAGGAGGGGGGATGTCCATAATCTTCTTTAAAACAAAAGGAAAGGACTTCTGCGGGGTCGTTGTAACAACGTTACCGCTGGGTTTCACCACAACTGTCACCGCGGCTTTGCTCGACATCGTTCCCCCGCTATGAGCTCCAAGCAAACAGGAGAGATGTTCCTAATGGTACCGAGAGCTGCCTCCTCCTCCGGGAAGCAACAGAACCAGACGCGAAGCTTCGCTTGTTTCACTACCACCGCGGCTTTCAGACTCGTACGTCAATATGAACGTTTAGGATGCAAAAACAACACTACACAAGCCCCTTGTTCTCTGTGCCCACCGAGCGCGCTTGTTGGATATTCATGAGCCGTGTGCCCCGCCCACTCGCAGAATAGTAGGAGCTGATTGGCTGTCAGAGCTGTCCACATTAATGCATATTAGACCGGCTGCAAGTGCAGCGAGTACACGGGTACTCCTCTTTGTCTGTGACTGCCCATTGGCTGCGCATTCTCCACATGGAGATCAATTCTTTATATAGAGAAATCCGTACAGTCCATACATGCGGAACGTGAACCACATTTGGGAACATACAGTCTCGTGCAGCTTGCACATGAATATGATTTTTATTGTTATAGTTGAAAGCCATTGCTCGCGCATGTAACCTTCAGGGACAGCATGGAGGAAGCATCTCGCTGAAGTGTACCTTTGCAGACTTTCACCATAACCACAGATTAAACTACGTCTGCTCACACACACACAAACACACACACTCCAGATACACTATGAAAATTAAAAGCTTTGCGCTCGTGAAAATTCTTTTTCTCGCCTGCATCCTCCACAAGGAGATACTCGTGGCAAAACACGTGCCCCCGCCCCCGTCCTACTCACGTGAAAGTACAATCTGTCAAGGGGCGTGTTTTCAGATGTTCAGCACGTGCAAGCCAAGGCGAGCTGGAGTGGGCAAGCGCACATCGCTCAACAGCTGGCACGGGGACCCAAAGGTAATTGAGTACACGTTCCTCACCAGACGGCTCTTAAAAACACCACCACGTGTATTTATGATGCTTTACCACCACTCGATTATTTATTTATTTTTAATACGAATAATCATGCCGGCCATTCTCTCACATTACCGGAACTGTTAAAGTAAATGTTTATGCCCATGGCAGGTCATATCAAACGCTCGCCGTGGAACAACAAAAGAGGAAATATCACGTTTCCGTGCACGCACTGCTAAACTGCGCGCGACAGTATCCCGAGCTGTTCAACAGGATGCCTGGTTTGAGGACGGAACACGATGTTCAAACCGCACAAACACCACACCTTCCCCACCCGCCTGTTTTTCATAAAGTCCCCACAGTAACCACATGGTAACACAACAAGTGCCCTGTGTCTGCTCTGACTGCCCCAGCGGAGAGGACAGCGGTTAAATGATAAACCCTGCTGCAGCAGCTAAAATACAGGTGTTGACTACTGTTTACATTACACTCTTATATTAATCAATGGGGCAATAGACCGAGAAACATCACTGTCTTTACAGTGTTTGAGTTGCATCAGCAGTGACCACTTGGAAAATATTTTTGCACTAATTTTACACATCATGTAAGGAATTTTACATTTATATGATGATTAAAGAAAATAGGACTAAGGTGCAATCTGTTACACACAAGGTGAAGATTTTAGAAATACTGATCATGAGTGTTTAAAACACAAACAAATAATAATACTTTGGCTAACAATGTGTGTGTGTGTGTGTGTATGGGGTATTTATAATAATCTTTTTTTACTGCAGAATGTTCATAGTCCAGCTAACATGCCATTAAGTTTGCATACAAACCATTTTGAGTTTACAAACTGGCTTAGAATTACTATGTAGTATAAAACTAGTCAAAGCTTGAGACTTCCTCTTTGTCAGGCTTATGAATATCAAGGTGGTCATGTGACAGGGGTAACTGGGTCAGTCTGGCTGGCTATGTGGCAAAGAAACTACAAACACCGATTCAATTATGTGAAGTTCCTCTCCTGTACTTATGTGAAAGGTTGACTGGACACAGAGCTGTCATTTCTGGTTACTTTCTAAATATCCTGCTGAACTGGTTGAACTGAGCTCATGTCTGCTGTGTGTACAATGCAAAACATGCAAACATCTTATAGTGTGGAATAGTTGTTTTTAGAATAAACACTTCTCAGTGCCCTCTACAGTCCATTTACATGAATGGAAACATTGTATTTACTCTCATCAGTTTTAACATTAAATATTGTGTATTGGTCGTTTTTAATTAATTATATGTCACACAGGATTAGCAAATTACGGCATTGTGTTTGATTTACATGTTAGATGTCCCAACATTATTGGAATTGATCTTTATTTTTGTCTTAATGTTAACATAAATTTTTTTTTCCTGCATTATAGCATGAATCTGCACTTATATTGGTGCTTAAAGATGAGACATCTACAAGGGAAAGGCGATAAAGAAATATCAGGGTGTGACTAGGAGAATATGAAATCACTGTTGACTACAAGAAAGGTGAACCTTCGATATATTCTTGTCAGGTACACCAAAATAAACAAGACAGTTAAACTGTCATTTCAGAGGTGTATACTCTGTCATGCTAGAAACATGCAGGTGAATTATATTCTGCTTTTCATACCAGCAGTTTATAGGCAAATTTTGTCAATGAATGCAACATTTATTTTTACTATTTAATGATGAAATATATTCGCAGCAAAGTAAAAGAGCAAAATAAAGTTATTTTTGTGATCATACATTGTTAACAAACTATAATAAGTAACAGCACTGTCCATATGTAGGAAGGCTGATATGCAGTACAGGTGAGAAGCAAAAACACTGATACCTGTGGCCTAGTATCACCATAACATGATCTGGTTCAATTACAGCTTGGGGCCTTTGTTGCATGTCGTCCCTCCCCATGCTCACTGTCTGTTTCTTTACTGTCTCTAATGTCAACTATCTAATAAAAATACCAAAACACTAACTGAAGAAGCAAATAGGCAAGTTAGTATATGAGAATAATTGAGTGCACAAAGAAGCTAATGATGTGATGAAACTGTGAGTGAGGACTGTTTCAGTGTTGTTGCATCAGTTGCAGGCTGCTCTGTGGTGACTGGCTGAATGGAGAAACAACACACACACAGCTTGCTGACTTATTGCAGCTCACTGTCTTTGATCGTTTGTTTCCACATTGTGAGTGATAAGAGCAGAGGGGCACATTTCAACATAGGCCTGAACATGCAGCAAGATCAACTTTAACATACAACCATGATCACCTTAAGATAATGA
Organism: Serranus cabrilla; assembly: GCA_903364295.1. Classification (NCBI taxonomy): domain Eukaryota; kingdom Metazoa; phylum Chordata; class Actinopteri; order Perciformes; family Serranidae; genus Serranus; species Serranus cabrilla. The sequence goes on along the minus strand of CAFUXE010000224.1, from coordinate 162,368 downwards.
GTTCCAGAGTGCATACAGAGTGAATGAGAGGAGACAGCAGGATTAAATCCCTCCTTAATGGGGGTTGTAAAGTGTTTAGGATTTAAGTTGTTTACTGGTTCAGAGATCTTTACAAAAACAGTAGAAGTACTAGAGTTATTTACTTAGATATAGTCAAAAGAAAAGGCACAAACTAGGCAGCAGAAAGGCCACAGACTGGAATATAAAGTGGTCCAAAAAAATGAGTGTAAGTGTTGTATTATTCTAACTCTCATCATTCTGTGTATTAGTATCATAATATAATATCTTATATTTAGCTGTCCTATTCAAATTCAACATTTGTTAAAATGTTTGTTTTTTAAAATCTCATTGATTTGCTGCAAAATAACACAACTTTAGAAAAAGAAAATGAAACTTGAGTTGGATTGAAGTTGGCTAAGACGATTTAACAGCATTAGCATTTGTAGTTTATAAAGTTGTAAACAGAAATACAGAAGTTGCATTGTCAACAGAGCCAGCATTAAGGTTAAACATGATGTTTATCATTAATACCGGTTTTTCGTGACATCCAGGTTGAGCTGCAGCTAATTTCAACTACTTTTTTTTAGCTACTTCGCATGTTGTTGGTTTTAAATCTATAAAAAATAATTATCTGTGGGTCATGTTGAGTCGCATACATGCTGAGGGGTATATATTAGACCATTTCCCTCTGAAATGTGTTGGAGTTCAAGTAAAGCAGAATAATGACTCAGTAATATACATACTTTACAGTGTATGATACCAAGTCCAACGTATAGACGACCTTCAGCTATGTTCTCCTTGAAAAACATCAGAAATATTCTTACCGTTGTCGTCAAAGGCAGGGAAGGAGAAGGGATAGTCAGCCAAGGACTTGAGCAGATCAGGAACATCGTTTAAGTCTCCAAAGATGACTTGGTTAGCTGTCGACATGATGAACAATCTTTGAAAGTAACTACTGATTTCTAAAATACGAGAGATATCAGACTACTGAAGAGTCCGACTGACTGAGAGACGCTCAAACTGTGACTCAGCAGCTGACTTCACTCACTTTTCACCAACTTTGCAGCAAAGTCACATCACGGGTTCGCCTGCATGTGTCCAAACAACTTGTATTATAATGAGTAACACGCAGCCACGCCCACTGGACACGTTGATTCGACGACAGCTGAGCAAGCGCCTGTCAGTCACACAGTGGAGCCTATGAGGAAGCAGGGGGCGGGCTCCATCACGAGCACAACAACAACCCCGTTCGGCAGAGCACATTTCTCACCACGGACAGCAGCACGTGCAAACGAGAGGCGGCTCAATGCCAGGTACACGAGCTCTCTCGCGCCATCCAGTGACCTGTTTGAGAACTGCACCGGAGAGGTGACGCTTTAAGCCTAGAGAAATACTATACTACTACATGTATCAGTAACTGGGCCATTTTATTTATTGATTTATTTTAGCATTTTTAGGCTAAGTATGACCATATTTTGACATTTTTCGACATACTGGAGCATAACCAGTTTCTTTTTAAAATTTTGGACATCCTATAATAGTGTTTTCTACCATGTTTGGACATAATATGCTGTATTATGTTTTCAGGGCCAATTCGAGCATGTGTAAGCATTACAGAATGATAATTTTTTGACAAAAATCAACATTTGGACATCCTATAATAAGGTGTTTTTCTTTTGACATTTTTAAATATAATATAGTATCCCATTTTTCCCCCCAGTTTTGGACACTCCATAATATAGTGTTTCTTGTTTCATATTTTTGGATATACTATACTATTACCCAGGTCCAACAGCATTTTAGCCATTTTTGGGTGAACTACACTATCACCAATTATGGACAAACTATAATTAGTTTTTTTGTCATCTAGAACAGGGGTTTCAAAGTGATCCAGGAAAGGGCAGAGTGGCAGAAGCACACCTGAATCCAATCATTCAATCACCTGAACTGTCTTCACTCAGTTGATTAATTATCAGTATCACCTGTGCTCTTGCTTGGTTGGAACAGAAACCTGCAGCCACAGCGGCCCTTTACAGGATCAGTTTGACACCCCTGCTTTAAGGCATTAGTACAATGAAACGGGATTTATTTAGTGCTGAAGATGTATCAGTAGCAGTAACACACTGTGAAAATACTCAGTACATCCCAAATTACTACAGACATTTTGGAAGCCCCTTTTCCGCCTGTATAGAGAAAAAACGATGATGCAAGTCATTATGATGAGAAAATAGTGAAAAACTCTAAATTAAGGCTTAATTAGCTCAAAAGGTTCAAAAACAATATATTCCTCAAAATAATAACTTATCTTAAAATATAAACAAAAAAATTACTTACTATAGCAAAATGCGGAACCTTAAAAAATGATCATGCTAAAAAATAAGGACTTAATATCTAAAAATATGGAGAAAGGTTTTCAAAATATAGAAACCTCCACAAACCATTAACCCAGAATAAGATTTTTTTTTAAAGTTGGCATCTCAAAATAATGAAATGAAAAAATGAGAAGCTTTGTCATCAAACTGTTGAGTAAGTATCTTAAAAATAAATAATTTTCAAGACATTAATTCAAGAAGATAAGAAGATATGACTTATGGGAAGTTTCTTTCAATTAAACAATATATATATATATGCCAATGTAGAAACACCAGTCTCTAACGGTAATATTTCCAAACAGAATAACACACATGTTCCAAAGTCAAATAGTACCATGAAAAACACATCTTTCCTTGAGTTTAAATCAGAACTGAGCATGACCACTTTTATTGAGACCTTGAGAAATAATTTGTGGAGAGTATTCTAATTCACAGTTAAGGCCTTGAACATCCTCTCTCTCTTAGTGAACTGTGGAATCAATGCACTGTTAATTATACTTTCTGCTAAAACAGCACACAAACAGAAGGCAAAAGAACAAAACAACTGTACAAAGTTTGTGTAAATGTCTTGAGTTGAAGCACACAAATGGCTGCATTTGTGGTTAAATATGAACCTTTTATGCATATTCAGTGATTAACAGTGTGTGTTTTTATCTGTGGCACGACATGAGTCTTACTTTCACAGCGGTAATTTGCTACTGATGTTTTAGCTGAACAGAAATGATCAAAAGTAAATCTGAAAATGTTCTGTACAGTTAGAATAACTTCAAATATAGACCAATTTAAAGTCAAGTATATAAGGCATGTATATGGCAGTAATAGATCCTTGGCAGGTAAATTGCACACACTGCTAGTTTGACCATGTCACCTGCTGATTTTTGGTGATTATCTGAAAACTGGAATGCTAGTTTGGCAGTACACAGCACACAAGGTAAAAAAAAAAATCTTCTCAATCCTGAAGTAGAAAATTAAACTTTCCAAAGTCAAACTCGTCAGGCATGATGAGCATGTCCTCTCTGGCTTTGGCTAGCTTCTGTCGCAGGAAATCTCGTCTCTCTGTCCACTCCTGCAGCTCCTCTGAGCTGTGGGCGTAGTCGCAGCTCACACCGTCTGGACATCCGCCATCCAACCTGTCAAACATTAAAGGGACGGATGAAGCTTATTTTCAGGTACAAACATGCCAAAATGCTCAGTGGATCTGAGGGGGAACTAACTGTCTGTGGGTACATGTCACCATTCATGTTACACATCAGTTATCTGACCCCATGTTAAAGGCATAATGAACTGCATAATGCTGGGATAATGAACAATGAAACCTGGCCACTCCTCCCTGGTTTAACAAAAGTGAAAAATAATCGATATGGATAACAGATTTCCTTGCTACGCATTCATTTTTCAGTGCTTTTTAAAAAATGTTTTTTTTACACTGATTGGCCCTTTTACAGAACAAACATTTGGCAGAAAAGTGGACATTTCAACACAAGGCTCAAATTTATGAAAAAAGAAAAGAAAAAAATCCTCTTCTTGGCTGTATTGTGTCTTTCAATTTCGTAAACTCTCGAGGCGAGTACTGAGTATTTATTAGGGCGTGATGTTTAAATGACGCTTGTTTTCAGCCACATTTATCAATGCACGATCGCTCTTAGGCCGTGATTGTCGAGATCTCAACGTTTCATGAATCACACATGAACCCTATCGTAAGATTATTTCTACACTTGGATCTAAACTGATTTCTGCGTTTGATTGATAAATCAGCGTCACTGAACCCAAAACTGATCCAGGGAAATGTCTTACTTTGGGCAGAGTTCAAAGCATGTGCCAGGGAAACGGTAGCTCCACGTCAGAGCCTCGTCCTCTCCCTCACAGCTGAACACTCTGTCCTTGTGTCTCTCAGTGGAGATGTGCTGCTGCCACTGCCGCTCGCTGTTACTGTGCCTACCGCACAGACGGCAGTGGAAGCCGCTCTGAAACACAAAGCGGAAGTATCATTGTCATCTTCTTACTACAGGTGCATAGTCAGGAAGCACAACATAGACACTTTGCCAGTGCAGCTGATTTTGGTCTTTGACTTTACTGAACAGAAAAACAAATGTGCACCCACCATTGGCTCAGCGTAGTCAGTTGGCATGACAATGTATTTCTCCTCTGGGACGGACTGGGTGAGCATGGCTCCATCTGCCTGGCGGTTTTGGGCCGTTAATGTCAGCCACATATCATATATCTGCTGCATGTCCCGCACTGCAGAAACATAATAGAAATCTGTTACCCCTTTGAGGACGTTCACCGAGAGACAAGTGGAAGAAAAATCAAGTCCCAAATGATCAGGAGCAGAGCTCTTCATCTGGAAATGTTAGCAACATTTTGAAGCTGTATCCATAGCCTCCGTGCCCGTGCTCTTTTTAAAAACACTTCTTTAATAACTCACAGTCATTATTCTTCATATACATCCACATGTCCTTCTCCTCTTGACTGTGAGCGAAGGTGCATTTGCAGTAGTTACATTTCCTTTTCTCCAAAATGTTGTTACACATCTGCCATGAGAAAAAAAGGAATGCTGTTAAACACAGATCATCATGTTCAGCACCGACTTTCAACACAAGAACCAAACGTACACATTTCAGCTTTAAGGCCCCAGAAATACAAGTGACAGTGATGATCAGGCACACCTACATCGTAATACAGAGGGAAGTTCTTGGCATGTGGCAGCGGTCGGACCTGAACCCATTTACTTCTTTCCAAGGACTTGACCAGCAGCACCCATCGATCTTTAGTCCACCTGAAGATGACGACAGAGAGTAAAACAGGAGACCACTGTCATGCACAGATATCAGGAGGAAGTGATAAGTGATGGATCATTTTGGTTTACTAAGATTTATGGACAACATCTAAACTTGCACCTTTTTCAGGCAAACTTCAAATCATCAAAAAGGACGAGTTGTGCCATGGATGTTTATACAGCAGATCATTTAACACCTGTGCCTCACTAGGGCTATTCATTATATCATGTTGGCTGTGTTAAATGGCTTACATTTTTACCAAAATACAGAAACTCTGACTCTTTTCCGCCCCGTTTCACTCACGTGTGCCTGGCCTTTGCAGTGCAGTTCTTAAGGGCTTTGTCTGGTTCACTGACGAGGCCGTCCCGCAAACACTGAGCACAGGCAAACTTCATCTTCATGTTCAGACTCTTCCCCGCTCCTCCTCCCTTTGGTTTGCTCCCACCACCTCCACCAGACAACTGTTTCAGATCAAATAATAACAAAGCTATAGTCACTAAACACATTTTTCACTTTTAATCTGCCAAAATCAACGACAACATACGGTCAAAGATACAAAAAAGGTTGTTGTTGGAAACATTTAGGATGTTTGTTCACATCTCAACAAAATATATACCATAGGCCTATTATTTTAAGACATTTAATGAGGAAATTAGACAAGTTGTCCAACAACAAATGGGGGGAAATACTGTGTCGTTTCAATAAAAGTATAGAAGTAAGAAAGATGGTTTCTTACTCTATTTCCTTTGTGTTTGCTTGAGTTTTGTTCCTGCTTGTCGTGATAGTTTGTAGATACTTTGACAATCTCATCAGGGCTGATACCTGAAAACAACACACACAAAAGTAAAGGTCATCTCTCATTTTAAGACAAAGCTATTGCTACACTTGTATTTTAATATTATCATTCAAGCGAATAAATCAAATTTAGATGCTTTGGATTCTATTATTTCCACTGCTTGCGTCTGACAGGCTGCACCTGTGTCTCGCTGCACCCTCCAGGTCTGGAGCTCGATGACGGAGTGGGCATAATAGCAGCTGTCCTCTCTCTGGCAGCCGTACCGGATGGCTTTGCGGCACAGATCCAAGTGGCACAGGACGCCCAGCGCTCGGACCTTGCTGTAATTCACGCTGTGGGTCCTCACCACAAATGCCAAGCACCTGACGGGCACAGAGGGAGGAAACAAGGTGTTTTTGAGATTAAAGAGAAAAACACGAGAAGGAAAGTGTTAGTGTATGAGTGTGATGAGAGAGGGTGAGAGGATGAGGACACATATGTTGTAAACACGCTCACTTATTGGCATCGAAGGTGTGGTGAGCATCCAAGTTAGAGCAGATGGTGTGATTGTCTCTACTGCGCTTACTGATGATTCTAGGTTTACTGTCATAACATTCCTACAGAGGCAGAAAGACAAAAATACAAGAGGCAAAAAAAAAGCAAAAAAGATCAACAACAGAGAAGAAAGACAATAAATGAATATGCATGAATCAATTAATTATGAGACGGATAGACGGACAGGAATAATTAAATAATGATTACAAAATACAAGTGGGACACGAATCTTTGCTCAGTTAAATACATAAAGTTATATGTCAATAACTAGAATTTATGCACGATTCTTGATTATCCATCTTGAATAAGTAATATAAATACATCGTATTATAGTCATATAATCTGTATAAGCGCACTCACCCTACAGAGGAATATGAACATGCCCTTGTGTTCATGCAGAAGACGCATGATGCCTTTCACAGGGTCCAATTTAGCATCAGCCGTTTCAAACAGCAGGCTTCTGTCCAGCGTCCCCTTCCTCTCTTCTGTCCAAACATCGATCTCCAGCTGGTTGTAGGCAAACGTGCATTTCTCTCCAAACTTACAAACGCCCAAGTCCCCGGACTTCAGCAGCTCTGACGTGGACGAAAATGATCATGTCATTGTTCAGTTTTAACCCATGTAGTAGCTTAGCCAGTTAGCTTGAAAACGTCCTTCTTTCTAAAAGCTAGTGGACAGTATGTTTGGTTGTAGAAAGGTTGGTCATGGTGTAAATGTGGAGTGAAACACCTCATCATTGTGCCAGTAGGGCTGCGTATCAAACCTTTGTACATTATTGTTCCCAGCTGAAACAATCATATGGTGCTTGCTTGTTCTTTGAGCAAACATTTCCTGACTATACAACCCATATTTAAAACAAGCTGAGAAGAGTTTATTAGTTTGAACATTAAATACATAGCCTTTGTACAGTTTCGTTGAAGGTTAGCAAATTATGGCGTTTTTCATGCTTTATCAGATAGTGACAGAGAGCATGGAAGCATGTCATTTTGACTTTAGTTTATTTGGATGGTATTCTTGCATGACTGCTTGTGTTGGACAACATTAGAGAAACTGACAGGTATAAAGTTTACCATGTTCACTATCCTAGTTTAATGGGTACGCAACATTTGCTAATTAGCATAAAACATAAAGTAAAGCTAAGGCTGATGGCAGGAACGACAGTTTCACAATTAATACATTGGACAGATTTTACAGTATGGATAAAATTATTTATCTGTAGTGGTTAAAACCCTTTTGCCACAAGTAGTGATGGACCAACAATCGGACATCAGACATCTACAGTTTAATGCTGTTAGAATCACTAAAAACTTTTTCTGAAACTATCTAACTATTACTACCAAGTATCCAGCCTGTGCAGAGCACATTTAGCTTGTGGGAAGTTCGTCCTTTGCAGCCTGTTAAGTAATGATTAACTATGTTTTCCCTCTGGAGATAAGACCAACATTAAAGTCAGGCCATAAAATACAACAAGGAATTTGTGGCCGCAGCTTTAAGTGTGCGTTATATACTGACTCCTCGCTTTGCATTCCAGAGGTCTGTTACAGGAATTAGCTTGTCAGACACAATAAAACATCCTTTGTCTCTTGCTGCCTTTTTAGAAACTGCATCTCTGTTCAGTTACATCTGAACAAACCGATAAAAAGACTATTTTTAGAGTTTCTCGCTTTATTCTACATGGACATTGCCATGACATCATATAATGAGACATGTATTACATATTTAAATGTTCAGGAAGTAATTTCCATCACTGCTGTGGTTATCTAGTTCCGTCCAACATCCAATAGAATATGCAAACCAGTTGAACTAAACTAACAAGCAATCAACAATAAAATACCAACAGATAGCTCCAGTTCCTGATATCAATCACTGGATTTTGAGATCTTTACCTTTGCAAAGTACAAACGGCCCTTTGAAGGAAGTCCAGGGGGGTAACTGTCGCACTCTGGTCCACTCTGACGGATGAGCTGCCTTTCGTCTACATAACAGAATGTCTCCCTTGCAGCTGTGGACCAGGTCTGGCTTATGAACATAAGTATATATCCCTTGACCTGAAAATGAAATGATGAAGACATATTTTGTTATCTCCACTCATATATAACAGATTTTTGCATTTGATCTTTTTTAAGCAGAGCTTCAGAATGCAGATTACACTCACAAAATCCTTTCAAGATATGCTCAAAACAGGCAATACTACAAGCCATTAACCTGCCTGGATAGTAAACTCATTTCTTGCTATATTGCAGTTGGAGACAGTGCTAGACTGACCTCTCCGAGGGAAACAGGCAGAGCAGGCCTGCAGGAACTCATGGCTGGAGGATAACGGGTTGCAGCCTGCAGCCGGTGCTTGGTTATTCTTCTCCTTTGTTGCCACAGTAAGAATAAGATTTCAGTTCATGCTAACAAAACAAAAATAGAGCAGGTAACACAAGCCAGAACATCAGTCTTACTTTGTAGTTATTCTTTGGAGGTCGTATTACTGGAGCTGCAGAGGTGTGAGAATCTGTGATACCTGAGGAGCAGCGAGAGACAATAAATCACAAATTCTATAAACATGTAACAAGTGTGCACACTGTGAAGTAAAAGGGCTAACACGTGTGCAAACATCAGTATAGTCTTTTAAAAAAGGGAGCACTTATTTCAGTTGCTAAAGTTACTAAGTCTGAAAAGTGAAGCCAATGTGGAAGAGCCTTAAAGCTGCTGTCTTTTCAAATGGCCAGCAGGGGGCGACCTCTATGGCTGCAAAAAGACATTCAATTATTACCTCAGAAATACATTTTATGATGAGTCTTCTTAAATAAAGCATTATGTTAATTTTGTAAATTAAGGGTCCATTTAAAGTCAAATAGACGATAAAGCAGGGTGTGTTTTAGGCAGAGGCCAACTTGTGATTGACAGGTTGCTACCGAGCTCACTGCTGTTAAGCGCCACCCTCTTATCCAAATATGGTCACTTCTGGCTCCCAAAAAAAAAAACACTGGTGTGGTTTTTGTACCACAGTATAATGTCATCCACCTCTTTCATACAGTCTGTGGTAACTGGGTTCAATCATTTAGTTTATTCTTTATCATTTTTGTGCTTTGTTCCTTTACTTTGTAGGGGCTCATAAATTACTTCAAATAAAAAAACATGACTTTTTCAATAATCTGAAAGAAAAAGCCTTCTGCTTGATAATCAAATAAGTTAATGAATAATCATAATCACCAGCTGAGCTGAAATCAGAGAGAGAGTCCAGGCCTGCTCCCCCGAAGGAGAATGCTGGTAAAGCTGGAACGGCAACATCTACTGAGGGAAACGAGTCCAGGACATCGAGAGAGTCCAGCGGTTCTGCAGCTTTCACACCAACTTTAGTGACTCCATCACTCTGACCCCCTGGATCAGATATAGGGTCCAGGGGATCTAGTTCGTCTAGCAATTCATCGAGGGACTTTTCACCTGCGTCCAGTTCTGCTTTGGACTCATTCAAAGCAGCAGGAGCCTCAAGGAAATCATCGAGGGAGTCGAGGCCATCCAGAGAATCCAGCGCCGCAGGGGTCGGAGCCAAGTCTGGAGCCTCTGAAACACTTCCAATTCTAGAGGTCAAGAGGTCGTCTAGAGCATCCAGTGTTGAAGGTGTGGTGCTGCACACAACACCTGAGAAGGAGTCCAGGGAGTTGAGCTGGCTGACGGCTGAGCTGAAGAAGGCCGGGGGCAGCTGGGGCGTTGGGGCTGGGAGGACAGAAGGAACTGTGTGTTCACAGGTGGGCGTCCTGCTGGGCACTGGGAAGGCCGCCTGGGTGGAGGTCTGGAAAAAACAGAGAAGGAAACTGGGGTGAAGATGCTAACATACTAGCATATCAACTTTTGCAATATTGTTAGCAGGTTGTTCAGCTGCCCCCAAGTGGTTCAAAACAATGAATGCAGCTTAAAAAATAAAAATTAAACCCACAAAAGGTACATTTTTGGCATCTCAAAATATCAGATATTTGAGCAAAGAACATTTAAAAGTCATCCACATTTTACCTGCATCACCACAAAACAACCACTTGATTTTTAAGTAGAGAAAAGAATAAAGAATCGTTGCTTTCTGTGGCATCCAAAGTATTTGCAAGTTCATTTTAATGCACTGGAGTGAAAAAAAAAAGTGCAATTCACACATTTTTTAAAGGACTTGTACAACATTAATGTATTGTCACATGCTCTTCCAGCTTATTAGTAATCTTCTAAAACCAAGGACACAGACACACATTCTACCTCAGCTGGCTCCGGCTCATTGGGGAAGCAGTCGAGCAGACTGTCCAAGTCGTCTCCCATCACATCCAAAGAGTCCAGCGTGTCAGGTACTGAGGGGACAGCAGACGGGCAGCTGCTAAGACTTGGGGAGGCACTGGAGGACCGAGGCATGCTGGGAAAACTGACTGAAGACAAGCATTGGGGAATTTACCTAGATCTTACTTGTAATTCATTTTGTGTCCATATTTCATAATGAAAAAAGATGTGGAGGTGCACTGTGCATGTTTAATGTATTTTTAATGCAACACAATTCTGATCAAGTCAAAGTGAAGAATCCCACCTGGTGCGAGGCCACTCAGAGGATTTATATCATTTCCTACATGAGCGCCAGTCACCTGGAAGCGAGAAGGAAAGAAAATATTAACATATAAGTTAACAAATATGAGTAAATAAACATGCGAAATAAGTCAAGGCTCAAGAAAAAAACATCAATCAATGATTCTCTGATTCTAAATCTCATTTCAAAATGTAATTTATATATAATCTGTAATTCTTTAATGTATGGTGGTGAATGTCACAGGTAATGTGGAACTTGCCTTGATGGCTTCAGTGGTAGCGTTTCCATTTGTGACACCTCTCGTAATAAGTGAGCCTTCCTGGAACAAAATAAGACCAAGCTGAGAGACACAAATCTGCACCATGTCGACATTAGAGTTAAGCAGTGTGACGATATATGCATTAAGATGATAGAAGTAAGTGAACCATTGGCAACTTTGAATGCCATGTTATCTAATGGAAAAAAATGACACCATTTATCGGAGCAAATATCTGTAAACCACAAACTATCAGATTTTTTAATTTCCGATGGTCCTCAAAAAATCCCACGAGTCAAATGCTTTTGTCAGAAAAAGTAACAATTCTAAGCTTAAAGTGGTGATATTTCATACATGTATTCTACATTTCTCTTTAAATTTTGCAAAAAAAATAAACCATTTGCACCAACCAAAAAATATCAGTGAAACTTGGACTCAACTGCAGCCTGCCTACACAGATCAGAGAGGAGAGGTTGTGGATATCGGGTCTAAAAATGTGAATTTTATTTGTATAGCATGTAGCAATATTTTGGGGTATTTTGGCTCTAGGAAAAATGTTTTATATAAAGATTCATGTTGATTGTAACTTTGTAAATTCAATTTTTTTTCTTTTGTAAAATCCATTATCAAAGAAATTCAACTTGTTTTTGATTCATGGCATGGTTACTTGTGGTTTATCAAAATCCATAACTAAATTGGCCTCATGAGAGCAGGCGTCGGCCAATGCAGGTTTATTAAAAGTGACTATAATTGGTATAACATCAGTTGTGTTATACTGCACAAGAGACATGTTTTCTTTCTTTCTGCTTCTAGCCACGAAGTACAGCACAGATATATTGCAGCAGTAGGTTACAAGGTGAGGGGAGCAAAAAACTCCCTTATTATCACAAAATGATTTAACTTACTGTTATGTAAGATTGTATCCATGCTCACTCCTAGACTGCAGCCTATCTAAACATGACAAAGCTGAGAAAACCCTTTACCATAATGCCTTTGCATTCCTTTGTGGAAAATCATGTTACTAACCTTGGCTCCGATATAAGGCTTTCTGTTTTTCAGTCCCAGGTGGATGGCCAGCTCCTGAGCGAGGTCGTTAACCTGCTTGTCCTGTCAAGAGTTACACAGAAAAGGAAGAAATCAATCCATTGCACGAGCCGACTTTCACCACGTAGTGCAGCTCACATATTACCATTTTAGAACTGGTCCACAAAAGCAATGTATCTCTTCTTGTGTTCTGCATTTGAAGTTGATGTAAACAATGCTAAAAAGAGACTTAACATCTTCCAGGCCTAGATAAGAGATACTGATCTTTTTGGTTTTGACAACAACAAAAAAACATTGAAAATCATGGAGCGGAGTCCCTTTACCAGGCGAGTGATGAGCAGACAGTCTGTGGTGCAGCTGTAGGCCTCCTTGTACTTCCCGAGCTCTTTCAAACAGAGTGCCTTCCTGTACAGCGCCCTGCGGCTTTCCTTACACACGGTCAGAGCTCTGTCGCAGTCCTTCACGCCTTGTTCATATTCCCCCTGTGGGGGGAGAGAAAAGAGAGGGACATGGTTAAACTAGAGCCCAAGCAATGTGGGATTTATGAGACCGATGCTGATACTGATTTCAGAGGGGGGCATTTATTGATAACTGAGGTGGAAGGAAAATATGCATAGGATGTTACGTTCATGTTAATATCTATAACTGATTTGAATTCATAAGTGTGACAATGTGTGTTAAGCATGTGTGTGTGATGAAAAGAGGTTTGCTCACTCTTAAAGTGTGTTGTGAAAAGTGTAAAGACAAAGAGTGATGAGAGTGAAGTGCAAAAATAAGGCATCAGAGAGTGAGACTGTGGGGGGAACTACAGTGAATACACACCCCGTTTGGCCTTGAGAGTTAGATAGCACACACACAAACACACACCGGAACGCAGTGATAAGAACACCAGCTGTGCGTAAGGGTTTTTTGAGACCAACCAATGGGGAATTGAGGAGGGAGCAACTAAATGGTATAAAAGAATCAAACCAAACTGATTTTTCAGTCAATCCTGGTCCGGACGACTGACTCGGGTTTATGTCTTCTGTACGGGAATAAATTCTAAATGCATCCAACTCTGATGTTGTCCTGGGTTTTTACTCTTTTTTTTTTTATCCAGTTTTCGGGGAGAGAATTACTAAATATGTTTGTGCAATATGGGGACCACTGCCTCTATCTGGCCCCAGGCTTGTTCCCCTAAAATTTGCCACAACAGTGATACAGACATTTTTTAAGCTGGAATGAAAATAGACCCTTTTTTATGTGGACTGTTAAAGATTTGTCACCACTCTGCAAATGTACCCAGAGAGCTACTTTCCCAAACATAAAACTGTATTAAATAATTTTTAACATTGTTATACTTTATACAAACAATGAATTACATTGTCAGCCAATTCTATAAATGATAAGTGAGAAAAAAATAATAAATAGGAACAAAATAAATAGCTAAATAAACATCATGACTGTTCAGTTTTAGTCAATTGCTGACTATTTAAATAAAAAAAGTGAAGTGAAGTGAAAAATGAATAACTAACACCAATTTAAAATCAAACCGAGCAAAGTTTTCTGCATGATACACTGAGTAAAAGTTTCAAGTTGTATGAGTTTTCATAACAACATGTCTGATAGCATATACATACTGATACTGGCCAATATCAGCCAGTAATATGAGTCAACTGATATACCTGTCAGACTCTAGTTAAAGACTCACAACAACTTTTCCCATCGAGGGCTTTTCTTTGCTCTTCTTCAAAGAAAAATACTGTCCAGTTGTTCTGTAGCTGACGCTACATCAGCCACTACACTCACCTCTTCAGGAGCTGCATTGTTGTTTTGAACAAATAGTTGCCTTTCTGTGTTGTCATACATCTGCTATGAAATTTGATCCTGTGCTCACTGCTTTGTGCTACTTAAAGATTTACTCCTGAGGTGTCACAGATATGCCTCTGCCTCCCCTTGAACCCTTTCTAAAACCCTCCCTGTGACTTTTATCATGGTGATGAATGTCTCCCCCTCCATTACTACATTCATGTGCTGCCGTGCTGTTGGTGGTGCAACCACTGCATCATATTATGTGTGTAAAACAATATGGCTGATTGGAAGCTGCAGTGGACTAACTACTAACATGTTACTGCATATTAAAGACTGGATAATTACTTGAACCAGTAATTTAAATGGATTGTTTCCCTTTTATGTGGCTTCGCACAGAGCAGGTTTGGGTGTGGTGAAGCGTCTTTTCTCACACACCTTAGACACAGCTGCACGCATTTTACTAAACAGCTGTCCACATCCTTACCAACGTCTGACTTAGGCGCATCAACTCTCTCTGAAACAATCTGTCTCTGCAAACACACAGGAGCAGTTCTGGCTCACCATAATGTGGTAGGCAGTTGCCCGGTTGACATACAGGCTCTCCAGCAAAGCTTCGGGGATCTGGATCTCCTCTGCTTTAGCATAGTTTGAGACATTCAGGCCTTCACTGAACTCTCTCACCGCCTGCTCCCAGTCCTTGTCTCTGAACAAGGCGTTGCCCTCTTCGAGCAGGTTGCACACTAAGCTGGTCAGGAAGTCCTGCCAGGAGTAGGAGAAAGAAGGGAAGGTCCAGGTAATTATTTGGCTTCATGCCTCACTGAGCAACTTTCATAGGAATGTACGGGGCCCCGCCTCCATCATTGTATCCAGTTCTGCAATAACTAGGGTCACAAATGCTCACAGACAACCACTTTAGATGATGGTATGGTATGTGAGGGTCTCGGGCAAAGTGGTGCTTCAAGCCTTATGCTAGCGTCAATATAATAACATGCTTACAAAGACAAATGTTAAATG
This sequence comes from Serranus cabrilla, assembly GCA_903364295.1. Taxonomy (NCBI): domain Eukaryota; kingdom Metazoa; phylum Chordata; class Actinopteri; order Perciformes; family Serranidae; genus Serranus; species Serranus cabrilla. Next base: position 147,238 of record CAFUXE010000224.1, on the reverse strand, counting down.
CTGATGTTAAGCAGGTGTATGCATATTGTACACCATCCTGTTCCAGTATGCTAGCATGCCAAGATTTACTTTTTAGCACTAAACACTTTAAAGACTAACTTTAAAGACTTATCACTTAAAAAAACTAACAGGAGTGATTACATTAACAAAAATGAGTAAAAAGGTAGAAAAAGATTCCTTAGATGCACACTGACTCTAAGAAGTGAATGGCCAAAATATGTGAGAAAAGTTATTCATTTTACATAATGCAAGAGGTAAACAGAAAGATGTAAGGAAAGAACAGAGAAGAAACACAACCGAAAGTGAGGACACAAGTTATGGCCAAGTGACTGCACAGCATGCATAGTCCTCAGAGAACAAGAGTGAAGACACAGTGGAGACAGACATAACACTGTTAGTAATAGCTGGTACCTGGTATCCCTCGGGCTCTGGATAAGCCAGGGATGACCTAGAACACAAGATATAAACTTCTTAGAAATGTAGAAAGACACCATCCTTATTAAAGATAAGAGCCATTCAGGGCCAATATCAGCAGGTTTCACTTTCTGTCAAGATGCATTTAACTACTCACTGTATAAAGTTCAGAGATTTGTTTATCTCCGCCTTGCGTTTCAGCCTGGCAGGCTCCATACTTGCTCCCTTGGGAAAAGACAAAATATGCTAAACATTAATTTAAAGGTTTTTTTTGATAGTGCTGATGAAATTTAGCTGGTGAACGCCCACTTCCTTTAAGAGGAGAAGGCAAGAAACAGCAACATTTGTCACTTCGTGCCAAGACTTCCCGTGTTCAGGTTTATTCAGGATTAAATAAAAGCAAGAACCCCCAGCATACAAGCCCCTCACCTCCCCTATTTCCCTGGCTATCATGGCGTGAGAGGGCCAATTTGACACACCTACCCAGTGATGTGAGGAAGTTCATTAAACCGAAGTAAAGTTTAAAAGTGTTTCATTTTGAGTCCGGGGAGGAAAATGTAGAAGGTTTCTGCAGAGAGGAGGCCGTACTGACGCTGGTCAACAGCGATCCGGGGAGGACGACACCCGCCGAGGCTTCGTGTCCGACTTCAGGTCCCACAGTTAAGTTTCGATTCCCAGCTACCCCAGTTCATCCAGGAGCCAGCTGCGGACCTCTTCTTCTTCGTGTTCTTTGGGGTTTCATGGCGGCTACAAACGTTTTGGTGCTTTACCGCCACCAACTGGTCTGGAGTGTGGATCAGGATAATGAAGTATACTATAATATATTATAAGTAAATAAATACATGAATTAGAAAAAATTACGTCTTCTCAATCACGTCTATTTCTATAAGGTACAAAAATAATAATTGATAACACTTGAAATCCAAGGTGGTATTGCTGCTGAAACTCAGGTTAATAAAATATAAATAAAATTAATAATAGTAGCAACATTTGTTTACATATTGTAAACATATTTAAATATAGTTAAGAAAATTAGTACCAATTCAGCACAATAGATTGAGGACAAAAGGAATAGCCTCAATGAATGTGATAAGATATTTATTATTTATTTTTTATTTATTTATTATATATCAATCAATTATCTTTTAACTCAATCAGTTAACGTTTGGGCTCAAACAACGACAAATTGGATGTAAAAAAAAAAGTGAATACACTGTGCGCCGATGTAGTCCAATGGAACTACAAGTCCCTTGTCTCCCTGCTCTGTGGTCGTCAAGTCGTGTAGTGTGCTGGATTTAGTTTTGAACGCTAGGAGCGAGCGGGAGTGTGTGTGACTGGACTGGATTCAATAAGCAGAGCAGTGTTGTGGTAATGGTGATAATGTTATTTTGGTGGGAGTAGACTAAGTAATGAGTAAGAGCTTCTGTAACGACTTAAACCGGGGGGTGGAAGGGGCCAGACTAGCTGCTGTGTCTGTAACGTCAGTCAAGGGTTTTCAGACAGAGGCCGAGGACAGCCACGCTCTGTCACACGTACCAGTGCTTGCTAACATGTTAGCTGTCTACATTTTCCATTTTAAGATCGTATAACAACCGGAGTAAGTTTGTTAAGTGTCTGCCAAGCATGCAATTTGTTACTTAACCGACAGCTGTCAACAACGGCTATACCAGCTTCGTTAGCATCAAACCGTTATAGTGTGTTAGCATAACGGTAGCAGCACTCGGCTAATGTTAGCCGCCGGCTGCTAACGGGAAAACCTACCCCAAAACAACATTCAATACTGATGACTGTAGGTGGTGAAATCAGTGTATTAAAGAACCGTCAACTGTCCGCGTGTGTCGAACAAATATGACCATATAGTTCTCCACTTACAAAAGAGACATGTTCAATTCTATAAATTAAATCTGAATTGCAGTTAACATCGAACAGCAGATGTAAATATTGATTTAGGGTGGATTGTCCGTTAGAGAGAACAGCACTTTCAGCAGATTTTTGTATAGTGTGAATGACATGGTTAAAGCCACAATGTCCATACATAACTTGATTTTTTTTTTTAATGACATCTATTATGTGGTCAGTGTTTTGGTTCTTAAGTAGTAATAAGTGCTGGGACAGAGGTAACTAACTGGGCTCCAGAATTATCATGAAGCAGAATTGTGTGTTTGTCCCACAGGTGTCCCAATGGCGACAGACATTGTTGCACAGTTGGCCGACTCTCTGGCCAAGACTGCAGTAGAGGATGGAGAGCTGAGCTACAAAGGCGAGGGAAGAAAGCTGGATGATGCCCAGTCAGGTGGGTGTCAGACACCACCAAGCATGTTTACTGTGCAGGAAGTCCTCACTATAATTAGCCAGTGAGGTTTGATTTGACTGATGATTGAATGATTTTTTATTAAAACATCCCAACTTTCACATCCTTCTCCCTCAATCTAACCCCCTTATCCTGTCTCCAGTGGAGGAGATGGTTAAGGAGATCCAGGTCTTTGAGGATTTGCAGGCCCTGAGGTTGGAGGGAAACACTGTGGGTGTGGAGGCAGCAAAGGCCATCGCCAAGGCCTTAGAGACAAAGAGCAAGTTCAAGGTTTGGAGTGTTGATTCTTAATCTCTTTGATCATTCTACTGTTGAATGTTGCTGCCAGTTTCATTACATTTTAGATAGGTTTAGATAGATAGATCTATAGATTTTTTATTTGCCATCACAACAAATACTTGTCTTTGAAAGCCTGGAACAAGGAAATGTTATGTAATGTTGTAAAAATGACTTAAATTATAAACAGATTATTATAATACTAACAGGTTGTTTTTTTATCTTGATCAAATAATTTTGTTGGGTTTTTTATGGTTCTATTGTAGCTGATATTGACGCTGTATTTTTATTTTCTCTCTTTTAGCGATGTTATTGGAGCGACATGTTCACAGGTCGCCTGCGCTCTGAGATCCCACCTGCCCTGGTAATGCACTTCTTCCTTAATTCTGATGTACTTGTGAAAGCAGATTTAGGCTCCGAGCTGAAATTCTGCACACTTGCCATTTTTGGCTCTACTCCTGAATAATTACAACTATGTTGTCTGTGATTGGGCCCCACTTCTTTTTTCATTTATTTTGTCTCTTTCTCTCCTTGTGTTGTAGAATTCACTAGGTGACGCTCTGATGCTGGCTGGTGCCAGGCTCACTGTTTTAGACCTCAGCGACAACGCGTTCGGTCCAGACGGGGTGAAGGGCATCGAGAAGTTGCTAAAGAGCAGCGCCTGCTACACATTACAGGAGCTGCGGCTCAACAACTGTGGCATGGGTATCGGAGGAGGGAAGGTAAGTCGTGGGACTTTTTAAAATAAGATTATTAGTTTGGCATTTATCTTAATTTTATGGTGAGAGCGACTGACAGACAAAGGCTTGGGAGAGAGGGGGAAGACATGCAGCAACCACTGAAATCAGTTGAATTGTGGTTTGTGTAAACCAGCTGAATAGTAAAAGATAAAAGCTGTTGGAATGTCAGTTGAGGAATAAAATGTCAGCTGATGTCTAAGCTGTAAAACCTCTGGCCATGACACTGATTTGTGTCTGAAAGAAGAAAGTCACAATGGTCATATTTGGGGACGAAACATTAAATAATTTGTCAGATGGTTGTTCAACCCTGTCATCACACCAGTTAACACACTCTTACTTGTTGGGTACTGTGTGCTTCTGCACAGAAACACTGATAAGAAAAGCAATAAACCAACATATTCAGTCTATAAAACCTTATAAAAAACAAATCTCCACAATGCATATCAAAAGATAACCAGTAGCAGATTAATGGACAACTTAAAGTAGCTGTTCACAGCATTTGAGTGGGACACACACAGGGACTCCCTTTCACTGACATGGCTGGACCAACTACCACACCAATTTGTTGTTGTTTGTTGTCAACAAAAACCAGAAAAGCTCAGAGGGTGTGTGACTTCAATCTCTGGTCACGATGCCATTACTCCACTTTATCTTCACATAGTAAATAGTTGGGACAATGTTCTGAATGACACTTAATTAGAAGCAAACATGGAATTCTAAACAGTGTTAGCCAAAACAGATAGAACTCTCTGTCAAAACCATTTTCTTAAAAAATAAGTAAACTGACAACAAAAGGCCACTCAGTCGAATTGACTAGTCAAGAGGTCCCTTGTGTAGGCAATAATTTACTTTTTATTTTCCCGGTCAGCGCATACATGCAGGAGTTCATCATGTTGCCTCTCTCATGCTGTGATAAAATAGCTTTAAATAGCTGACACACTTGTTACCTTTATCTTTTACTGCCTTATCTGGTGCTTGGAGCCCCTGGTGTCTTCAATGAAGAAACACATACAAATACATGGAAACATAACAAAAAATAATGAATTAATCAAACTAATGAAAGTGCTCCTACATAAACCATGCACTGGCAAATTGTTGCACATACACAACAGCCACAAACAACTACAAAATAATAAAAATGATTATTATTATTATTATTTTAATATCTGTCCTGGTTACTATGGATGTTTTTGTTTTAATGGAGCAATTGCTAATCTAACAAAATGTAATGAAGAATCCAAATTAATCAGGAGGTGTTGTAGAGTAAAGTACCTTTCCTTTATGTAGAGTTTTATTTAATTCACTGTATTCAGTGTGTTTTTTTCAAGTTATTTGAGTTATGTAAGAACACGGTATCGGACAACAGAGAGAGATTTTTCAAAGTTTAATTTATTGGTGCCAGCTGGAATGAAAAGAGAATTTCAAACTGTTAACTAAAAATTCAGACGTGTGTTTCTGGACTCCTCAGATCTTGGCTGCCTCATTGACTCAGTGCCATAAGAAATCCAGTGCAGAGGGCGCCCCCCTCGGCCTGAAGGTGTTTGTTGCCGGGAGGAACCGGCTGGAAAACGATGGAGCCACTGCCCTCGCCCAAGCCTTCCAGGTACAGGACTGACTGCTCCTACAGAGCGTTCTGCAGAAACACAGAAAAATCTACTGTGATGAGCAATGCAACATTATCACATAATGCAGCATGACAGCCATTGTGAGAGAGTTTTTCCCCACTTGATTCATCCAAGATTTTGATCTCAGACTAATTTTTATTTCTGCAGCTCATATTGTCAGTTATTTGACCACTTACTCGTTTAAAGCTGAGAGAGTGTGTTATTGCTGCAGTTCTCTGTGGCTGTGTACGCAGACTATCTTACAACTATAATTTGTGTTCCCAGTTGATGGGCAGCCTGGAGGAGGTTCACATGCCCCAGAACGGCATCAATCACCCTGGTGTGACCGCTCTGGCCACAGCCATGCAGCACAACGCAGGCCTCCGCATCCTCAACCTCAACGACAACACCTTCACTGAGAAGGGGGCGATCGCCATGGCTCAGGTACAGACACATCACATGCTGTTAACATGACTGTTGACATCTGAGTGGGCAGTGAAATGCTCCTATACTGCTGAATATGTTTTTTGTATTTTCTAATGTTATTTTGAATGACTACAGCAAGTTCAAGTGAAATTTAAAATCAATTTAAAAATGGAAAATCAACAGGGCACAAGACATTGAATTTTATTTTTACTCTATTTTAATCTATTTTTTTAGTCTAAGACCTTATTTGACCCACACAAACATTTTTAAAGACTGATGTACTTTGTCAGTGTTACTATCGTTAATGAAAACTAGGAAGAAATATGTTGTTTACCATGACAATTTGACGGCAAAGATGTAATTAACATGAACTGTGTTTATATCAACAGGTAACAATTAATTTTTATTTTATACCCATTTTATGCTCAATTGTGCTATTATAATGCTTTAGGTATGGTGGGTTCTTAATGCATATGTTTGCATGTTGGAACTTATAACTGAGGCGTGGGTGCGACTGATGAGCACAAAACTGATGAGCACAGTCAAGCGCACTTTTCCTAATCATTTAATGTGTGTTTATCATCAAGATAAAATCTTTACTAAAAACTTTATTAAAATGGCAAAAAATATAGTTTTTTGCTAGACTACATTGACTGGAAAACATTTAGACTAAAAGTTGACAAAAGTGTAATAACTAAGTTGTTGGTGACTAAAAGTAGATTAAAACTAATAAGGGTGACAATGACTAAAATGTGATGAAAACTAATAAGCTGTTTTCTTTTAAGACTAATTCTAAATTAGTTGACAAAATAAACATGGAACCTGGTGAAGGAAATTATACCTTCAGCAGCATACAAACATTTTAAAATCCATTGTTTATGTAACATAGTGAGTAGATCGATAATTAAGATATATAAATTAGTAATTGCATATGTTTATATCTATATATATGAAAAATTGGGCTTTCAGTAATAAAGCTGTATCAATAATATCTGCTTCCTTCACAGGCACTGAAACACCTGCGCAGCATCCAGGTGATAAACTTTGGAGACTGTCTGGTTCGGCCGGCAGGAGCCATAGCTATTGCAGAAACTGTAACAGAAGGACTTCCAATCCTGAAGGTGAGTGAGCAGTACAGTAAACTACAGCCCCTTGACCAGCCCGGAGCTGCCTCTAACTCTCAGAATATTGATTTGTTGTTAGCTGAGTAAATATTCTGTTATATTTAACAGGAACTGAATCTGTCATTCGGTGAGATCACAGAGGAAGCTGCTCTGGCTGTGGCACAAGCAGTCAAGAACAAAGACCAGCTGGAGAAACTGGACCTGAATGGTAAAAACCTGCAAAGAGTTAACTGTGCTCGTCACAGATCTACCTATTAGGTTATTTTTTGGTATCATTAGCTTTCATCCTTTCTATTATTGGATTTCGAGGCGATAACTTTCATCGGTAGGGAAGATATTTAGAGATTTTCCTTGTTTTCCCCTGACCGTGTTGTCACGTCTTCGTTTTTCAGGTAACTGTCTCGGAGAGGATGGCTGCAAAGTTCTGAAAGACGCCATGGAAGGATTGAACATGGGCGACCTTCTGGGATCTCTCAGGTAACCACGTCATCCTGTAGCTCTCATGGTGTGTTTAATTCATTCATTTACCCTTTACCTGTATATGTCATGTGTGTCACAGAGGCAGGGAACCTAACCCAGCATGCACTGGGGCTATGACAGAGTTAGCACTCATAAACACATTGCTCAATTTAAAGTTTCCACTTTACCAGAGCAGAGATGTGCAAACTGCAAGTCCAGTGGGGACAATAGTAGCTGTCATTTCTTTAGATCAAAGGTTAGGGTTGGGGAACCTTCCTTGTGATGTGTGTAAATCCCATCTGTGCGGTTGTAATGTCTGTTGACAACATATAAAGTGTCTGCGGCTGAATGCATCGCAACAGCAGCCTGTTAACCAAAGCAAGCTGCCCCAAAGTGACTTCACACATGGTAAAAAAAAATATGCATCCCATCACAGAATTGTCCGTAATAATAAAATGAATTTGCCTCAGTGACGACGAGGGCGAGCCAGAGGATGATGACGATGACGAAGATGAAGATGACGAAGAGGAGGAAGATGACGAGGATGTGGACGAGGAGGAAATAGAGGAGGAAGAGGAAGAAGAGGAGGAAGAGGAAAGCAGTGGCGTCAAGGTAAAATAGATGTTTGATGTAAAAAAAAATCATCAATTACCTGTGCAAACATGAATCAAAGATATTTTTGTATTTTGTTTGAAAGCATGTACGGATTCACACTCCTGCTCGTTGTACTTGAATGTGTCAGTAAGCTACACAGTGACCAGCTCTCATTTCTATAAAATATTCTCTAGGTAGAGTTGAAATGTCTCATAGTAATTCTGTGCACTGCGCCAAATGATGAATTTCCGTAGTTCACCACTAGGTGTCACACTTGGCTCAGCAGCCTCTCCTGAGTGAACATTATAACCCCAGTTACACTTGGTTGTAAAATGTGCCTTGGAGATGGGATCACACGTGTTAAATACAAGTGTCAAACCACTTGCCGAGGTAGTCGAGAACACATTTGACCTCTTAAGCACCGTTTGCATCCTGCCCCTCAAATCTCTATTGAAACATGATCTTCGTGTCGGTGACCTCAGCTTGGCAGTAAATTGAGCAGCCAATCAGACACTAGTGGCTCCCTGAGTCTTGTTTCTAAACAAGCATAACATTACGTTCATCACATTGTCATACTGCTTATTACTAACGCAACACACTTTTAATTTGCCCAAACACGTCATCACGTGTTGCAATATTAATATTGCTCATGTGTCTCCTTCTTTTATCACTTACAGAGTGATTAAATAGGTGACACTGTAAAGACCACACCAGCTGTTGCTCTGTGTGCGTGTATGTTTGGTATTGATGCTCTTATCTCTCCCCCTCATAGTTTTCCACCCCTTCATCAGCACCCCGACCCCCAGACGTCTCGTCCTTCCTCAGCTTCCCCTCTCCAGACAAACTGCTCAAACTGGGGGCCAAGAGAGCGTTGATGATCGAGCAGCAGGTAAAAACAGAAGATTTCACGACCACATGCACACCACAGAACTGTATCAGTCTGATAATGAGAGGTACTGAAGGTTAAATGAAGTGTCTTTGGGGTTACATTTTACTGCATTTCAGCTCGGACGTCAAAATGTCAAAGGGATTGATGAGTTTGACAACGTTTCTTCCTTTCTCTGTGTTCAGGTGGATGTGTCAGACGCTACAAAGACAGCTGAAGCCTTCCTCAAGATCGCCTCTGTGTACAAGGAGGAGAATAATGATGTAAAGAATGCAGTGTTGGAAAGCATCGGTGAGATACTTTGTCTGCGTCAGTTGATGGCTGCTGTACGTGCCTTTGCTGACAGAAGTCCTTGACTAACAAGTTAACTCAAAGTCTAATGACCTCCCAGAATGAGTTTAAAACCCTTTCAAAAATATCTCAGTAACATTTTTTTACATTTGAAGTTATAGTTTGAAATTTAGGAAGCTCCTTTCTTGCCAGTACATACTGTTCTTGAGTTACATAAAAAGCCTCATGGCACTCGTGCGTCTCTATGATAAAACAGCCGGTGAGCTTAGCTGAGCCCAAAGACTGGATACTGGGGGAAACAGCGAGCAGCGCTCTGTCAGAAGGCCAATTTTCTTTCCCTCCCAGCACATTTGAAGCTAACTTTTCCTGCGGGCTGTCAGTGTCCTGTCGGAAACTCAAATAAAAAAGCAAATAAGCCAACTTTCCATAAAGTTTAACTCTTCCTTTACAGGGTTCAAATGATGTTTTTTAAGGAAAGGAACTGGTTTGAACTCCCATAGACTTCTTGAAGTATATAGTGATTTAATCTTCACAATCGTTCATGTTATTATTCATTATTTAATCATGATCAAAACATACATTTACAGCTAAAATGAGAAACTAGTAAAGTGTCAATATACACTGATTGCTGAGGGTAAACATTTATTCTCTTTACGTTGTAATGGAATTTAATGACAACAATTTAGATATGAGGATAATGGTTTTGCAAAGGTGGTTATTTTTGTTTTAGGTACCTTGAAAGTGCTTGAAATTTAGTTTTAAAATGCTGTACAACCCCTCTTTTTAACTTTATGCATTAACAACTTTTGTTTGTCATCTCATAGTTCTTCATGTTTTATTCCTTGTGACCAAAGAGAAAACATTTCTAATGACTCAAATAGACTGGAATATTTAAGTGTTTTTAATGCTTCACTTGAGCCGTTATGAGTCTCTGCTAACAAATCCCACACACTTTGTATTCAGTCTTTTTTTGACACTGTCAGAATGAACGTTTGTACTGAATTGTTGTTTTCCTCACAGATGCTCTTCTGAAGAAAGCTTTTGCCACCCCGTCCTTCCAAGGCTACAACTTTGTATCATCTTTGTTAGTGCTGCTCGGACTTATCAAGGTACGCCTCATCTGCACATATTTCCCTTCTCTGCATTTCTCTCTTCGGTCTTTTTCACTACACCTTCCACTGTTTCTAACACTCTTTTCTGTCCTCCCGTCCTCGCCCTCCACCCCTCCGTCCTGTCCTCCTGGTTGCTCAGAGTGAGGACAAGGTCAAGCCTGTGCTTGTGGTTTCCGGCCACCTCCACGCCTTGGAGCACGTCGTTCGGCAAGACTACTTCCCCAAAGAGAACGTGGCTGTGCTGGAGGCCTTCATGTCCCGGTAAGGACGTGACAGAATGATCCAATCAGCAGGCTTCCAGGTACAAAATACCACCATTATAATCCTATCGTGTTTTTTGCCCTTGGTGCACAGAGTAACGGTGGTGGACACTCTCTGGTGATTGCTCTTTTTTTGCTGGGATGGATTTATCAATTTATTTCTTTTAATGTTGTATGTATGTTAAGGTCATTAAACCCCTCAGTTCCAATGGAATAACATTTTGTAAAATGAGATTTCTGTGTCTTCTAATTATAAAGCAGGTTCAGGTGCTATATAAATACTGTGGAAATATTCATACAATGCATTTAAACAAGCTGTCAGGTCTTCTGTAAAGTTATAATGTCATAACTAGAATATATAAAGGTAGAAAGTGCCCCTACACGGATGGTACAGTCATTCCCCAGCTGCAGTGATGGTGCAGAGACATCGAGAGTGCACATGCGAAAAACCTGGGAACACTGAACAATTAAAACCGTCTGGGTGTTGTCAGGAGGTCAGATCAAAGACGGGCACGAAAGTTGAAATAGCATCTTTCAAACTATTCAAACAGAAGGAAATGGTGCATTTGTGGGGGACTCCTTGTAACCACAGATTCATATTTGGTGCTTTAGTGAGTATTCACTGCAGCCAGTGTGCAATTGAGTCAAAGACAGTGCTTGTGGTTATTTTAACAAGGAACAACACTGTGGCTCATCTTGCATTTTTGCACACAGACAATACATGTTAGTACATACAAGGATCAGCTCACTGTTGGTTTTGGTGTGTCATGGGATTTGTTATCTATCCATCCATTATATTTGACCGCTTATCTGAACTTGTGTCACGGGGGGCTGGAGCCGATCCCAGCTGACATTAGGCGAGAGGCGGGTACACCCTAGACAGGACGCCAGTCTGTCACAGGGCTGACACATACAGACAGACAACCATTCATGCTCTCATTCACACCTAAATACAATTTAGAGTCACCAATTAAACCTGAGCTGCATGTTTTTGGACTGTGGGAGGAAGCCGGAGTACCTGGAGAAACATTCATACCAGACTTAACCTTGAGAAGGATATAGGTTCATGGATGAATAAAACAATGTATTTTAATGAGAGAATAGAGTTGTGTGTATAGACTTCACCCTCTAACTGTGTGTTATCATCCACAGAAACAACAAGGCTCTGGAGTCATGCGGCAATGCCAGAAACAGCCTCCAGTCAACACTGCAGAGAGTCAGGTCTGAGGGCTGAGGACAAACAAACACACACACACACACACACACACACACTGAACTTTGACTCAACACTGTTGGACCTTTGGAAAGCAGCACACACACACAAACCCAAATCTGAAGCAAATAAAGCAGAGCAGCACTTGAGAACAGACTCTCCACTGTGTCACCGCTGTCCCTCACACGTTCAGCAACAAACCTCTTTCTGGACTCTGGACTGGACTTGAATGCTTTGTGTTTTGAAGTAGACTTGTGCTCTTATGGTGTGGACTAACTGAAGTGCTTTGTGTATACTAATATAACCACAGGACGGCACTTTGGTGCAAACTACAAAAGCTTTGACCAGAATCAATCTGGGCTCAAAGCTTCAGCTTGTGTACATTTTCTACTTCATATCTACATTTTACTATTCTCTTGTTTTATATGAAAAGTTTATTGAATTACATGACCAAACAATGGCGTTATTAAAATATGTATTGACAGATAAATATTATCAAAATAAGGCTGTAAAGTACAATAGAACAATCAAAAGGGATGAAATATGATTTAATGTATTTTATGCCTTTAGGGAGTTTTTGGATTAATGTTGCAAAAATAAAGCTGGTGTGAGTGTTGGATGTATTTCACAGTCTTTGCTTATTAACTGCACTCAATTGATATCAAAGAAATAAAGCTTTTGAAGAGGTAACACCACAAGAAATAGAAGTAACAAAACAGCTCAAAAAATCTGCTTTGTCTTTGCTCATTTAGAATGACTTATTAGAAGACGATGTTTTTTGTCAACGGGGGTCAAAGAAGTAAAAAGAATAGTCCGTTTACATTTTATAACTAATGAGCTCAGTCTGACCAACAGATACAGTTGCTCCCTGTTTGAGCCTCATCCTCAGACAGAAAATGTGAAGCCCAGGTGTTAATTTGCAGTGAGGGGGCTCAGGGATCAGGGGTCATCCGAAAAGAATTTACCAAAGCCCTGTTTGTTAGCCTGCTGGAGCGCTGACAGTAAGCGCTGGACACACTTACAGAAAGAAATAAAAAAAAGTCTGCAGCAGAGAACTGAAACCTAAACTGGCAGATTCTCATTAACTGTTCCAGTTCATGTCACCAGACTGGCTGTGGCAGGGTGAGAGTAACAAGGTAAGACACTTTTGTTTTCCTCAGCGAGTTTTTTTGTCAGTGTATCCTCCAGTTTGTCGTGGCTCTCATGTAGTGTTAAAATATGGCAAAGTAAATGCAGTATTTGAGAACCAACTATTTTATGAATATTTTTGACAGAGAAAACTTTACATTAATCTAATCTGTGAAAACCCATTTCTACCAATGTGATGAAAAAGAATCAGTATGACATCTTAGTAAGAAACCTTTCCAAATAATTACTTTTTTTTTTTTTTTACTTGTATCTCAAAATAATAAGAAACTTTCTCTTGAGACTCAGTGTCTCAACATAAAGAGAAAATCTTAAAAGAATGGGAAACTTGATAAATAATGAGTCTCTTAAACTAAAGAGAAACTTTCTCAAAATAACGACAGTATATCAGAAATAAAGAGTAACTAGAAATAATGAGAAGTTTTCTGATAATGACTTAATATCTTGAAATAACCTCTCAAAGTAATGACTTTGTGTCTTTAGAGAAGGTTTTCTAATAATGAATTGAAAAAGTTTATTCATTTCATCACAAGACTAACTTTTCCTCTTCTCTGAACTTTAGTGAAGCTTGTGACTGCTTCCACATTTACTGATAGTAATGAGTTTTGACTTTTATTTTTGCTTCTAACACATGTTTTACTGGCACAGATGCGTTTCTTCTCTGCTGCCGTCCTCCTGCTGGTTACATTGCTGAGTTCCCCTGTTGGAGCAGGAAAATGTCCCAGAGTTTGCAGCTGTGACGGCACCAAACTCACAGTCACCTGCATCGGCAAGAACTTAACCGAGATTCCCCCGACCATAGATGAGGTGAGGAATTCAAAGGGAAAGATAAGTGCCTCCCTTTCAGTGTTTGAGGACAGAACCTGCTTTTCCTCTGTGTCAGACTCTACTCTGCTTTATCACTCACAGATTACAGTGAAACTTGACCTGAAGAACAACAACCTGCAGGTGTTGCCCAGGGGTGCGTTCATGCCCACACCTTACCTCACCCACCTCAACCTGCAGCGCTGCAACATTATCAAGGTGAAGGAGGGCGCCTTCCGGACCCTGGGCCGCCTGGTCTCCCTAAACCTGGCTTACAACAAAATTGACATCCTTTATCAGGTAATAGGAGCGAACAGGTCTGCTCTTTAACGCATTAACATATCAGGTTATCTCATTTTCTTTCCCCCTCCCTCTCTGCAGGAGTCCTTTGACGGCCTCTCCTCCTTGAAGGAGCTGCAGCTGGACCATAACCGTGTGGAGGAGATCCAGCCGGGAGCCTTCACACAGCTCGGTTTCCTCAACATGTTGGCTCTCACCCACAACCAGCTGGTTTACATCCCCAACATGGCCTTCCAGGTACTCACACTTCCAACATTGTAGACTTTTTATCATCTTAAACTGATACAAATATGAGGTCGCACACTTGAACAAAGAGTACTTATGTTTGGCAGTACGCTCACACAGAAATCTGACTCCTCTGTCAGGGTATGCACAGCATCAAGTGGCTCCGTCTCAGCCACAACTCCCTGAACAACTTGGCCCCTGAGGCCTTCACTGGACTGTTCGCCCTGAACCGCCTCAGCCTGGACCACAATGAGCTGCAGTTCTTCCCCACTCAGACCTTGACCAGGTGAAGGATTATTACAAGCATTATGCAAGAGTTATTTTTATTCTTTTTAATATGAAATAGTGCTCATGACTTCTCAGCAGTGCCCCTTTATAAATGAATGCAGCACATTTCTTGTACGGGCAAAAAATGCTAGAGGTAAAGGGAGTGTCCCTTTTCTCTATAAGGGTCACTGACAGAAATATTTCCCTCTGTTTCTTGTCTTCAGTTTTATCACTTTTTTCCATTAAATTCTTCTCGTGGTGTTTTTGTCTTGTCCAAATTAGAGGACTAAGGTCAGTGGGTGTTCCTGATTATACAGATTGTAAAGTTTTCCCCTGAAATTGACTAAACACGAGGCTGAAATTTTCCCGTGTGAAATAGGTATACAATATGATTTTTGATTATAAACATTAGTTACACACTCCTAATGAAATTTAACACAGGGCTGGCTTATAGCCAGGGGCTCAGTTTAACCCTGGGTTAACAACATGCGTGTAAGAAGTGGTTAAATTATCCCAAACTGAACTAAGAATATGCCTTTAACAGAGGCAGGTACAAAATTGAAAACTTTTGCGAGGCAAAAGAGGGAAGAAATAGTCCATAATGAAATGTCAAACTGCAGTAAATTTTTCAAAGGTTTTACATTTAATTCATCTTTTTTCTTTACTCTCCTCTCCTTGTAAAGACTTCCTGAGGTCACACGCCTGGATATGAGCCACAACCCCATGATCTACCTGGGTGAAGAGTCCGTCTCCATGGCGAAGCTAACACACCTCTACCTCAACCACATGTCCCTTCAGGATTTGTCGGATCAGGCTTTGTCTCGCTCCCCTCTCCTCTCCCACCTGGACCTCAGCCACAATCAGCTGCGTTCCCTGGAGCCTCTGTCGGGCCCCAAAGAGCTGACCAGCCTCAACCTGACAGGTACAGCTCTGTTGGGACATGACACAGATTCAGACATACCACGTGTCTTCTTCTTACATCCTGATCATCACTCATTTGTCTTAAAGGCAACCCAGTGTACTGTAACTGCTACATGCGTCCCCTGAGGCAGTGGGCGAGAGCCGGCGGTGTGAAGCTGCTGGGAGCCTGCGCTGGACCGCCTCACCTCTCAGATGAGCCGCTGCAGGCCGTGGCTCCTCTGGAACTGCGCTGCCGCAGCAGGGGGGAGACGCTGAAGGACGAGTTTGAAGAGAACACAGGAAGCACTACACCCCCAACCACAGCCAAGCCCAAGCAGAAAGTCAAGTGTCCAGTTAACTGTGACTGTGATGTGAGTCTTTGGCAGTCCACCGACATTATTTATTTTTTACTCTTTTCATCAAAGTACAACAAAGCATAGCACAGAATATAAAGCTTGGTATCAGCAAACAATAATCCACGTATTTTTCTTTTTATAGTCCAGTCTCTTCAGTCTTTTTGTGTACATTTCTCCATATCATGCAGTTCTTCCACAATGTCCAACCAGTTTCTGTGGGCGGGTGGGTGGTTGGGTCTTTACACCATTGCTTTGAAATAGCTTATTTGGATGCCGCTAGAAATATTCCAACCAGGTAAATGTCTTTGCTTTTAATGTGTTCCTGTGTTACACTTCTCAAGTATATCACAACACAGATCTAACAGATTTTTTGATTGACTTTTTTGAATGATTGCACTGTCAACATCCAAGCCACTGCGTTTTATTAAAACTACACAAATATAAAACTGTATCCTAGTTACCATATTTATGGGATTGACTAAGTATATTTATTCAAGTATATTGTCCATTTAATTTCACTGCTATAGTTACATTTCAGATTTTACATAAAAAATTCATATTCTCAACTGTAATTGATTTAACTGCCCAACAGTGTAAAGCAGTAAGAATTATATCCACATCACCACTTATAACATTGAAGTGCTGCCAAAATGTTAATGCATTTCTAATAATAGTCAAATATTTTAGTATTTATAATAATATAATAACATTGGGAGGTGTCATTCTGTAAAATACATACTTCAACGTGAGTTTATAATATTAGATATATCTGCTGTTATCACTACTTGCACAGTATAAGCTGAAATACAGGAGGAGTCTTTTTTTAATTGCCGCTTTTACTTTTAATTAAAACAACTATAAGCGTTCATTCATTCATTCATTATCTGTACCAGTTTATCTGAACTGGGGTCACGGTGGGCTGACAGTGTATAGATTGCTTGATTATCACAGGGCAGACAAACTATAGTCAATATTTTTATATTAACAATGGATCATATGATTATTTGTGAATGTGGTTGCTTGTAGTGATTAACCCTCAGATAAAATCCCACTAATATGTACAATTTATAATATTCTCCCCAGATTGAAGCTCAGCATGCCACATGTGAGGGTCGGGGTCACACCAAAGTCCCGCGAGGCTTCCCCACCAAGACGCAGCTGCTCGACCTACGCAGCAACCACTTCCACTACCTTCCTGCTAACAGCTTCCCGGGCACCAGCCAAGTTGTTTCTCTTCACCTGGAGTTCTGCAAAATCCATGAAATCGAGAGCGGTGCATTTCGGGGAATGAAAAACCTATTTTATTTGTATCTTTCTGATAATGACCTCACATCCCTGGACCCCGGAGCCTTTGCTGGAGCCCCCGAGCTCACCTACCTTCACCTGGAAGGAAACCGACTGGTGCAGTTCCCCGGATCAGGTGAGAGAAGGGTCAAATCAAGTCTGACTATATGTGAATTAAAATATTTATAAGGTAAAAATATGTTTTTTTCCGTTTTGTGTGTCTCTCCTGCAGCCCTGGCACTCCTTCCAAGTCTGTTTGTTTTACACTTGGAGCGAAACACAATCTCCAAACTAGAGCCCACTGGTATGCTGGCATCAGTTACCCCTAAACTCAGGGAACTTTACTTGACCAATAACACCATAACTGCTCTTGCCAAGAGTGCTCTGGATTCTGCCTTTCTTGGTACACTTTACCTGGATTCAAATCAGCTAACAGAGATGCCCATCCACGCTCTGTCCGACGCCCCGAACCTGGAGGAGCTCAATCTGTCTCACAATTCAATTCGCTGGGTGGGACCAAACGCATTCAAGCCAGTATCCCAAAGTCTGAAGAGGCTCTACATGGATCAGATGGGCATAGAGAAGGTAAGAGATACCTTTAAAAAAAACAGCAGTGCATCATGAACTTTCTTTCTGTTTTTTAATCCATCATATTATTATTACCTGTAGACATATATGAGGGCTGTGACTGCAATTTCACCAACAAGTTGCTGAAAGGACTCTTCTAGGCGTGGATTTAACTATAAACTTACTTTGTGAGGTTGCTGTTTGCGCTGACTGAGTCCCCCTCCCCTCACCGTTCGTTTTCCAAGCATGTAGGAGATCCTACGGTGGCCTTCAGGTAAAATGAAAATGTTAAAAGCCCTCAGTAGCACTAGTGTTATGGCCATGTTTGCATGAGAGGACAGAGATTGGGTGGAGGACCATAAGCTAACACTAACATGGCTAGCACGGTGCATAAATTCACAATGCACAGGCGACTCTTAACAGTGTCTTTTAGACCAACTGAACACTGAGCAAGATTTTAGGTTCTAGGACAAACCACACACTAAACTGTAAAAAACTGTAAACGTGACGGGATGTGAAATGAAGTATTTGATTAACATTATTTACTATCAGCTCAAAAAGTGGGACTTATTTCTGATCCGCTCTTTAAATTGTACCTCCGTCTAGATGTCCAGGGATGCTCTGTCGGGGCTGGGCTCCGGGCTGAGGGCTTTGACAGTGAGAGGAAACCAGCTGGAGGAGCTTCCTGACCTGAGCCCTCTCACAGGGCTGGAAGTGGTCGACCTGCAGGACAACCCGCTGCTGTGTGACTGTGCTCTGCTGCCGCTACGCAGGTCAGAACAGAGCTTCACTGCTGATGTGATAAGCTGCAGAAGGGATAATACTTGACTGAGCCAATGAAGAGGGAAGAAAGGAAGCATATCAATCAATTAGAAAAGTGATGTTATTGGCAATAAATGTTTGACTGTCTCTGTTTCTCAGGTGGATGGAGAATGTAAGTTTGGAGGTGATCGCCACCTGTGGTCACCCTCCTGAGATCCGAGGTCAGAAGGTCAGGGAGGCACAGGTGTTCACGTCCTGCCCTGAAAGTAGCTCTCCTCTGGATGAGAACATTGCCGTTGCCCCAAAACCTCCAAAAGAAAAGAAACCAAAAGCCAGCCTCTCAAAGGCCCCTGGAGTCAAAGCTAGACCTGCAAAGCTGAAAGCAAAGCCCAAACCATCCAAGGAGAAGCCTCAGAGGAAAGCTGCAGCACCAAAAGCAAAGAAGAACAAGAAAACATTGTAATAAGTGAATGTAACAAATTAAGTGTTAAGATCTTTCTTTTTTTTATTAAAGTGGATAAGATTATAACTCTGTGTGGGCTTGTGTAGGATACAGATGCAGGGTTATTATAGGTTCTTGAAAAACTTGAAAACACTTGAATTTCCATGTGAAATATTAAACATTAGATAGGAAACATAAAACTTTGTCACCTTTTAGTAGATTATGTCACAAAACATAAGTTATGTTGTTTATATCACAATAACAGTAAATTTAATGTGATGACGAATTGCAGTAATGGGTATGCTCTATGTACTGCTTAATAAATATGTAATGTAAAAA
The DNA here is from genome assembly GCA_903364295.1 of Serranus cabrilla. Classification (NCBI taxonomy): domain Eukaryota; kingdom Metazoa; phylum Chordata; class Actinopteri; order Perciformes; family Serranidae; genus Serranus; species Serranus cabrilla. Next base: position 128,136 of record CAFUXE010000224.1, on the reverse strand, counting down.
TTTAACACAGCTGTAAGGTGTGGTAAAGAACCTTGGAAGGTGCCTGAATTTTTATTTCTGAACATTAAATTGACACTGCCAAGGTTGTCTAATGCAAGAATTTAAATTTATAGTTGCTAAGGGGCTTGGCATGTGGTTCCATGGTGTAATGGTTAGCACTCTGGACTCTGAATCCAGCGATCCGAGTTCAAATCTCGGTGGAACCTGGTTTTTACTTCGTTTTGGTTTACGCCTTACTCTATGTTACTGCTGAGATACTATACACATTGCATGTGAGCACAATATATTATAATCTCCTCTACAGAATGACCACATCGTCACACAAACGACTACAATCCCGGATTAACACACTAACGTTAATACATTAACGGAAACTGCTGTGTTACTTCCGGGTAACTCTCTAGTCACGCCAGAATTTCTCTAATCAAGATGGCAGCAGCTATGGATGTAGATACGCCGAGCGGCACAAACAGTGGAGCTAGCAAGAAGCGATTTGAAGTCAAAAAGGTAGGGTTGAATTAAGTTACCCGGTGTCACGTTGTTAAGAAATAGTATAATCTTTCAGCAGCCACAAATACCTGCTAACAAAGCTCATTTTGCCAACTAGCTAGCATACCTATCGCCAGTAGCTAGTTAGCGTTAGCTGGCTATTAGCCTGCCTTAGACAGGGCATGAATCTGCACTTCTCTTTTGGGGAAAAATAAAATAAATAAAAATCGAGAGCATATACTGATATGATCAAGATTCCAACCCTCATCACATTGCATTTAACAAATCGAAAAGGCTATCATAACAAAGCTGTTCAACCAAAAATAACGCTAAACAACAAAGCTCTTAACTCTGCGAGCTAAGCTAGTTTAACGCTAGCTAAACTGCATTTCCCGAGCTTGCCCTCACAAAGAGTCAAAACTTGAAAATGGTGGACGTACCTGATACACTTAATATATATAATTTAACTATATGGGTATCCTAACACAAGATATGATTTAACTTTTGCTTACTAGTTAACGAACTAATAGCAAACGGTAGCCGCCTACGGCAACTGACGAAAGCTTTTGACAGCATTTTGGGATCAGCGCTTCAAGAATTCTTTCATCATATACGTTAGATAATCTATATCAATGTTCGATAAGCAGACAAGTGATGCTTTGCCTTTTGCTTTGGTGGAAATCGTTAGAGAACAGGAAGCCAAACTCGTCTTTTTGGCACATTTCTGATTTTATAAACCTAACAGAACCACCTTTTAATTAGACGAAGTAGGTTAAAGTCAATAACATTGTGTACAAGTTCCCAAGTAAAACCTTTTACTATATTATTTTGGTATTGGCATTTATCTCTTGTGGTTGCAATGTATTGTTTACATCTGGTAACTTACTATATTCTATGCTGTGCTGCTCTTATCAGACAAGAGCATATTAAAATTTTAAGACATTTACTTGTCCAGTAACGCTGTCATTGAACCTACACCTGTGTCAGCAAGACAACCCGCAGTAAATGTATCAGTTTGATAATATATTTTGTGATTCTGATTTCCCCCCAGTGGAATGCTGTGGCGCTGTGGGCCTGGGACATTGTGGTAGATAACTGTGCTATCTGTAGGAACCACATCATGGATCTCTGTAAGTTCACTTTCACACAGTTCAGACTTACATATGACATATATTGGACAATGGGTGGTAAAGTAGGTGGTCAGAGGCAGTAGCTGTGAAAGTGCATGTCAAAAAACAAGTTGATAGGCTCTAGATGACCTGTATCTGACATGTCAGCCTGTTTTGTTTGATTGCATTTATTTGTTTACACATTTCTCCCTCCCTCATCAGGTATAGAGTGCCAGGCCAACCAAGCTTCAGCAACCTCTGAGGAGTGCACTGTAGCCTGGGGTGTCTGCAATGTGAGTGTCCATATTCAAACATATGTCACTGACCAATGTCTTTATTGTCATTTTTTTGCCTCTGCTATTCACAAGGTTTTGGGAAAAGCATGTTTTTAAACTGAAGTTGTAAACATCAGCATCAAAATAAGTGTCCGAAAGTTTTGAGCTGGATATCTCAATCCTTTACGATTGAAACCAAAGTTACCTGCATGGCTAGATATAGCTTGGTCAGAGATCTGGTCAGTATTTCCTCACCTAATCCAGACCAACATATTGTCATGAGGCTAATATGATCCAGTTTAAGGAACAGTTAACCCCAACAATTTACATTTCCCTTTTACCTGTCGTGCCATTAATCAATCCAGATTGTCTTGGTGTGAGTTATAGATTATGTTGAAGATATAAACCATAGAGATGTCGTCCTTCTCTCGGTTATGATGGCACTAGACAGCACTGAGGTTGTGGTGCTCAAATCACCAAAGAAACACACTTGAAAAACTGAAAAGTAATGCCTCTCGTCATCACACCCAGTCATGAGCATCTCATCTCTCAGCAGATGTCGGCCTACAAAGGCTTCCGACATGAGGGCAGTTACAGCTGTGGTACTTCACAATGCTTAAACAGTTTCCACACTGTCATTGTTGTTTTACAGTGCTTCTATTAATTTCTGCCCTGTTTCCCAGCATGCCTTCCATTTCCACTGTATCTCCCGCTGGCTGAAAACCAGACAGGTGTGCCCTCTGGACAACAGGGAGTGGGAGTTTCAGAAGTGAGTATCAGTACTTGAACATTCAAGTGTAACTCTTAAAAGTGTAGCTCTGGTGTATTATTTGTTGCCTCAGTTAGTGAAAAGATGTGAATATGTCTTGAAATGAGCATCTGTATTGACAGTCTCTCTCTCTGTCATGTTTCCACAGATACGGACACTAGCTGGATTATTGCAGACCTTTTTCTTGGCTCCTACAAGCATCACTCTTACTGCTTCTTTGCCCCCCGCCCCTGCTTGTAAACCTGGTTCTGATTTTACGCCCATGTCTTTGATTTGGTATGTTGTAAGTACACAAATAAACATTTATGTTGTCACAAAAGAAATCTAGCTTTTTACGTGTTCTGGTAGTAGTTATTTCTGTTGATTCAGTTCTCTGGTTTGTGTACCAGGAATGCCAGCTGCTGACGAATAACGTGATTTATCATTTCTTTAGTTGTGTGCAGAGATTTATTCATGACTTGGTGAACAGTTAAACCATATTTTGCTGGATAAAAGTCTGTCCTCGGTGAGGGGATTTTTCTCGGCCAGATCAGCTGTGAAGCAGTGATTCAGGCTCCATGAGAACCAGGACTCGCCATGTGTTAGAGCAGTAATCCTCTGGCTGAAAGACAGATGCCCTGTGCGGATTAAGTGGCCTGGTGACCCACTCTCCCTCTGGGCTTCATTTATACTGCAGCACCTGCAGGCACTCACTTGTATTTTACAGCTGCGTTCCATATCGCAAAAGATTTGTACTTGTGGTGTATACTATTGCATGCAGTGTGCTACATGATAATATGACATGGTACCTTGAACTTTAGCTTTCTTGCTCATATACAGTGTGCTGCACAGAGGATTCTGGGTTACGATAGACAGAAAAACAGGCTTACTTGATAACCGCAAAATGCGCCTTGTTGCAGTAGGACATCCTGGAATACGGCATAAGTGACATACTGTGAATTAGGACATTTACATCTTTTACCAACATACAGTTGTATTGTTTGTTGGTCAGATAAATAAAGTAATGAAACACCTTGACCTTTATTAAATTATAAGTGTTTTGACATTTTATTTACCAAATAATTGAGGGGGAATATTGGCAGATTATTTAAAAGTACTGATGCCCTCAGTTTTCCATGGTGATGTCAAGATTTCCTGCTCAATTTCTTTCGCTTATTTCAGTTTGTTGGATTAACAGTTTTAGGTGCAAAACATTTGAGATGTCAAAAGAAATATTTAAAAGTGAGCCCCGTTTCCCCACAGACTAGCTTCTGACCATATTGATAGTATGTGGTTTGGTTAAATTAATGATCTTGAAGGTTTATGTTCAACGTTCAGTGTATTGCTTCTAGAACTCGGCAGTGATTTCTTTTTTCCTAAATCACCTTTCTTAGGTTTTACAGCAGTAAAAATGTGTGTGCATGTTGTCATTGTGTGAAATCAGCCTGGTTTGTAAAAGATGCAAAGTCAAGGAAACGACACTGAAATAGAAAAGAATGTCAATCCTGATTTTCAGCAAATAATTTTCTTTTATTGTGAACATTTTCCAACAGGGTCAGACATCAAGATCAGTGACTTTTTTTTTTTTGCATTAATAATAATAACAGATCAGATAACAAAAAGTTCCGACAGTAGTGTGAGAGAGTTCGGCTCTGTTCAGAGAAAGAAAAGACCAGTATCTAAACCATTCCCACGTATTAAATGGCTGTAAAAATGTTGAGCTAACGTCTTAATGCAGGAGCTCCCAGTTTAGCTTTTTCCAGATACAGGTTAAGAAATGTCAACCTGTGGTTAAGTAAAGTCCTGGCTGAGACGAGTCAGGAGAGGTTATCGTACCTGACTTTTAACCATCAGGACGTTGCTAAGTGCTAACAGGCTAAGAACATTTTAAAAGCTGCCCCGCCTTCTCTACGTGAAACCAATTAACCCGTCACCCGCTCCCCGTTTTGATCTGCACACAGTGGAATAATAGTTGAAAAGCCTTGTTGCTCTCCATGTTGTTTCCTCACGTCTCTGCTCTCCCCATCTTTGGTCTGTCCCTGTCTATGGCTGTGGTGTAGCTCCAAATTTAGAGCTCAGTTTGCTGACGAGGGCCATGATCTTGGGGTTGTTCTGGTACTTGGCGATGTTGGCCGGGTTCTGTGCCACATCCTGGAAGGCAGCCATCACCTCAGGGTCCTGCAGATTAATATGGAGAGCAAACCTTTATTCACAAAGTGCATTTACAAACAAGATAAAGACAGCAAAATCAAAAGTACATTAACAGATTATTACAGCTCTGAATCTCTCCTTGTATTATTGATTTCAGTTTTCTATTATGTTTAGGCAGAAAACAGAAAAATACCCTCATTTTCACAAAGAATCTTGCACTCCTAGAACCTTGTCCCTGTGAAAACCTGCCTCTTACATTAAATGAAATGTAATTACATTTATTTCCCATTACATTTTCTGACCAGTGACAGTGTGGTCAGGGAGCTGTTAGGGTCGTGCTCGTGTTATGTTTTCCCTTTGTTTATGTGAGACTTAGGTGCAAATAATTGCAAATAGTTTAAGGGTCCTCCCCCAGTTAGGACCATTTCGCTCCTGCTCTGGTCATATAAAACCCACAGGTCTACATTTGTCCTTCAACTCGCCTGCACTGACAGCAGGAACACTGATCAGAGGTGTGATTGTGGACAAAGGTGTTTTCAGACTCCAAGGACATGAGAGGAGCGATGTCCCCGTTAGTCAGGTTAAGCATCAGTAATGTCTGCCTCTGATGTCTGTTCGGTGTAGACGGGATCTTTCCCCTGTGGCTTTTTAATCTCTCCGAGTGAACAACAGGATAACGCATCTAAGTCCATCTCTATGTGACGCTGCCAAAGGCTCGCATACACGTTCTGTGGGGAATTAAAACATGTCCCCTCCACCCCCACCCCCCTGCATAAGTGAGGATGATGATTTTGTATTCCATGTCCTGCCTACTTCTGAGCGCAGAAAAAGACCCACACAATACCGCGTTACATGTGAAAATAAAGCATCTAATTTAGCTGAGGGTCTTGTAAGGCTGTACTTGACTTTAGAGGTGCCAGTAGGTGGATTTTGTTATTCCCTCGGTTTCCAGTCTTCATGCTAAACCAAGCGCTTCAATAGCTTCATATTTACAATTCAGACTTGAGAGTCGTATCAATTTTCATTTCTAACCCTCAGCAAGAAAGTGGATTTTTTAAAATGCTGACCACTCCTTTAAGATCTGTGTAACCTAAGACATGGGACATAGCAGTGGAAGTGGTGATTTAGTCACCTTCATGGCGTTGAGCACCTCAGGATCCTTCAGGAGGTCACCGAGACCAGGCATCCCAGCAGGGGCTCCACCTGGGAATCCAGCAGGACCTGCAGGAAAACGAGACTCATGAAGTTTAGCAGGTCACATTATTGCACTTGAGGATTCATCACCGACTCATCAGAAAGGCGTGATTGAACCTTAACAGCACAGAGAAATGCTTGAGAATTCTACTGGCTACAGATGAGAATGTAATACCCAGGTGAAACAAAACTATTGACTCAGTACTATCGACCCGTGAATCTCAAGGACACCATTCCTCAAATGAAACACGAAAATCACCCACTGTTCAGATTTTGGATTTTACAGCATACAACACTGTGTAGCTGATCCATAAAATGATCAAAGTTTGTATTCAAGTATTGATCATTTACAGGGTATTATCTTTTTATTTGCTTCTCCTATAAGGACCTCTGTGTTGTTATTCTCATCCTGTCTTGAACCAGCTTGTTTCCACTCTCATACCTGGGAAGAATCCTCCTCCAAACTGCCGTGCTTCTTCCTCCTGTAGAAAAACAAAAGAATGGGATGGTATCAGTGTCAGAAGTGAAGCCAATGTGCAAGTGCCTTATACCTCCAGTCACAGCTCAACAACCCTAACTAGAAATGTGTGGAAGTAATGTGCTTGTACAAAGAGAAGTGGATACAGTGTTGTGCATCTATGGGCCCACAGAGAAAGAACTCAAGAAACTTACTGGGAGTAGTGTGTATGTATGAGTGCATGGGAGACTTGTAGGAGTGATATCGAATATCAAGTGTTTGACAAGTGTCTTTTTTAAAGCCTCAAGAGCTAAAGTGGAAGAACTGGATTAAATTGAGTGTTTTTCTGCTTGAATGTCAGCTTCAAGCAGTGGCATGTGTGGCTGTATTTTTCATGGCATTGTTTTTGAGATCTTAAACTGTACAGCTTCTATCAGCTAACTTTGGTGTATTGGTGTGATGTTACGATTGACTTTGCGCAGAGAATAGTTCAACTTAAAGGAACATTTATTATATTTTTGTAAGTGTAAGTCTGAAATAGGAAAAACCCCCAAAATGACTCACCCTCTGAGCCCGTGCGTGCTCCTCCCTGGCTTTCTTTACTCGCTCTTGTTTCTCCTTGACCTCCTTCTCTTCTCTCTTACGTTCGTATTTGCGTCTGTGCTCAATGATTTTGTTAGCCTGGAAAAAAACAAGAGTAAACACCATAAACTCACAGCTGGGAACATCTGCTGTGAGTCACTGTGAGGACGAACACATTTAAAAAAAAAAAAAAAAATGCTGAACACTGTCTTTTAGTTCCCCTCTTCTCTGGCATGATACCTTAGGCTGGACCTCCTTCAGCATAGCGCTGGCGGCCTCGTCATAGTCCAGTTTACAGGCTGTGGCCAAGTCCTTGGCTGCCTCCTCCCAGTGGCCCAGCAGCCTGCAGCAGCACACACACAAACACACCAGACACCGCGTGTTATCCCCTTTAAATTAACAGCCATCTTGCAGGTTTACTGAATGTTTAATTTACAATCAAAGAAATCATCACGATTGTCAAATTGCAGGATGATTCTACTTAGATACATATTAATTTTGCTCTTTTATATGGCATAAAATTAAATA
>CAFUXE010000224.1:84370-120490 GCA_903364295.1 Serranus cabrilla | reverse complement strand
GTGTGAAACTGAAACATACCTGTGAGCTTTACCCCTCCACTTGTAAGGCTGTGCAGAGTCTGGGTTGATTTTGATGGCTCTGTCACAGTCTCTTATGGCTGCGTTGGGTTTCTGCATCTGGATAAAGACACTAACACAAAGTGGACGACTGATTACACTCACAGTCATTCAAAAAGCATAAGACACTCCCTAAAAAACACATTAGTCAGTGATTCTGGATCTTTCAGATCTGCACTCTCGTGCCTTTTTGGTGCTGGTTCGCAGTTGGCTCAACATGCGAACCTCCTCAGAACCTGTTTGTTGTCCCACAGGCTAGAGATCCACGTCATTACGGTACTGTGGACGTCTCAACTCTTTACAAATGTTGCTCCTGGCTTTACGAGGCTACACTGGCATCCAACCACGACTGGTACAACACATCTGTGCTGCTCTTCTTGATTGCTATAGACGGCGATTCCACTCTGAACACATTGATGTTAGCCCATCTTGTAGACTAATGCTAAATATACAAAATATACACTGAAGACTCTCACCTTGCCCTCTTAGCGTACATGATGGCTACGCAGGGGTTCAGCTTGATGGCTTCAGTAAAAAGATCCAGAGCTTTCTGCAGATCGCCTATAACAGAAAATCAATATAAAAAGGTTATTATATATCATAAATATGATTCCACTTTGAGCGTCTTTCCATATACTTGATGATACAAAAACTCTGCATTCAGTTTCTGAGCAGAATATCAACCGACCTTCTCCTAAAGCATCAATGGCTGCCATCTTCTTCTCATTGGCCTGGTCCATCATCTCCTCTGTGACCTGAGGAATGTATAAGCACAAATGTTCAAACAAATCCTGCCTTTAGTGGTGAGAGCAGAGTATTTTCCAAGCCTGGACTCTCCTTTAACATTCTGAGAGAATGGGTTTTAATTTGAGTAAATGGGTGAATAATGAACAGACGATATGGAGAAGTAGGGATGTCGTGAACAAGCTTTGTTTTCCCCCGACCAGAGTCATATAATAGAACATCCTCTATTACTGAATCCCAATCAAATCAATGTAATTTCCTTAAATAAACAGCCGCACAATACACAGTTAAATACTGCAGTTAAGAGACAGACAGCAGGGAGTTGGAGAGTTGACGTTGGCTGCATTTGATGTGTTGCTGAGTGTGAAAAAAGATAGCGAGTGAAAACATCAAAACGAAGGATCAGATCTGACTCAGAATAACTCAATAGCCCTTACAGTCAGTTAAATATGCCTTGATCAGATCTGGGCATCCCCATAGACAAAATCAACATTTTACCTCAATGTCCTCAAACTCTCCCATTTCCTGTGGTTCATCAGTGTCTGGATCGATCACTCCCTCCATGTCTATTTCTGAAAAAGATCCAACATTTACCATGAGGCCTTGTAAGAACAATACTATTACTTTGAAAACTTCAGATCAATGTCCTCTTCACGGTAATATTCATAAAATAAATAATAATAAGGGTAAGAGGCCAGAGCTGTGATTTAAAAAATGGTGTGTACCTAGATCACTCTCCTCACTCTCAGACAGAAGAGGAGGCTCTGGCTCAGGAGGCGGGGCTGATGAAGGTGTAGGGCGAGGACCACAAGGACAGCCACCCTACAAGTCAGAGAGCACTCTGTTACATGTGACAAGACTAAAAATACGAAAATATCAAATCATCAAAAGTACACAATAATTGGCATAATAACAATAAGTATGTGTCACCTGGCATGACTCTTTTGTCTTGGAAAGGGGAGGAATTGTTGCACCCATGCTGCAATATAGAAAACAATTCAGTAAGTAATTACTTTTCAGGTATTTTATTCGCTGGATAGGCCAAAAGAGATATTTCAATGTGGCTATTTTATCTATGAGCATTTTCTCAAAAATATACATTAATTTTACAATCTAAACAGAACTGTACTGGGACAGGGTTGGGGTTATTATCCATTATCTTCAGCAAACAACCAACAGATTATTTTTCTTGATTAATTTTTAGGTATATAAAATGTTACCAAATGTGGTAATGTCTAAGAAACAGCTTTTAACAGCTTTATTTAGCAACACAGGAAAATCTAAAAACAGGGAATTTTACCATTTATAAGTTAAGGAAAATTACAGCAAACAGACTTGTTGTTTCAAACAAAACCAAAACCATGAATTCTTTGACAAAGTGTGAATTGTTTATGCATGTTTTGACTACAAAATAACAGAGACAGAGAAAAACGTGTATATCTTTGAAGATGAATAAAGTGGATGAGATTTTTTTTTGCACCAAGACACACACGGTTCAAGGTTTTTAACTGGAAAGTGGGCGGGGGTGCTGGGCACGTGGTATTCCTGCAGTCTGTTTTACACTTTAAGCAAGTATTTTCGTAACATATTGACATAATGATATAATAAATCCTCTATGATTCTTTTACATAACATCCGGGATACGTGCAGAGAGCGTTTAAGATACAGGCTGGAGCAACAGTTACAGGTAAACTGACTTGAGCAACCAGGTCCGGAAGAAGCTCATCTCTGGAAGGTGCAGGATGTCGGGACTGGACTCGCACATCTGCACGAAGCCCTTTAACTCTGACAGTTTTCGTGGGTCCATGCTGTTCTGTCACGTCCAGCAAACAGCGCGCTGCATGTGGGGGAAACCAGAAATAAAAAAAATCCACAACTTAGACAAGTCTGGCTTTGTTTACGTGCTCTCCTGCTAACATTAACACCAGCGTTATTAAGCTAGGTATGCTAACATGCAGAGGTTGAATGAGCGCTGCAACCTCACTGTGTCCACTCCAAAATTAACACAAACCCAGCAATATGTGCAGTTCAGAAGCTAGTAATGAAGCAACCATGCACGACTAGCATTGACGATTGTTTCAGTCGTCGTAAGACAGAAGTTTCTGGAAATGTGAATCCGTCCGTGACGCGGTAACTGTTTGACGCATGATAATGTGGTTAGCTAGCTGCAATATGGGCCGTGATTAATGAAAGACAGTTGGTAGCTGCAGCCATGAATGTCAGTAATCTAAGGGACACGCACCTGATCGAAGATGTATACCGTCTACACCCGCAGTGAAAGGTTTCAGTTGATATTTATCGCCACAACTCTGCTTCACTTAAGAGTGGCGTCGCTCCTCTGTTTTCATTCAGGCGACTTGTCGGGCAGACCGACGGGGAATGGGGAATTTGTTGCCCTGAGTCAGACCTGTTAGGCAGCTCAATGGAGGCATATAAATCGCCTATGTCCAATAGCTGTAGTGGCCGTGAGTTCAAATCACACTCGCTGTAAATGCAGAGCTCCCTGAAAGCCTAAATTCAGGGAACAAAAAACTCAGATAAACTTTTACCTCACCTTCTGTCAGTATTAAAATATGTATTTCCCTGAGTCTTGACTCTCAGGAAGAAATATTTTTCAAATTTTGCATTATTAAATCTTATATTGTGGTATGTTTTTAAATATTGTTGATATTTGATATCATTGTAACTTGGGTACATTTACATTTGTTTGAATGTTTATTCAAGCGCATTTTCGTTTTAAAATGAACTATTGTTGTCGTTATTGTATGTGTATCACATATTCTATATGTTAAAAATGTCAGATAAATATGGTGGAGTAAAAGGTGCAATATCCCTCCCTGGACTGTGAAGGAAGTAGCATGAAAAGAAAATACTTTATTTCTACTCTTTGCTTCTGCCAGTCATAGCAAAGGAGGCGGGATGAAGTGTCTCTGCCTTGGAAGCGGCACTCAGGGCAGTAAACTACCAGGGACCTCCGGTTATCAAACATGGTGGCATCAAGCTAGCGAGGTTAACTGTCAACCGAACAGTTGTATGATAAGGTTTTAACCTCGGTAAGTTGCTCCAACACACCGCTGTCTGTCTCCGTAAATACTTTAGTTGACCACTTTATACTTTACTGACTGTTCCCTCATGTCTACAGCGGGACGACATGCTGTGACTGACCGGTGTCCTCCAGTTACTGAAGCAACGATGTTGTCCTCGACCAGCACCATGGTCCGGTCTGCTGTCAGACTGCTGCCCCGGAGGAACTGGAGCCGAGGTGAGCCCGGCTAGCACTGTTACGTTTTGATTTGTATTTTTGTTTCTACATTACGGTACTTTATAATTATACTACACTTACGTTACATCTCAGATGTTCTCCACTTACATTGATGTTACATCACATTTACAGTTAGTTAGCTAACTGTTGCTGGTTTTCAGATTACTTTTTACATAAACATGATAAACTATAAAATATTGTGCAGTTCTCCAGATTAGATATTGACAGGCCAAATCTCTGAGTAGTAGGCTATATTTAGATGATAATACTTATGTACCTTACCTTTGTAAGACTTTATTATAGGAGTTCTTCCTTGTTATGGGTTACTTTAACTCAGTTTTATCTGGAATTTTTTATTTAGCAAAGGGCCAGAGTTCAGAGGTTAAACAAAACAGAATATATATAGTTATATACAGACGTAGTAGTTCAGAAGTTATGAGTAACATGTAGCCTATTTAGATTATATTTTTATATTGTCATTGGCATAAAAACAATGAATAACTGTTTAGCTACACAAACAAATGACTAGAGAACAACAGACGATAGTGCCCTCATCTATATTGGGGGGTGGTGTCACACAACTTGGCTGCCTGTGGATAGAAACTGTTTCAGAGTCTGTTTGTGTGTGTTTTAGTTGTCCTGTAAACAGTCCATGTCCAGGGTTGGTGGGGCCCTTTAAAAACACAACAGGCATTCTCTGGAGCCGACTAGCATTTCACTGGTGGCAGTGCAGTCCCAAAAACTCTTTCTGCCATCCTCACCACCTGCTGCAGGTCCGCTGCTGTGCAGCTGGCAAACCACGCAGTGCAGCAGTAGGTCAAGAGGCTCTCAATTGTAGCTCCATAGAAATTGACCAGTTGGGGTTAGGGAAGGTGAGCCTGCTTCAGCTTCTGGAGAAAGTCTCTGTAGGGCCTTCCCAACCTGATGGGAGATGTTTCTAGTCCAGGTGAGGTCAGCCGAGATGCAGACTTTGAGGCATTTGAAGCAGTCTACCCTCTCTACCTCCTCTTCACATGTGCAGAGGGCAGAGTGCTCCACCCGCCCTGATCTTCTTTAGTCTGTTATCATTTCTTTGGTTTTTGTTGGGTCCAGGTCCAAGTCCAGGTTGTTATGGGAACAGCATTGTGTCAGATGTTGTGATATACACTTTATATAACACTTTATAATATTACTAAAGGAGGGAATAGTGTGCACAATTAATAAAAATTTTGTCAAAAGTAGCATGGATATGGACTAGTGCAATATCTGATTTGTTTATATATTTAGAAAAAATATGTCTCAAAATACTGTTCTGAATTAAGCTTTGAGGTGCTGCAGAGATGTTCTGACCTGCCTAATTCTACAAATCTTTACATGGTACAGATCCTTGCAAAAAAAATTCCCCATGATTATTTGAACATACTTTTCAATGACACTGAGACAAATGATGCAAAAAGGATAAATTACTCCAATAAATGAATAATATTATAATTACTATTTCAGTCAAAATAATCACAATCACATTTTTTCCCAAATCACCAATTTAAATATTGTTTATGTATAAATAAATAGTGCACTAATACTAATATTTCTGTGCTTGAATCACCCAGAGCTCTGTAAAACCTTTGATTGTGGATGAAACAGAATTAATGGTTAAAGCAGCTGCATGCAGTGTTGTAGGTGCCCAGTTCAGGACTCTGTGTCATCTGTGTTGTGTTGCTGTCTGTAGGATGTGTCTGGTGCCCGTGCAGAAACATTTCTGTGAAACCAGGAGGTTTGAAGCCAAAGACAGTTCCACCTCGCTACCTAGGGCAGCCCAGCCCTTTCTCTCATCCACACCTCATCAAACATGGTGAGTATCATTTGCAATGCACTACTGAAGCTTTACAGTTTATTTATCACTCTACGCTGCATGTGACATAAAGAAATAATACAAATAGGAGTGCGCAGTGTAAATGTATGATGAGCTTTTGGTTGTGATCTCTCCTCAGGTGAGGTGACCCCAGGTTTGAGCCAGACAGAATACGAACTCCGCAGACACAGACTGGCCTCACTTATCGAGGCCCAGTCAGAAAGGCTGGGACCCTCGGCTTCCTCTAGCACCCATGTGGTCATTGTGTTGTCCCATCCGACCCGCTACATGACCAATGACATCCCTTATCCCTTCCACCAGAACCAGGTGCATGTTCGGCCTCAACTGTTATTTCTTTACTTTCAGTTCATCTTTAAATGTTTACACACAAGGGAAGGGAATGTAAATGTCTCTTACTTTGTAGTCTTATGTTTGTTAGACCAATCTAAGCAAGGCTTTCTAAATGTTCCACAGGATTTCCTCTACCTCAGCGGCATCCTAGAGCCTGACAGTGCCTTGGTTCTTTATGGGAAAGGACGACCAGACCAGGCCATCTTGTTCGTCCCCCGCAGAGACCCAGGGAGAGAGCTGTGGGACGGGCCCCGGTCAGGGAAGGATGGGGCGGCTGCTTTGACCGGCATAGAAAGAGTTCATAGTACAGAAGAGCTTGGACTTGTGCTAAAGACCCTAAAAGGTGAGGATGCATGATTTTTTAAATATTGTACTCCTATCATGATGAAATTATACAACAAGATATCATGATACATGATTAAGTCGTCTGAACTGATAATAACAGGAATATACTGACTGTCAATTCAGCTCAATGCAAGCTCCTTTCAGACTGCTGTTCCAAGCTGCTGTATTAATGTTTCACCAGCAATCTGAATGCGACAAAGGCGTAATGGGGGGACCAAGTGATCCCTGCTCTGTACTGCCTACGGAGCTAGTAGCAGGCGTGTAATAGGTGAGACTGTTCAAGGCGGGATCACTATGAAAGGAAGAACCAGCAAGATGGAAAATATGTGATGTACGTTATTTGTACAACCAACTCTCGGGTAATAAGATAGGAAGTGGACCGTATAATCAGAACCTCGCCTCACACTGTGTCTGACAGTAATCATATCATATTCAGCAAAATTCAGAACGACTTTACTTGAATATGTAGAGTCTCTACAGCGAGAAACAGCACAACGGGCAGTTCTTCCACCATCACTGTTTTAAGTGCACTGTGTGCTGCTGTCACTTATTGTACACAAACTGCTGCTGCTCTGATACAAGCCACTACTGTCTCCTCCCACTTCATTCCGCAATGCTGAATTGCAATGTGAATAGACGCCAACATTACTCCGTTGCAGATTGTTCTAAGGCAATATGACTGCTGAGCTCATTACAGCACTTTTGTGAAAACACAGTCTGAAAAGAGCTGCATCCAACACACTGGACTCCAACTGGTGACATTTCAGTTGCAGGCAGCAGTTGCGCATCTGCAAATGAAAAGTAACATGACTGCCTCCTCTTCACATCCTGCTTCTGAATGCACCATACCCTGTCACTGCCTAACTCGTAGCCCTCAATGACAATCGTACAAAGGGATTTACTCAAAGTTAGCGAGATGGCGTGATTCCAGTAATAAAATGTTTCAAAGAAATACAAATCTACATGACAAAAGAAAGTAATTAGGACATACAGAAACAAGGTGGACTATTGACCCTTTGTTTGTTTGTAGTTTTTTGCAAATCAGGGTACTAGAAGAGATATGGAAGTGAGGAAAGTAGGCAAACAGGCTCCTTGAAGCCTGAAATGCTGCTGTGTTTCATGTATGTATCAAAACAACGTGTAGCCGCAGTCCTAGCTCCTGCCTAATCCATTCTTTACACCTTTGCTGTTGTGTTTTAAGCTTTGTACAAAAACAAACCTCATGGATAACGTATATTTCGGACTAACTTTTCTGTTACAATTTCCTCTCCTCCCTCAGGCACTTCTCTGTGGTACGACAGTTCTCAGCCCGCCCACCCTCGGCTCCACCAGGCTCACGTGGCTCCTATGCTGGAGGCGGGGTCGATGCCACACATGCTCAGGCCCCTCATACACTCTCTTAGGGCCCTCAAGAGCTCAGCAGAGGTGGCGCTCATGCAAGAGGCCGGTCACATCGCAGCACAGGTTGGTGTTTAGGATATTGAGAATCAATTTCATATTAGTTTAAATTTACCAGTACATGCCTTAAATAGGACAACATTTTCATTTTCTGATAATGTAATGCAACATTGTACTTTTTAAGATATATGTCTAGTGTCATCGCTTTAACTTAAGTCCTTGTTTTTCAGGCTTTTAGGAGGACAATGGCTCTGTCTCTAGGAGAAGTGGATGAAGCTGTTCTCTTTGCTAAGGTAACTGAAAATATCTGATGAATCTCTGCTAAGCCAATTATCTCAAGCAGAAATGTAGCTCTTTTTTTCTTCATCATGATGGAATTACAGCAGCCACTTCCTCCTTAACATATGAAGATGAGGGAAATAAGTAACTGGATTAGAAATATGTCAGTTTATCAAACTTGTATGTTTCCAGCTAGCTATGGTTTGGTTTTTATAGCTTTTATTTCCAAAACTGCAGTTTCCCGACTGACCACTTGAGGCTTGCTCTAAGAGGTTGTCAGTCCTGCACTATTATGGATCCCACTGCAGTTATGAACTGCGGGACTCCCTTCGATGCTAGGAGAAAGAAGTTGTTTATTAACCGCAATTAAACCTATATGACACCTGGCATAATTAACCCCTTAACGTTCCGAACTTTTTGACGTTTTTCTCTCTCAATTTTAGTGATATACTGGAGATACTGATACTGATCATATGAAACTAGTGATTCACCTATTAAAAACAGAAATATACAGTCTTTTATGGGAAAAAATGTTTTTTCTCTCTATAGGTATAGGTACCCCTCGTCATGACAACTCTGAGGTTTTTTTTTTTTTATATAACTCACGTGTTAAATTAATATTAAGGCTTAAAAGTCATGCACTATTAAGGGCTGCCTTACTAATGGCAGCAGACATGAAACTTTCAAAATGCTTTTGTAAAAAACAAAGATTCCATCTGTATTATTCTTCCAGTTTGATTTTGAAAATCGGATCCATGGCGCCAACTTCCTGGCATATCCTCCTGTGGTTGCTGGAGGGAATCGAGCCAATACTCTGCACTACATAAACAACAACCAGATTATCAAGGTAAAGGAAGGTGTCAATGTGGAAACAAGTGTGTACTGTCGCATTAGATTTGATGAACATTGACATTAAGCATTGCGAAACGTGTTTATTTATGTAAAGTAGTCACTAAGCAGCGAAATAACTCTATTCTTTGTCCCCCTTTGTCTCTCCTCCATCAGGACGGGGAAATGGTGCTGCTCGATGGTGGTTGTGAATACTTTGGTTATGTCAGTGATATCACTCGAACATGGCCAGTGAATGGAAAGTAAGTGAGAGACTAGTCTTAATGTGAATATACGTATAATAACTGTGCATAAGTGCATTTTTATTTAGAGACTTACAACATGTGCTACAAATTATATGATTATAATTATTGAATTGTTTTCTAATTTTAGACCTTTAACTTAAATCCATTTGTTCTTTATTTTTGTCCTCACTGTTTGTTATTTAAGTATTCAGACACACTTTCAGGTAGTATCGTGGCTTGATAGCTTCATATTTTAAAATCTTCCATGTCTTTAGATTTAAGAATCAAGAATTGTTCAAATGACAGACAGCAAACACACCTTTACTGTCTGCTGCCTCCGCCTCCTTCCTTTCAGGTTCAGCCCCGCCCAGGCTGAGCTGTACGAGGCCGTCCTGGAGGTCCAGCGCTCCTGTTTGTCTGTGTGCTCGCCGGGCGTCAGTCTGGATCACATCTACAGTACCATGCTGGCTCTGCTGGGACGACAGCTCAGACGGCTAGGCATCGTCAAGGCCAGCACCAGTGACACCGATGTATTAAAGGTAATAATTTACTATTCACACATTCTTGTCCAGCAGTTTTGTGAAAACAAATAAGCAGCTATTGGCTTTTGGGAAACAAAGTTGCTGCAGTTATATTTTTCAAGATGAGGTGCAAATGATTTACTATATAAGAAAGTTATGTTGCTCACATCCAAACATTTAGCTGCGCCTGAGGTTAAGATTAATAAAGGCTGATAAATAAAGAGTTCATTTCTCAGTATTTAGTATTTTTGTATTGCTGTTGTAAATTGAAATCTTGCCTCGCTGTTGAATATTAATTAATCACACCTGAGGGGGACTTACGACAGCACTGATTTTCAAAATGTTTGGTTTATATATGTCCCCATCAGTGGTTTGCAGTCAGGATAAAGCCATAAGCTCCTTCGGCCAATGTAAATGATGAAATGACCTAATTACAGCCTCCATGAAACAAAATATGCGTGTATAAACTTTGTATAAAAGAGTCATTCCTTTCCTGCGGCAGTTCTTTTCAGGGAAATAAAACAAGCAAGCCAAACCAAAGCTGAATGTAAATTTACTTAACTGGTTTCCCTTTTAAAAAGAGAGAGAGAGGGAAAAAAACTCTAAGTGGGCCTGCAAAGCCTGGGGAGTCTTCCTCTTCTGGATTGGCTGACTGATTGATGAGGGGATTCTCCTGTGAGAGACCTGTGATCACAGCTGGCTTATAGACCTTGTTCAAACCTGGCATTAACAAGCGTCCTGGGTGATCCTGTCACAAGTGCTGGAGTATGTCAGCATTAATATGCATCTCCACATGTGTCTTGGGTGACCACTTATGATTTGCCCACATTACCCACTCTATGAAGATTACAGGAATGTCTAGTAATGTCCTACAAATTCAGGAATTGGTACATTTAATGAAACTAAAAATTAAAGGTTTTCATCCACCAGCATTTCCTGGGGACCTCTGTGCCACAGAAGCCGAAGCTTTGTGAAGCTTGATGAGAGCAGGCGGCCCAGAAGGTTTGATTGATATATAGAGAGATTAGATGAGGGCTGGTTTATTGTGCTGCTCTTGCCCAAAGGCTAAAGAAAATACTGTTGTACAGATGGGATACTGTACTGTACTAGAGGTTGTGGTTCCACACATAGAGCACATTGAGTGGGCGTTCTTTCAGTGTGGTCATGTGCAGTCCAGAGTGCACACAGAGTTTGGTCTGAGTGATTGGATTTCAATGCACATTAAGTGCATTCACAGCTAGACTTTAAGAAATCCACTGGCGAACGCCCTGGACCCAGTAGGGTGGTTAATGCCTGGTCTGAACAGGACCAACGTGTTTAGCACTCTTGAGTGTCCTGATTTTGGGCCATGCTACCAACATGGCTCTAATGATGATAATGGCAGTATGTCATTTGGTCATTCACATTGGTCCAGTACTGGATGTGTTGGATGTAATGCCTGGATTGTACAGATCGTCATGTCCAGAAGGAATTAATCCTGCTGATTTGGTGGTCCTCTGCTGCCATCAGCAGGTCCAAGTTTTCACTTATGTATCTTAACATCTACCAGAAGGATTGGCACAAAGGTTTGTACGGACATTCCTGGTTTCCAGATGATGAATCCTCAATTGACTTTTCCTCTGGTGCCACCACAAGGTTGACTTTGAGGTTTTGGGTGAAATGTCTTGACTGCTCTTGTCAGATGGTCATGAAACCTGTTACAGACATATACAAATCAGGATACATTGGAATGACTTTTTTTATACTATTGTCAAGGCTCAGGTCGTATTATCACTATTGAAGGGATGATCGATGATGTTATTTTGGTACACTAATATTAATTTGAAGTAACTTCTTAGCAGAAATTAGATGTTATATGTTATATATATTAAATACCTGTTAAGAAATCCATTTTGGTTTGTGACTGAATACCTGGTAAACCTATGAAATTCCCATCAGCCTCAGCTGTACTTTGCGTTTAGTGTTAATTAGAAAATGTTAACATGCTAACCTGTTAAACTAAACTAAACTAAACCTGTAAATATCAACATGTTGGCATCTTTACTGTGAGCATGTTACGCATGGCTGTGGACTCTTAGTCCTGTCGCTGTAGAAACACTTTCTTGACCTCATCTCTCATAACACACACTAACAGAGAGGTGAATGTGGTTAAGCCACATTGGTTGACAAATTAAACTATAGTCGCTATCTCTAAAGTCCCCATCACACATTGCTTTGAATTTACACACATGAAGCATCCAAGTATTTTGAGCACAGTGGCTTCCTGCATCAGCAGATGTGCTTCCTAATGAGAATAACAGAATAAAGGCAACTGCAACTGATCTTGTATATAGAGGATTCTCCAGAATTAATGTTATTGTAATTTGTGTTCACCTCTTATTTGATTGTTTAGATGCTCCTGGATTCAGTGGTGCTCTGTTAGTGCAGGTAGAAAATAAACTGATGGGAGTCATTCACCACAGTGATACCTGAATATCATGTATTTGATGTTTAGCACAAAGTTCTATATACCCATTTAAAGCTTCAATGTTTGCTTATACTCATCCCAGGCTGCACGGCGATACTGTCCCCACCATGTTGGCCATTACCTGGGCATGGACGTCCACGACACTCCTGAGATGTCTCGCTCACAACCTCTGCAGCCAGGAATGGCAATCACTATAGAGCCAGGTATAGAAGAACTAGCCTTTTGAACACCTTTCACTCATCTGATTTTTCTTTCTTATGGACAGCTGTGGCTGGGTAAATCAAGAATCTGGATTTAAAGATCCAAACTGCAGCACAACAATTAACACCATTCCTTCTGGTTACTTTCATAAACATTCCACTTTCCTCGTATTGTCCCAGGGTTGTACATCTGCGAGGACAATGACAACGTGCCCAAGCGTTTCCGCGGCCTGGGCATCAGGATTGAGGATGACGTGGTGATCCAAGACAAGGGCGGCCCTCTGATTCTGTCCTCTGGTGCACCAAAGTCCATCGCTGATGTAGAGAAGGCCTGTGCCCAGAGATAGGACAGGGAGAGACGGACAAGTGACCAAGTGAGCCATTGGATCGATGGTGTTTTGGCTGAGCTTTTCCAGCCATCTTCATGCTGATGACATCATCAGGCTCAGGGCCCAGGTACACAAAAGGTGGGAGCACACTACAAGACTCTTGTTTTAGTCTCAGCAAGGCCTCAGAAATGCAAAAGTCTGGTGTGGAGGATCATTGTTGTCAACCTAAGTGTTTAAAGAGACCTGTTTCATGTTTGTAGTCGTCAACAGTAAATGATCATGAAAAGTGGCTACAGGAAAACCACATGGTGACCAATTTTGATCATGTATAATACATCACTCTAGTGTTGTGTTGGTGCTATCAGCTGAACTATAAATAATAACCAAGGAACAACAATTAACCTCTTGCGTTAAGACCGAGTGGTTCGATCCAACAACCATGGAAGCATTTTTTTTCTTAAAGCCTATTCTCTCCACACCATGTACATCAGAATCGCCACCATCATGCCCCAACAGGGTATATTTTTGTTTATTTGTTGTCTTACTAAAAAAGAAAATCCTAAACACACACCATTCATTTGTCTCATTCATTCTCTGCTCATGCTACATTACAAAACATCAAATAAACATTCACTCACTGAGCTGCAGGGAGGTCATGTCAAACAGACATGTTAATGCATACAGGTGATGAATAATGAAGAACTGGTCTTTACCAGCTGCTCCCGATGAACCTGGAATGATGGTAATGATTATACCAATACAGTGAAATTCCTGAAAAAGTGTCCACTGAAAAGAGTTTGTGTGTTTTGTTTTGTATGTGTGTGGGAATGTTGTTTATTCAGGAGAGAGAGAATTTGTGAATTGTGTTTATATGTATTAAAAAGGTCTCTATCACATTTTTTAATGGAAATGCATTTTATTTCCTTCTGCTGGCAAAAGATGGGAGACTGCAAAATCAAAAATACAAACAGCTTTGAAGTACTTTATTCAAAATTCAAGCACTTTTCAAGCCTTGAAATCACAACAGTAAAATTAAAGTGTTTTTAAGGGTTTCTGCACCCAAAGGAACAATGAATATGTAACATTTGAAAAAAATTAGAACAAAATATATACAGTAAAATACAGCATACACATGAATGCTGCAGTAATATTAATCCAAAAATGATTGTACAGACAGGGACCACTTTACTGCATAATCAGTCCTTAAGTACATGAGGCTGATGATACATACTTTTACTGAGGTAGAGTATTAGTAGAATTACATCTTCCCCCATGTACATCAAAGTTGTACAGTATTTGAGTAACTGTAGTGGAACTGTAATTTGGATACAATTGTTAGGTACTTTTACTTTGAGTATTTCCATAATATGTAATTATTATCTTCCATTTATGTACCTTTATAATTATATTCCACTACATTTAAGAGGCACTTTTTTATTCCACTACATTTAGCTGCCAGCTTTATTTACTTTTCAGGTCAACATTTAACATAACATAGTGATTATGCATTTGTATAAATTAAAGCATATAACGGTAAAGTATGTAGTTGAAACTAGCCCTCCTTTGACAATAGTAAAAATCTGCTAAATGTATCAATAATAATAATCCAATAATACATTTGGAATACAAAACACAGTCTGAGGGAATCTATACTCCATAACTTTTTTATTTTATTTTTTATTTTTTAATTGTGATACTTGCCGGTACTTTTACTCAGCTAGGCTTTGAATGCAGGACTTTTACTTGTAGTGGAGTAATTCTGCAGTGTGGTGTTAGTACTTTTACTTCAGTAATGTATCTGAATACTTCGTCCACCCCTGGTACTGAGTAACTTCCCTCCCGCTGTATCTGACAGAGAAAGAGAAACGCGGAGCGCCACTGTCCCCTACAGATTGAAATCTGCGAGTGCCAACTGAGCACGGAACCGGTTTCCGGACAATCCCGAATACCTACGAAGACAAGCTCCCCTCTTCTTCCCTTCCTCCCTCCCTCCCTCCTCCCCTTCACGCCTAATGTTGCTGTACCTCCAACCCTCCCCCCGTATCAGAGGAGTAGAAACAACAAGCCGCCATTTTGTTTGTGCGGACAGACCGTCAGAAACAGGAGGAGATAACCGAGAGAAGGAGCGACTCCGGCAACCGACGGCAGCCACTCCGGGAACCACCGGGTGAAGAAAGAGTGGCGAAATCCTGTCCGTGTTATCAGGAGAGAGAAAGCATCACCAAAAAAGATAAGACGTCAGTGGAGGGAAAACCGAGTCGGCGGTATATATGTATGCATGAGAAGGAAATACTCCGAAAAATCCAAGGAAGGGGGTGTTTTGCGGAGCGGAGACAGAGAGGAGAGGCGGAAGAGGGCTATATATTATCATAACGAGGAAAAACCTGCGAAAAAGGGAAAACATCAATATGAAAATTCATTATGTGTCCGTCGCGGAGGAAGGAAAGAGTCCGCATAGACAATTATATAAATAAATTGCTGCCGGGCAGAAGGGAGAGGTGGAAAGAAAGACGGGTTTAAAGAGAAGGGGAAAATTGCCAGGATCAACACGAAGGGGGGCATTCTCCATCACAAAGAGTCAATGAGAGGATTTTGTCAGCCCAAAATATTTTAGGGGGGTGTCAACATTAGTGTGCCGATTTGAAGCTTTCCGCTTCCGAAATAGCCATAATTTCTTAACGACCCGCCGTCATTTTTTTATCACATTTTCGCCTGTCGCCCTAGCTGTGCTCCGGTTTTTTGCTAACATCTTTTTTTTCTCCTCACTTGCATAGCCAAGACATCCATAAAGCAGCGATTGGCTTATATTTTTTGGAATATTTATCATTCTTTGCATTATCTGAGGTTTCAAGTGCGTAAACCAAGCGAAATCCGGAGGAGGAACCTCTTGTGGAGCACGAGATAAGTAACCCCACAGATCGTCCTCTGCAAAATAAAACTAATTGGATCAATCTGACTGCCTGCTGATTGGCAATTAGCGCTGTGATTGCCCCCAAGAACTGTACTGTCAAAGAAATAAAGTCTGCATCAGAATCGATTGCACAGGAGCAGTGATTTTTTTGACAAGAATTTTCTATTTTCAACCTTTGCTAACCCTGCTGACTGCAATAGGCATACTCGCGCAAAAGGGTTGCAACAACCAAATGTGCAATACGAGTCTGTCTGTTTCTGACCCAGTGCCTTGCATGGTCAAACACTAAGTGCACATTTCAGTCAGCATGAACATGCAAAAGAAAAGTCATGCATGGATGTATACATCCGCAATCTATTTTCCTTTTATCTGAGTAACTGCAGGCGTGGGACTCTAGTGTTTTCATCTTTCTGCAGAACTGTTGTACTATTTATTCCGTTGCTGTGAAGCCAATGCAAGTTTTCTCAGTATTGCACACGAGAGCCTCCCACTTACGCTTTAACTGTATTTGAGGACTACTGCTGGTGGTCTCAACACACCGGTTGACTGCCTTTTGGGTCTGGAAACGTAAAGGAATCGCTGGCATTGACAGCAGTGGGATGTCTGGTGGTCAGGTGAGAGAGATGGTAGATGCAACCGAGGACCCCATAACTGTTGCATGAGAGAACGGCCTGCAGAAGTTAACACTCCTGTTTTGTGCTTTTTTGGATCATAATTATCAATTCCGTGCCCCGACAGAGACTCTTTCCACTGGAGCGTTTCAGACCTGAAATACAGGATTTCTCCGCCGACTATGGCGGACAGGACTGAGTGCAGCACGGAAGACGGATCTTGGGACAATTTTTGTGTCGCAGAAGAGGCTACATGAGGTTGTCAGAGGGCCGCACGCTTGCCTTTTTTGCCGACTCCACCTTCCCACCTCCTCCTGTTCAAATCTGTGAAGAAACAAAATCTCCGACAGGGGAGGGGGACTGATATCTGCAGAGAGGAATAAACCGAGAGGGAGAACTGTGAGGGAAAAGAGTTCAACATTGCTCTCTTCTCCCCTACCGTCCCCCAAGCGGTGGGGGAAAGATCAGAAGCATTTCTTAAAGGGATAAGGAGACGCAAATAAAGGAAATACATTTGCCCTCCGTGGATCTACAGCATTTTTTTAATTCGTCAAAAATATGGCCGATAATGTCCTGGACTCCGGCCCGCCTTCAGCCAAGAGGCCCAAGCTGTCCTCTCCAGCTCTCTCGGTGTCTGCCAGTGATGGAAATGGTAAATATATTGCATGCTTTACTTAGCTAGAAACAAAACATAAACTAGCGTCGACTGTTGGTGCAATAATTGCTGGCCAGTGTTGGGAGTCTCTGTAGAGTTGCACAGCAACTAAGTTGGTCTGACACAGAGCTACTCTATAACTAATGTTTTAATCAGGTATTTATATGTAGCTTGATTTTAGAAAAGCAAGTCAGACGTTTTGTTTTGATAAAAGGAAACGTGATGTAGTGCTGGGGGCAGGAGCAACTTTCCTGCAGGGATGTTTTGATGCGTTAGCCTCAACAGGCTAACTAGCTACCAACTATAAGATCCACCTCCAAACAATGGAAGAGTCGAGTCACCCCAGTTTGCTTCAAGTTGTCTTTCTACTTTAAAAGTTGATTAAATGGAAGGGCGAGATCACACACACATTAAACAACATGCTCCACAAACACTCCGTAAATAGTGAGGCAAAGTACTGTTTCTAAAGCAGCTTTAGGAGAAAGTAACGGTAACCGAGCAAGCTAGCTAACGAGCTAGTTAGATAACCCCACCAGACCGGCTCAGCTGAGCTCGGTAGCTGGCTAGCAAAGAAATTAAGTGATTGTTAACTAGTTAAACCTTACTGGACACAAGCCTTTTCGGTGGCTACTAACCCGTACTGTAGTTGCACTTTAACGTTTGGGGTTTTGAATTTCGTGTGCTTCACGTGTTGTTAGCACACACTCTTGTTTTTAGTCAACTATTGTATCCCAGCTAGCTATTGTTCGACACTTCATTAAAGTTGCGCACAACGTTGTTGCCCAGCTGAAGATGTAGCTGTGTACATTTAGTCTGTCTATAAGCGTTAAAATGATAGGGCAAAACCAGCCGCACTATATGAAACGTCTTCTTTCATGTCTTTTGTACAAAGGCTTTTATAGTTTCTCAATTGTAGTACCGACGAAGCCCATTCTTGTTCACCCTCCATTGTTTGACTCTGCACGGTGACACCGCGCTGCACTTTTTGCAGTTTACTTTTCCAAACGATTCAACATTTATCCCAAGCAGATCACTTGAATGTCTTTCTTTCCCTTTGATTTTGAATTCAACTGAATAAAAATTAATCTGCAAATGAATTCGTTTACACATGGAGGTAGAAACTATACACCCTTTGCCTCCTCTTGTTGCATCCTCTTGTATAGACGCCTAGAAAACCTTGATGAACCACGTATTTATCTGAAGCTGTTTCCACTGGGAGTTGAGCAATATATGTATAGCTTGAAATATTTATTAATAGTAAAAAAATGTGTAGTATGTATGTCAACTGTGCAACGATTGTGGCCACACAACCAGCTCTCGAAATATGCCAGTAACAAGTTAATATGAGTTTCAAGCTTGGTGCATGTTTATTTCCTACAGTATCTGATCTCCTAATGCAGTGAGTAGTCCCATGCATGAAGTTGTACATGGCTACAGCATATCTGCATGATAGCTCAAATTTTCAGGAGAATTCAAAGAAATGTTGACATGCCAGAAGCTATAAATTAAATAGAATCAAATATGCACGTAATGTTTCTGTGGGGCCATCCCGAGAGCTTGTGGGCGTTAGACTAAAGAGATAACTGCCTTTTCTGTATTATGTTGCATTAAAGGTCTACTTTAGGCAAATTATTGTGTTTTAGCATACTCTCAAACAGCATTCCCTTTTAATTAGTCTCCTGTCGCAGTGGATATGACTTCTGTTTCATGCTGTCCGCCACATAAATGTAGATCCAATGCACACATCTACCTAGGTACTGTAGTGTTTACACCTCTGCGGCTTCTCACCCTGACCCTACTGCGTTCACTCTCCATGTTTGGCGCCCTATCAAACCACAAACTGATGCCCAGGAGAGGAATCCAGGCAGTGAGAGGCAGTCAGTGCTGCACTGGCTGTCCAGCTTTAGGCTCTAGATTAATGGTTGATAGTTTTCAAACTAATGTTAGCGTTGTGCCACATCTAAATTGAATTAGTCTTGAAAACCTTTACCTGAATAAGGTGGATATCCTAGATTTCCTGAGGTGTTAATCTAATATCTATTTTTGTTCCTTTGTGCCTAGATTTTGGTTCACTCTTTGACCTGGAGCATGACCTCCCAGATGAGCTCATCAGTTCCTCGGACCTGGGGCTGACCAACGGAGGGGATGTCAACCAGCTCCATACCAGTCTTAGTGGGCTCGGAGGAGGGCTCGGTTTGGGAGGCCAGGATGCAGCTGCAAAACACAAACAGCTGTCTGAACTATTGCGCGCTGGAGCACCAGCACAGCAGGGTGGCCCCACTTCCAACAACACAGCACCTGGCGCTTCCATGGGGATGATGGGGGGTGTCGGTGTCCCCCCTGGTGGACCTCAAGGCATGCCCCCCCAGGGCCAGCAGCAGCAACCTGGATTAATGCAGCAGGTTGGGATGGTTGGAGGGGTGGCAGCACTCAATCGGGCAGCTGCCATGATGGGTGCCCAGAAGGGCAACAGTGGACCACAGCAGCAAGGCCTGATGGGGGGTCAGGTGATGAATGGCTCGCCAAGAATGGGTTACCCTGGCAGTGCAGGCATGGGTAACAATAGTAATTTGTTGGCGGAAACCCTACAGCAACAGGGCGGCCAGCAAATGGGACCCGGGGGTCAGGCAGGCATGAGACCACAACAACCGGGAGCACTGAACAAGGTAAGCCCTCAGCCCAGCATGGCCACACACTACAGATACTCTGGTTGTCGGCCAGAATTGAACATGTCAGTAGCAACGATTTTAGGGCAAATTATCAATTGTTTTAAACTGTTAATCTGAACTGAGCCTAAACTGGCCTAAACAGAGTGCGTTTTTTGTGCTCTGCTGAATCTAACTCCTGCACATAGTATCTTCTTACATTAAAATGTTGTGGCATTGTTAAAAGTCTATTATAATAAGTAGTTAAAATTTTTGGTCATTATTTCATAGCTGCTGGAAATCCTTAAATACTTGAATTTTAATGTGATGTAATCCTGCTTTAAAAAAGGCTTGGATTTGAAGTGAAATTCATGAAATTATTTAAAATTGAAGTTAGCAGGTCAGACGTACTTACAAACAAGTGACACATTTTGAAACATGAGTTTCAAACTTTGTTGTTTTTATCTTTCATGTGTTCTTATAGATGCTGTCACACATCAATTTGGGTTGTTCATAGCAAAAGGACATCTCATAATATGATGAGGAAGTGAAATAATCAGAATGCTGTTTTTACTGTATATAAATACTCAATTTACCACAACTATAAGCTAGAAAATGCTTGATAATTGCTTGAATTTGACTTTGAAATGCTGTGTAAGCCCTGGCTCTACCCTGACCATTTGGTACGAATCTGTTGTAAATGTGATTGGTCAGAATGGAATTTCTCAGGTTCTGTAAAGTAATTCAAAGTTTTCATTCTCATTTCACCCTGCATGCTATTATACTTGGGGTTTGATTCAACCAAACAGTGTTTTCCGGTTCAGAGCATGAAAGGCACACACAGGTTTCAACCTGACTGCCA
Source organism: Serranus cabrilla (assembly GCA_903364295.1). Classification (NCBI taxonomy): domain Eukaryota; kingdom Metazoa; phylum Chordata; class Actinopteri; order Perciformes; family Serranidae; genus Serranus; species Serranus cabrilla. Next base: position 99,949 of record CAFUXE010000224.1, on the reverse strand, counting down.
CTGTGTAGACTGAAGTCGACCTGTAGTAGTTGTTCACATGAGGCTGCTGAAGACGGGTTCTCCAGAGCAGGTGCAGGCCCGAGTGCGGTTGTGTGTTGGACTCACAGCTGCATCACTCTCAGCTCTGTGGTCTTGATGGTTAACCTCCTTGCTCGTCAATATTCTACATGCAAACCGTTTTGGTTGAAGGTGTGAAGGCAAGATTGGAAACAATTGTGTTAAATTGTTTAGCATAACTAGCTAGCAGCAGATATCTCCGTGCCTCATTGATGTGGCATAGTACCAGCTAACGCAGGTTTATTAAAGGGATTTCCTGTCCTGTGAAAACGTGCATCAGTAAAGTGTTATCCACGTTCAATGCACAGGTAATTGTTCAGTTTAAGATGAGTTATTTACACTTAAAGCTTCTAAAATATGTCAATAATTGGAAAATCTCTACAATTTTTTTGCTGTGCTGCTGTTGAAAGAGAGACCAGTTTGGTGCTACTGAAGTAGCTGAAAATGCTGTCGGCTGGATCTGAGAACATAGTTGCTCACCTTGTGTTCAAAGCCTAAAGAGAGGCATTTTAGATCCTGTTTGTGGTATTCATTTTGTAGAGTAGTCAGGTCAGGAGAACTGACTAGGGCTCAAGACAATTATTTTAGTCTAATTTTAATTCAAACTGAGGATTTTCTTGGACTTCAAACAGAGTAAAACTGAAAAAAAAATGAAATGATAGAAACAAATAAAAGTGGTACAAAAACCTTTTATCCTGATTATCTTGTTTTCATATTAATTCAAGGGCATAATTGTGATTGACAATGAAATTCAATTAATTGTCCAGCCCTAATTATATATAACTAAACAGTTGCAATGGAAGCACATTTTGAAGGATTCATTAATAAAAGGTTTTGAAGGCGATTCCTTGCAGTTTACCTGACACTGTAGCTCAGTGATGCTGTCGGCTATTTTAAAATAGTTCAATGTACTTTGATGGGTATGTCGTCGTTTTCCAGTTTTTAAACTAAAGTAAGAATACATTGGTTCCCTGAATGTCTAAATAAAAAATTTAAATATCAGTTAATTGGTGGCCTAAAGTATGAAAAGTCATGGATTTGATGTATTTATTTCCTTCTCTTCTACTTTTTTTCCTCCACACCTTCTCCAATCCCATCTCCTCTCCTTCTTGTCTCCTTCATTTCCGTTTTGCCTCCCCTCACCCTGTTCTCCAGATGAATATGATGGCCAATGCGGGCCCCTATGGTGGTCCGTACGGCCAGTCTGGCCAGGGGATGCCTGGAGCAGGGCTGGGCCCTCAGCTCCAGAATAAGGCAGGCCTGCCCAACAATATGGCCTCCCAGTTCAACATGGACAAGAAGGCACCGGGTCAAGGCATGCCGGGGATGGTAAGATTGTTTGTTTTTTTGTTCTGAACAGGTAAACTCTGTAGCCACCATAGACGTCAAATGCACTGTGTGTCACAGCCACCACATTCTTTGTAGTTTTCAGTAGGGCTGTGCCTAAATCAGGATTTTTGGATTCCAATTGGATTATGTGAATTCTCTATCTGACAACCCCTAAATACATTGGTTTCATTAGTTTTTAGTAAAGATTTCAATGTAGCCGTCCCGTGTTTCATAATGAACCTCGGTTACTTTTACGCTCAGTAAGTGGGGTCTACCAAACCTGCCCGTGTGTTTTCAAAGTTTTCAGTCCTACCCACTTCACACAGGGATTTGATCTCGTGTGTGGACATGAAAAATCAAGAATGTCCCAGATTTTGGGTTTTGCCGTTTTCCACAGTTGTAAACAATTTTGCTTTTAGAGATGATCTAACGACATGTCATACAGACTAGCTCGTTTGGGGCTTAGTCCCACCTTGAGAACCACGGGGCAATAAAGGAAAAAGTACAACTTAATTATTTAATTGGACAATTTTGGGCATGAGGGTCTTAATGCAAATGTCTTTCATTATAACCGACTGTATACCTTTAATAGTCACTTCCCCTGACCATGTCAGATCTACGTCATGGACATTTAGCTTCTTATCAAACATTCCCGTTTTTTTCTGTTATGGCACGGCTCTCTGACGACAGTGTAGCCGCTGCACTTATTGGTTTTAGGTCCCCTAATGCTACCGCTGACACTGATATAGTTGTGTGTAATTCTACTCTTTCCAGACATTTCTGTGAATTAAATGTGTCCACAAACACAGAAAGGTATAGGCAGCATATATAGCGACCATGGGTGTTTGTTAATGCTGATGATGGACTCTCAGGAATGCAGACCTACACTTGAACAGGTGGCAACAAGAGATTTATGACTGATTTGGCAAATAAGAAAGTTTGAAACCGGCTTTGCATGAGGATTGTTGTGTAATTCCTGCATTAGGAGTTTAGGGAAGGATGGAGCTCCCATCCACATCCTTGTTTCATCATTGATCATGAGTCATCAGGACTTTTACAATGAAATAACAGCTTTTTCCCAGGTAGCTACATACCAGTTTAATTTTACAGACAACTCAGAGTTGACATTGAGAAATAAGTAGCTAGTTGGGTAATTAACTGCAAATTCAGATATTTAAGATGAAGGGGAAGCAGCCCCTTCCTGAGGCCTGATCATCAGCATGGATGTCATGGATGGGGTCTTAGTGAAGAGGGAGCTCAAATCACTATTACAATAATCTTACCTTATTCAGATAAATGAATCCTTTTTGAAGTAAGATTAACGAAATGTCTCTGAACTTCTCGGTCAGATTATAGTGAGTCACTGTCGGCTCTTAACTTTCCTGTTCAGGTCTGTGAACTGGGTAAACGGACGAAGTCTCAGGGAAGGATGTTGTTCGTTTGCATATTCAAACTCTGTTTCTCTTGTGTCCGCGGCTCGTGTCACATGCAACGTTTTAAATGTCAGTGATTCACATCAGAGCTAGGCTGATATATTGGTCAAGCTAATATAAACTGAACGCAGAAACATTGGTATTGGTGTATATGTCGGCTGATAAGAAACAATAAATTGCAGAATAGAGGTTTGTCCACCAGAGACAATTGTTATTATCTGAATTTTAAAAACTCCAAATATCTATTAGCCTCAAAATTGTATATTGGTCAAGTTTTAATTTCAGTGAAAGTTGGACTCAAGGGAAACATTGATCAATTAGGCACTGATCATTTTCAGCATAAAGAAGTGATCATTCGTCAGCAGAGCACAGTGTCAACTGCACTGTTGCATTGTTTCTTATGCCTCTTGCTTTTTGACCGTAATGAAATGCAGGCATTCTTTTTTCCTAAAAAAAGAAAAAAAAAAAGAACAGTCTCATTCAGACTTTGATTGTGGTTTACCCTTTTTAATTACAGAATTGCTGGAAGCCAAATTCTGAAATGGACTTTTTGCTTCATTATTCACAAAAGCATTTTTGAGTGCTTGACAGATAAAAGCCCATATTTTGTAACCTGTACCTTTTTAAATGAGCCATCATGACTTCCTGAAGGGTTGTGATATTACAGTCATTCCCTGCTGCAATGATGGCGCAGTGCTGTGATCCCAAATGTAGATCTCACTGATTGCGTAAATACAATTAACTTTTTTACTCCTGTTTTATGGATATTTTGTTGCGTTTTGAGAGGCACTTTGCCTAAAATAAGATTTAAAAAATCACATAATGTCACATCATCACAATATATTGCAGTGTATTGACTCATAGATATTTGGGCTGTATCATGGCAAGAATTTGGCAGTATGGTAATATTCTATCCATGCAGGACGTCACATGATTGATTTAATATTTGCAGGGCTGTTTCCACATTTGTCATTGTAAGCGGTCCCATAACACCTGATCATTACAGCTTTGATTTTTTCTTACACTCTGCCTCCTCCCTTCCCTCTGTCCCAAGGCCTCTCAGCAGCAGCAGCCCGGAGCAGTTGGTGGTGTATCCGTCGGCGGAGCAGGCGCGGTGGGAGGCGCTCAGGTTGGGCTTAATGCCGTAGGGGCGGGTCCCGGCGCAGCGCCCCCTACAGCAGACCCAGAGAAACGGAAGCTGATTCAACAGCAGCTGGTCCTCCTGCTCCACGCGCACAAGTGCCAGCGGAGAGAGCAGGCCAACGGGGAAGTGCGGCAGTGCAACCTGCCCCACTGCCGCACCATGAAGAACGTGCTCAACCACATGACTCATTGCCAGGCTGGCAAGTCCTGCCAGGGTGAGTCTGTTGAATTATGCTGATTGCTGGTTTTATGGTGGGTGGTTCATATCATAAACACAAGGCAGTGTTTAAAGTTGTCATGTATCTGCAATTCATTTTATCCCTTTTTTTTTTGCTTGTTCTTGTATGTTGTTTATGTCCCTCTTGGTTTGCCTTCCAGTTTTTCATTGTATCAGAATGAGTTATTCTCTTGCTGCCTGTTGTGCTGTACTTTTTCCTTTCTCCCTCTCATCTGGACGTAGTTTTATTGTACTGAATGACTCATACAATAACTTTCTTAGTCTCTGGCTTCTCTCTCTTCCCTTTGACTCTTCTGGCTGTTCTCCCTTTTTCTCTCATCCTTGTCTCATTATTCATCTTCCTCCTTCCCCCTGTCACAATTTTACTTGTTCTCCCTCTTCTCTTTTTTTTTGTCTCTTCCCTTTTTCTCAAACTTCTCTCCATTTCTGTCTCTTCTCCCCCAGTGGCACACTGTGCCTCATCCAGACAGATCATCTCTCATTGGAAGAATTGCACACGACATGACTGTCCTGTATGCCTGCCACTGAAAAACGCTGGAGACAAGAGGAATCAGCAGTGTGAGTGTGTCTGTCTTTGAGCAGGATATGTGGCTCCAACGGATTGAATTATAACACATTATTCACCATGGAATGATTGTGATTCCTGCGGTGGAAGATCCTGCTTATATTGTTCCCAATTCCAGAAAAGTTGGGACGCAGTGGAAAACGTAAATGAAAAGTTGAATACTTGAAATTCAGAATGAGACAAAAACAACCTAAAGTTTTCCCAGTTTTTTTAAAACTTTTTTCTGAGCGTCCCAACATTTTTGGAAACAGTGTGATCTGTGTCTCACCTCCTGATGTGTGTAGGTCAGCTCGCAGGTCACTGATCTTTGTTGTGCAGAGACCTTAAATCAAAGCATGCTCTTATGTTTTTGCTGTCTCATATGAATTAGAAAAATCTGGAGAAATGAGAACAGATAAAGAAGCCAGGTGTACTTCTTTATGAGCGATTGTATTGTTTTTGAACAGAGCATATCTCTGATATGCTGAGGGACATATCAGAGATTAATCTCTACAAGTTTGCAAATTTAACTCAGTGGTTAGTTTTTTTGACGTATGAGCCCTGTATGCACGCTAAAACTCTAGTGCGGGGTTGGTACAAGTTTTGGAAATTGCTTAATATAAATCATGGTTGTTTTTTTTATTTAGGAATATGCTTGAATTTCTTCATTTTCAACATAATCTGGTGCTTCATCTACATAATCATTCATGAAAACCAGAATTGTTTTCATATTTGGAATGAAACAATTAAACCATCATATTTGTCTGTTGTCTCCATGTGTCTCACAGTAAACTAAGCTAGCTAATGGCAAGATAAGTCAATAAACATTGATTGCTGTAGATTTAGATGAGACGACAAATGCTTCAAGAGTCTGAGTTTTGGTTTTGGTACCGTGGAAGCTGGAGTTTTACTCTTAGAAAGCTGTACGAACCCTGTGATAAAAGAACCCATTTACTATTTATTGCAGACATTTCTGCAATAACAGTCCGCTCAAATCCACAGATGCTTATCCTGCTACTCTTTCTCCCCTCTCGTTCTCTTCACAGCTCTTGTAAACAGTGCAGGGGTGGGTTTGGTGAACTCTTTAGGTTCCGGCGTGCCTGGCGGACAGTCAAACACTCCAAACCTGAACCCTCCCAACCAGATCGACCCCAGCTCTATAGAGAGGGCGTACGCTGCACTCGGCCTCACGTACCAGGGCAACCAGATACCACAACAGCCATCACAGCCCAACATGTCGAACCAGGGGCTGCAGGGGCAGCCTGGGATGAGGACTCTGAACACAATGGGTTAGTTTGTAATGCTACTGTGCATATTGGACTATATTCCAAGCATGGAGTCTCAATGACTGCTGACAGCATGTTTGACAAAATAGTCTCAAATCAGAGGTCCAGTGAATGGGGCTGGCTCATGTGTCACCACAGCACAGTGACACATGAGCCAGTGTGAAACTTAGGCAATCAAACATTGGTGTCACATCTGAATGACCCCCTGATCCTCGTCATGCTGAGGAAGACCATCTCCAGCTGACGCTGAATCACTGTAGTTCTCTGGCTTGAACTTGTTCCGATTTGAAGATGCGTCTTATATTACATATTGCACAATATATTGTAGTATTTCTTTACATAAACTAATGTCTTCCAAACTCTTTCCAGGTGGAAACTCTATGGGAGTGAATGGTGGAGTGGGGGTGCAATCCCCCAACCAGCAGTCCAGCCTACTGCCAAACGCCCTGTTGCATGGCAGCATGAATCCACAGAGGTAGGACTGGCTTTTATTGGACAGACTGCTTTCATATCACAATTCAATAAATTCAAAAATAATTTCTGTACTAGCTGAAGCTCCCTCCTTACCTTCTTGTCTGTCCTGTCATCTTTCCCAGCTTGATGAATGACGGTGTGGGGAACCTGGGCTCCATGCCCACGGCAACACCTCCTTCTGCTGCAGGCATGAGGAAGTCTTGGCATGAAGACATCACGCAAGACCTCCGCAACCACCTTGTGCACAAGCTGTGAGTTTGCTGTGTCTTGTAAGCGCCTCCAAGAAGGCTTTCTGTTGCTCGGGAGCTAAAGATATGAACTAGCTTGAGCATCGGATCGTTTTCCGCGCTGGTTGTAATTTGTGTTCCTTTTGCCTCAAGTTAATTGTACCTGTGTGTCCTTCTTGTTTGTGCATGTGTGAGAGTAGCGTGCAGGCCATCTTCCCCACTCCTGATCCAGCGGCCTTGAAGGACCGGCGGATGGAGAATCTGGTGGCATACGCTCGAAAAGTAGAGGGGGACATGTACGAGTCAGCCAACAGCAGAGTAAGAAACCAACACACACGAGGCCATCAGTTTCCAGTTAAGGGATGAGGAAATAAAAGTGTTTATGTTCTGCTCTGTTGTGATGTGTCTTGTATCATTCTCTCCCCTCTCTAGGCGGAGTACTACCACCTGCTGGCAGAGAAGATCTACAAGATCCAAAAGGAGCTGGAGGAAAAGAGGAGGACACGACTCCAGAAGCAGGGCATGATGCCCGGTCAGCCTGGTATAGCCTCCCCAGGCCTCCCACAGGTGCCTCCCAGCATGGGACAGCCGCCCATGGCCCCTGGACAACCCCAGAGTAAGTAAACATACTGTCTTTACCTCCTTCACACACTCGTATGTGTCCGTAGACACATGAATGAATGCAAATTATAGAAAAGAAATGTGACTGCTCATCTTTTAGATCCATCGTCTTCACATTGCCTGGCACATGTTTATATACATGCAATTAAAAAAATGATTATGGAAAATGTGTAGTTTTTAAGTGGAAAAACAGAACAAGCATATGAGTGTTCTTGTACTCTTCAGTATGATGAAGTTTATTTGGTCCAGACCACAGTTTCTCACCCTTTTAAACCTATTTCAGTCATCTTTTTACTGGCATTCAGTAATTATAAAGTCAAGATTTGTGACTCCTATAACTCTTGTCGCCCTGTCAGATGGTCCTCACGCCGATCCGTCCATGGTCCGACCAACTGGACCCAATCAGATGGTCAACAGGATGCAGAACCAAGCAGGTACGTCTTTAATTACTATAAATATAAATTATGAGCAAGTACTTGTTTTCTAGTCATTTACATAGATTTGGTTGAATTTGTCCCTGAGATTTCTGCTGCCACTCAAACATAACATCGGAATATGGAGACTTTAAACCTCTCAGTATTATCTTATCTTTGTAGTTAGGATTATGAGATTATGATCCCCACTGCAGTACAAATTACATCGTTTAACCTTATACATTGATTTATTTCAATTCAAATAAATGATCACCCATCAAATATTTATATTCTTCCCATTTCCAAACAGCCGCAGTGGGAACACAACAGGGCTGTTGGTTGTTCTCTTTACTTCTTGTTTTGACATGTCTCGTTTCTGTCTTTCTTCATTCCTAGGGATGAACCAGTTTGGTCAGATGGGGATGCAGCCAATGGGTCAGAGGTCTCCTCTTCCTCTCAACGCCCCAATGAACCAGGTTGGCATGCACAGATTACTTTGGTGTTATATGAATTTAGTGTGTATTTTCCCAAATTGATACTCAGGCCTCCTAAAGGTTTTTACATGTTGTTCTGCTAACCTAACCTGAGAGTAATCTCTCCCATGATCAGAAGAAAAAGGAAAACCTTATTTAGTGTCTTGAAGTACAGTTTCGCAAAACAATGAAAACATCGTGCTACAGTAAATTTGTCCATTGACAAGGCATCATTTCAGCCAAAACATCAAGCGCCTCTTGTTGTGTCAATACAGATGGGTATGGGAGCACCAAGGATGGGCCAGCCCAATGCACCACAGTTACAGAACCAGTACCTCCCTCCAGGCCAGTTTCCTGGGTCCAGTCCTGGACTTGGCTCTGGTCCTGTTGGCATGAACCAGCCAGGAGCGCAGACTGCTGTGCCACCGGTAAGTGACATTGTGATGGTACCTGAAATGCAAAGATGTGTTTGATTAGAAAGGGGAAGCAGATAAAGTATGTGATGTAATTCAAACATATTTTCAGTTTGCTGAAGGAAAACCTGCTGAACAAGGACAAACATCGGCATCAACTCCCTGAGCAGCTTTACAGGAGTTGATGAATAGTGATTAATACTGTATAATTAACTGAACTGTCTGCAGGGTTTTGGTGCATAAATCATGACCGCTGTGAGAGATGGATCACACTTCTTTATTGGCTCTATCTAGAAATTTGAAGACTGATTATTTTTGCTGTTTGGCAGTTTTCCCTATTTAATGAATTAACATAAGTTTCAATGAGTCTGATTGGAAATAAAGTTTTGTGAAGTTCCAGACCTGATAAAAATACCTTTTTCGATAATCGGTCAGACCCATGTTGCTCCCTGTTGTTTCTCCCGTACTGGAGGTGGAGTTCCATCCAGAGTTTCAGTGAGAAAGATTTCTAACCTTTGTGTCGTCTCCTCTGTAGCAGAACCAGATGTCAACGCCGCCTTCCCTCCCAGCCAGCAGCCCTGCAGCTCAGTCTGCCTCTTCCGCTCCAGGCTCCGCAGCCCCTGTAGGCTCCATGGGGTCCGGTAGTGCCAGTGGGGCTGGGCCTCTACCCAACCTGCCTCAATCCTCAACCCCCACCCAGCCTAACTCCTACCCTCACTGCCCCCCCATCCGAACAAACTCGCCCTCACCGGCACGCAGCTTAACGCCTCAGCCGCATCAAACGCCCCCCACGTTACCTCGTTCTCAGACCCCACAGCCACNNAACAACAACAACAACAACAACAACAGCAACAACAGCAACAACAACAACAACATCAAGCGTCACAGCAGCAGCAACCGCCATCGGGGAAGGCAGTGAAATCTGAAAAGACCAATCAGCTTCCACAGCAGGCGCTTGGAGGTGGAGCTTCCTCAGCCCCCCAAGCAGGTCAAGCTTCTTCTGTGCCTACCCAGAATGCTCATGTGCCATTGCAGCGGCCGCAGACCCCAGTGAGTCGATCACTTTGCTTTCTGCCCACTCTTTTCCTAACCCAGACTTGTTTTTACCCCTCTGAATCTGAATTTTTCTCCTGTCAGATATTTCTATAAAAGTCTCTATTAAAACAGCACAATCATGGCTAGAAGAAGGGAGAACTCAATGTCTTTTGTGCACTATAATAGTTATAATACCAGAAGAAAAAATGCAAATATTGGGACTCCACATGCTGTCCAAAAATTAACTTGGACTAGTTAGAACCTCTGTTGTCCTCTCCTCTCTGCTCTGTGTAATCAGCCTGCAGTTCAGCCCAATTTTCACTAAATATTACATGATAGGTCATGACTCGGAGTTATTCATGGTGAAAAAAGATTACAAAACATTGTTGAGTGAATGTGTGAACCCAACAAAAACAAATGACAATAAACTTTCTAAACCTCACTCCATCTCTTTTCCTACTACAGCTTTCTCCGAAGCCTTCTCTGACAGCAGATGGCCCGGTGTCCTCTCCCGCCTCGGTCAACAGCAGTGCTGATCCCAGCTCCCAGCTAACCCTGGCCGACGGCCCTGTTCCCAGCCAGGAAGAAGTCAAGATGGAGGTGAAGAAGCAGGAGGAGGAGGATGAAGGGGCTGAAACAGAAGGAGAGGGCAAGGGGAAGATGGGCAAAGGTCAGCATGACGTGAAGACGGAGGAAAAACCAGAGGTAAGACTGTCCACGTCAACTACCTGCTTATCTGGCTGTCTGAAAGTCCTGGAAAAATCTGTAATTATGTCTAAATTTCAGGCCTTACGGGTTTTGATTTGGGGTCTTGTATTGAGATTTAAAAGAACCAAATGGATCAGAAAATTCTCATATTGACGCTTGAATCTCCCTCTCAGATCAAGAAGGAGAAGACATCAGGAGAGGGCTGTAAAGGCGAGCCCATGGATACATCTTCATCTTCAGGATCAGCGTCATCGTCTGTAGCGGCGAGTGAAGACAAGAAGCCGGAGGTGAAGAAAGAGCCCAAAGAGGAAGAGGACGGGTCAGCGGCCAACAGCGGCTCTCCAGCCAGCGCTCAGAGCAAGAAGAAAAGTAAGTTGATTAACAGCTGCACAGTAACGGTTGGGTCAAAAAGCCCAGGAAGCTTATCAGAAGCTCTTTCTGGAGCGTGATTTTTTGCATGTATGGTGGCTCTGAGCGGTCAAACCACTCGCTTAAGGCTTTTGACGGATGTGATAAAGAAACCACAGAAAATCAAACCTGTTTCAAAAACTTAAATAACATTTCAGAGTTGGTGTGTGACTGATTGACACAGTCTGAGGTTGTATATTTTTCAATGTGGCATTTTCAGGTAAAACATGGACTTGTTGTGCAAAGGCCTTTATAATCTCAGCGCGGTGCGTCTGATGTGAGCTGTGGCCAATGTTAAATGTGCTACATGATGAGATCAGTGGAGTTTCACTGCCGTAAATGCAGCAGAGAGGAGAGGCCTCTGTGATTTATTCCCCTGCTTCTTCTTCCCCCGAAATCTCTTTCGTTCCTCATTTGTTTTTCCATCTTTTCCAGTCTTTAAGCCGGAAGAGCTGCGTCAGGCTCTGATGCCCACCCTGGAAGCTCTGTACAGGCAGGACCCTGAGTCCCTGCCTTTCCGTCAGCCGGTGGACCCCCAGTTACTGGGAATACCCGTACGTATTCGAACTAGTAACAAAACTAACCTGGTAAGGGACTGCACTGGCTGCCATTTTGCTTCAACTCCTCTGAAAACGTAGCTTTTTTTGTTTGTTTGTTTTCCTTTTTCATCTTTGTCATAGTTATCTTATTTTCTGAATTTAATTTAGAACTCTGCCTACTGTTTTGTTAGTTTTTCAGTTAATTTTTCTCTCCCATCGCATGTCAGAAGTTAAGAAAATGGGATTTGTGTGTGAGTGTGTGTGTGTGTGTGGATGTATGTGTGAGTGTTTGTGTTCTCTTTTTTTGAAACTTCATGTCATCTGTAAATCAAAGCAATGACTCTTATGAACATTTGCCTTCACTTAAATGGAATTGTTGTGAAGGGCAAAAAGTAAAGTATTCTGTATTTGCAAATCTGACATTAAAAAAGAAAACCTGTAAAGTTTATTACAGATTTTCACAATAAAAGATTCCATCAGAGTATTAAGCTCAACGTGTCTCTTCATAGCACTCCAAATACAACATGGAGACAGTTATGTAGACATGTCATCACAAAGTATATAAATAAGAAGAGTCCAAAGGACATCATTTGCTTTTGTTCATGAGCCAATTGCTTTGATTTATCACTTTAATTTGTTTGACTTTTGCCTTTTACATCACATTTTAGGTTTTACTTTGAATCATGGTTTTTGTAGTTTCCATCCCATTGCTAGCTTTCTAGTTCAGTTCCTCACCAGTAGTAGTGTGTTGGTGTTCAGGTGGGCAGTGTGTAGAGCTGGGACAAGACCTTTACCCTCATTACGTCCAAATGAAGGGGAAAGAAGGATTTGGCATAAAACATCTTAGATACAGTTATAAGTCACCGCTGTATTGAAAACAAGAATTATGATATGAAGTTTAATACTTTCTACAGGAACCTCCACAGTCAAGTGATGTGACCTCCCACTATAATTATATAATAATACTATTTAAACCTAAATGCTGATGAAAATGTAAGTTATTTTAAAACCAGTGGGATTTTAAAAGACTTTTGTACTTTTGGCTCTCTGGGCTGTAATCTGCATCACTTGTTTCCATTCAGAGACAGAGGGTCTGTTTCCTTACTGTTGTTGCCATGGTGACACAGAGATGGACCCTGCTCTTTGAAACTCACACCTCCTCTTATTTATTTATTTGGTGAATCTCCAAACGGCCTTTCTTTTCCTCGCCCTCTTCTCCGCTCCTTTTTGCTCAAACGTTGTTTCAGTTTGAGGGGAAGCGAGCGGAGGGAAGGTGACGGGAAACGAAGAACAGCTCGGAGACTCAGCCGTCCCTCTCACATGTGCTTCCCCCCTCAGCACTGTTGGCTTTAACTCTGCCATCATTTTGCCACTCCTGCTGCTGGCGTTGTTAATGCCAACCACTTTGTTGCTAAAAACAGTAAATCTGTCTGCCTGTTGCTGTTGCCACTGCTCTGTTCTTCTTGGTTTTGCACCCTGATTGCTTTCTGGGGCTGAAAGCTTCGTTTCTTTCAGACTTCAGCAGGGAATCCACAGCTGTCGGACAGTGTTTTAACACTGTGGCAAAAAAAAAATTAGAGCTCCTTTCTAAGTCAAATTGTCATGTTATAACTTTTCAGTTGCACTAGGATATGTTAAATGTAATTTCATCTTCAGCTAGTTTTCAAAATTTCCAGCAGCAGAGGATCAGGCGGACTTGTGGCGGTCTCCTGGTCCCTGTTCGCAGTTCAGACAGGTGCTTGACTTTACATGTAGGGTGCAAAGCAGAGAGCTGGAGGGCAGAAGTTGTCATGTCTCTCTGTTTGCACGCGAACCTTCTTTTCTGCAGCGCTCAACAACATTGTTCCCCTGCACCCTCTTCTCTCCCTACTCTGGTCCCACCTGGTCGACTTCCTCACACCTTCACCTGACGACCACGACACTGCTGATGATGATGATGATCACACTCTTCTTCCCCATCTCTCTCACCTTGGTCCCTCGGACGACCTAACCCTCCCACCATCTCTCCTCTGACCCTTCTCAACCTTCCCTCGGATGCGGACGGCGCCTCTCCCTCTTCAGGACTACTTTGACATCGTGAAGAACCCCATGGACCTGTCCACCATCAAGCGGAAGCTGGACACAGGACAGTACCAGGAGCCTTGGCAGTATGTCGAGGACATCTGGCTGATGTTCAACAACGCCTGGCTGTACAACCGCAAGACGTCCCGCGTCTACAAGTACTGCTCCAAGCTGGCGGAGGTGTTTGAGTCGGAGATCGATCCTGTCATGCAGGGCCTGGGATACTGTTGTGGGAGAAAGGTGAGGCGCATGTGTTTTTGTCTTTCTAAGTTTCTAAATCATGTAAACGAGGAATATTTCAGTCAGTGAAGACATTTTGCTTGTCTTTCTTTTATTTAGCTGATTTATAGTCAGGGTTGGGTTTTAAAGAAATAGTTTTGTAGTGACATTTGGAGAAGTATTTATGATCACTTTCTGGAAGAGAAATCTGAGAATATGCAGCCAAAGGCTCACGGCTGCAGCTGAGGCTGGCGACGGTTAGCAGAAGACTAAACTATGAGCAACATTGTCTCTCCATTCTTGAAAGGCTTTGCTGATATTGACACATATTATATTGCATTTATTGACAGACTCTTTTTTTTTTTTTAAAAGTCAGTTGTTGTGTTTTTTTGGTTGCTCTGCAGTGTCGGCTGTTGTTACACACACTTTCACCATGTGAAGGGACATGCATGCACATCTGTGTTTCTAGAACAGCTAATAGAGCATTTGTTTGTTGTTGCTGTTTTTAAATGATCTGTGGTTAGCCAAAGCATAGACGGTTCAGATATGAGCGAGCCTACTGACCCCCTTGTCTATCACATTTCAATGGGAGGAATAAAACTGAGAGATTATGAATTACTTCGCCTGAGTTACCATATTATATATTGGACCTATTTTTCACAAGCCACATGTCTCCTGAACACTCTGACACTGAAATGGCATTTCTCAGACGGGAGAAAATGTACTTTGTTTGACCTCGCTCTTCTCTGTCACTGCAACAAACACTTGCAAGATCTGAAATTTAAGAGACTTGAAAGTCTGCCATGTCAGGCCATTGGCGCATCTGCCTCATCTTTTGTAATTATATGGTATCTTTGACCACAGTCTCCTGTCACAGGCTTCGTTTCTGGGCTAGTGAGGAGATGCAGAAGTCTAGTTTTCTCACAGACTACCTGAATTACAATATGGCTGGAGCTTATGTTTACGCAATGACGCCCAAGGAAGCTGCCTACCCCAGCCTGGGAACAGCTCCGAGACAAGACATGGATAAGACAAACAAGATATAACTTGTTAAGTAGTGAGTTTCCGAGGTGTTGGTAGGCAGATTTTGTTTTCTTTGGACAGAACCAGACGAGCTGCTGGTCCTTGTTTCTACTCTTAAAGCTAATCTGACCCAAAGTAACTCTACCAGAAAGTGATTAAGAGTATTTCCCAGCACTTATTCTTTAAAGCGGTCACATTAGGGTTTAGAGGTTTATACGAGGTGTGACCACATAAGTGAGTCAGAAGTCATAAAAACACGGAGGTGTGTTTTGAGCTTTGAGTTTGTCTTGTGGATCCGAGCTCTGCATGCTCCTGTGAAGATGTACGACCCCGATTTTAATTAAGTTGTGATGTTGTCTAGCAAATTATCAACTTTTACTCTTTATTTATGTTTTAATCTTTTGTAGTTTCCAATTGAATATATGTCCCAAAGACAGCATATTTTATGTTCAAACGTATAAACTTTTATTCTGCAAATATACAGCTTTTCTTTGAACAGTATCCCAACTTTTTTGGAATAAGGGTCTGAGTAAAAAGTCTGCAACCAACATTTTCTTTTTCTCTTTATTGTTGCAGTTTGAGTTTTCCCCCCAAACTCTATGCTGCTATGGAAAACAATTATGCACCATCCAACGTGACGCTGCTTATTTTAGCTACCAGAACAGGTAAGGGCTTTCGATAAAACCTCAACACAAGCCTTTAGAAAGTGTTATCGACATTTTGCTGTGGAAACGCAGCCAGTGAGCTCAGCTTGTTATGTGTCTTGTTGTATTCTGCACATTGGTTATATTTCCTACATGCAATCAGTGCAATCACAGATGAGTTTTAATTTGGCTTCAAATGGTTACCCTGGCACCATCCTCCATCCTCATAGTTCACCATTTTTAATTTCCATTATGTTTTCATTCATAAAGTGGGCTCCTGTCTTCTTCAGC